>BJKM01000306.1:0-390000 GCA_015082035.1 Chaenogobius annularis | reverse complement strand
GCTGCTCTGGGTTTAGGCAAAGTGTGCAGCAGGAAATGGTGCACACGGACTGGGGTCTTCTGTAGAGTGAGACTTCATTTGTTTAACTGAGTATAGGGGAGCATCTGGCTCATAGCTGCTCTGCACACAGTTTTACACAGTCTTTTGACTTGTAGTTAAGTGTGCATTTTTCAAGGAATTATATCTTCCAGCTTTTTACCATCTAAAACAGCCAAAATCAAAAGTATAGTGTCTAAACCAGATTTATCCATGTATTTGTCTCAAGTAAGTTGGACTAGTGTAAAGGCCTGCTCACTGGCCTCGCCGAATAAATGATAAAACAACTGCAGTTCCACTCTGTTCTTGACTTGAACCAGAAAGTGCAATCACATTAATTCTGTGCTTAGGTCTCTGCATTGGCTCCCTGTGGCTCATAGAATAGACTAGTCTCTCCATGGCCTAGCACCAAAGTACATCTCGGACATGTCAGTGCCATATGAACCAACTCGGACTCTGAGGACCTCAGGGCTAAACATGGACTGGCCTCCTACTGGTGCCAGAGTCAGGACTAAACATGGACCGGCCTCCTGCTGGTGCCAGAGTCAGGACTAAACATGGACCGGCCTCCTGCTGGTGCCAGAGTCAGGACTAAACATGGAACGGCCTCCTGCTGGTGCCAGAGTCAGGACTAAACATGGACCGGCCTCCTGCTTGTGCCAGAGTCAGGACTAAACATGGACCGGCCTCCTGCTTGTGCCAGAGTCAGGACTAAACATGGACAAGCCTCCTGCTGTTGCCAGAGTCAGGGCTCAGCTGTTGTGATTACGGGTGTTACAAAAATAATTGAATTGAACATGGGGAATCAATTTTTCAGTTTTATGGAGCTAAAATCTGAAGTGAGACAGGCCTCTCCTCTGACAATGTTCAAATATAGGCTAAAAACAGTAAGCACACTGCTTAGCCGTGCATATGGCGGCATACGAAAGGAAAAAATATTTAATGCATTTTTTTTTTCTTTTCTGATTTTAATGGATCTTATGTCCAATGTTTTTTTTGTCCTCCTAAACGATCAGTTTAGATATGTTTACTCCAAAAAGCTTTAGTGTGGGAAGTTTTAAGAAGGATAAAAAGAAGAGTGTGTGAGGAGGAGAGACTGTCGCTGCTGCTGTTACAGAAGGAGAGGTTCAGAGAGACACACTTTAGTCTGAGAAATAATCTCAATAAGATATGAAAGATAAGATCACCTTTATTTGTCCCACAATGGGGAAATTCAAGTGTTGCAACAAAGGGTACAGAAACAAATTAGGCACAGTATAAAAAAAGAAAAAAAAAAAGAAAGACAATTTATAATCTTAATAATAATAATAATAATAACACTCTTATTTACTGCTGTCATATGGACAGAAAATATTGCACAGGGATAATTGACATGATGTCACAGTATTGTCCAGGATTATGAAAGCTGAATGACACGTTCAGGACTAACAGTGTTTGTTGTAAAGTCTGACAGCAACAGGAAGGAAAGACCTGCGAAACCTCTCCTTCACACAGCGAGGGTGGATCAGTCTGTTAATAAAAGAGGAAATTCACCAAATCGGAAAAGTGTGAAGGCTGATTTTACTCTACTAAAGAATAATCATATTATAGCCAATAGCCTAACTATATCTAAACAGTGCCACATACACTAGGAAATGTGCAAGTTTACCCATTTAAAAAGATAAGACAGGTTTGTAATTTTCATCATAGGTACACATCAAGCGTGAGAGACAGAATGTAAAAAAAAAAATCCAGAAAATCACATTGTATGATTTTTAAGCAATGTATTTGTGAAAATGGGTGGCCAATAAGTATTGGGCAGCTACAAAACAAACAACTCTTCTGTCCCTCACAGACCAATCACTTTAAGAAGTTATTGCGGCCTCCACTCATTAACAGTATGAATGGCACCTGTTTGAACTGAATCGATGCATAAGAGACACCTGCACACACCTTCAAACTGTCAGACTCCAGTCTTCACCATGACCAAGACCAGAGAGCTTCCCAAAGACACCAGAGATAAAATTGTACAAAGCTGGGATGAGTCAAACTGCAATTAGTAAACAACTTTGTGAGAAACGATCAACAGTTGGAAACATTATTAGAAAATGGAAGAAGTATGACATCACTGACAATCTCCCTTGGAGTGGGGCTCCATGCAAGATCTCACCTCGTGGGGTTCAAATGTGTCTGAGAACATTGAGGAATCAGCCCAGAACTACACAGCGGGAACAGGTCAATGTTTTTGAAGACAGCTGGGACCACGTCACAAAGATGACAATAAGTAACACACTACGTCGTCATGAGGTGAAATCCTGCTTTGCCCGAAAAGTTCCCTTACTACTCAAAAATCATGTAAAGGCCCATCTGAAATTTGCTAAAGACCATCGGGATGATCCAGAGGAGGATTGGGAGAATGTGATGTGGTCAGATGAGACCAAAATGGAACTGTTTGGTTTAAACAGGAAGAAGAATGCTGAGTTGCATCCCAAGAACACCATACCTTCTGTGAAGCATGGGGGTGGAAACATCATGCTTTGGGGAAGCTTTTCTGCAAAAAGGGACAGGAAGACTGGTCCGTATCAATGGCAAGATGAATGGGGCCATGTATTGTGACATTTTTGGGTAAAAACCTCCTTCCCTCGGTCAGAGAATTGAAGATGAAACGTAGCTGGGTCTTCCAGCATGATAACGATCCAAAGCACAAAGCCAGGAAAACCAAGGAGTGGCTCCGTAAAAAGCATATCAAGGTTCTGGAGTGGCCTAGCCTGTCTCCAGACCTCAGGCCAATCGAAAACCTGTGGAGGGAGTTGAAACTCCGTGTTGCCAAGCCCGTTTGACCTCTGTCATTGCCAACCAAGGCTACATTACAAAGTATTAAAAGTAACTTTTGCTGGCTGCCAAATACTTATTTGGCCACCCAATGTCCATATCAGTGCACCATTAAACTTTATATAACTTTGTGTACGGATTGTGCTCTACAAATAAGCTTGCCTTGCCAATTGCGATTAAAGATAATATTATGGTCATTATTAAAATAACTGACAGTTTACATATTCTATGAATAAGTATATTGAATTTTAATATTATGAATAAATGTCATGTTTAAACAACTATTAGAGAGTTGTACTAGTGTGAAAACAACAAGGATATTTAGAACATCCTGGATAAGTAAGTATATTCTGCACAATCTGCCGATTCTCTTTGTTGGCAATCATCACAGTAACACAAAATATACCATGAACAACTCTTTTATATAGCAATAAACAACATTATTGTTTATTGCTATATAAAAGTGACTGTCTAATCCTAAAATATAACACCCGGACAGTTTGAAATTGCAACAGTATTGTAGTTTGGACAGAAGTCAAAAGGACGAACCTAAACAAACATGGCAACGCCGACAGATGTTCTTGGGCCTAGTTTAGCAGATTTAAGGACTATTTGTTTTTTGTTTTTTTGTTTTTTTACGTGCACACAGAAGCACTTTGTGTATTTGAGGATGGGGAAGAATTCTGTTCTTTTCTCTGATTGGATTTAACAACAGTTTTATTTCTCTGCTTGTTCTACTGTTGTGATGCTTTGACCAATCATGATTCAAATATTCGTCATTACATTACGCCTTTTACCGACGCTTTCATCTGTTGTGAGCCAGGTTAGGAGTAATATTATGTTTGAAGTATTTAAAATACTTACTCTTCCCACTGTATGTCTACTAAGTGACAATATTAAATCATTCAAATGATGCTTCTTACACCTTTTAAGAATCAGATATGATTTGCTTTTGAGATTTTTTTTTTATTCTTTCGAAATACCTGCATCTGTGCATTATTTTAAGTTTTGTCTATCTGGTTATATTGTATTTTAAATACATTTTATGTTAAAATTGTTACTCAGTACTCCAGTACAGTGGTTCCCAAAGTGGTGGTCGGGACCCTTCGAGGGGTCGCGAAGCATGAGCTGGGGGTCGTGAGATGGCATCAAGATGTCATTTCAAAATTATTACACAGTATTAAATCTTTTTTTTTCTTTGTCTAACTGTATCTTTTAGTGAGATTGTGTCAGATAAAACAATAAAACACTAAAAGAAATACAAATAAACCTAACTGTAAATGTTTTAGAACTTAGAACTAAATGATTACAGATATTTATTTCATTTTACTGTAGGGGTCCCAAGTCAGTTGCATGGTTATTTTGGGGGTCCCGGCCCCCAAAATAACCATTCAATTCAATTTATTTTTGTAAAAAAAATAATAATAATCACAAGCGGTTGCCTCGAAGGTGTTATACTTACACTTTAATAAATATTTGGGTCACAACCTTTTTGAACTGTATATATCGAACATTAAAAAAAAAACTTGCAGCTAAAATTCTCAGTTATCATATTTTAGTTCTTATGATTAAAATGTGATATGAATAATTATGGTTATCGATTAATCGAATAATCATGGACTTCGATTAAGGATGCGCAGATCCAGCTTTTTAACTTCCAATATTGATACTTGGGCTTTGAGTATCTACCAATACCCAATATCAATCGATACCACGTGACTTTATTCTCAAAAATAGTACTTCTGAGTTCGCTTCGTGGAAAAAATAAAGATGTCTACATACATATCCCATGATCTTTTGCGTCACCGTCAGAGCCGCTGTTTGATCGCACACTCCAGAGTTTCCACACTCGCGTTAACAACAACAGCCGTACGCAGCGTTTGCAAAGAACAAAAAATAGATAACAGAGGAAAACCAAGAAGAGACGGTGCAAAACCCTGCTGCTGTGAAGTCCCAGATTTGGGACACAAAGAAGAAAAGGAGACAACAAACAGTAGTTCTGCTTAAGAACAGTGTGGTACTCATGGGTCTATTAATTACTCAGGAAATACTAAATTTAAATGTTCAGGCAGTTAAAATTCAGCGTCTATGCCTAATTTCAACTTTATCTAATGGGTTGGATTTTGATAATGTTAAATGCATTCTTCACTGCCACACAATGCAAAATAAACAGGGAATCAGAATCAGAATCAGATAAAGGTTTATTGCCATTGTCAATGAATAAAATTCACAAACTAGGAACTTATTTCGGCATTAAGGTCCAACATAAAACACTGCGCAATAATAAAAACAACATATGAATCAAAAGGGCATGCATTAGGAAACAGTTTAAAATGACTATAGTATAAAATAAAAATAGGCATTACTATGTATACAAGAATTTACAGTTGAATTTACAAATGTAGTGCAGAAAGTGACAGTGCAGTGAGTGATTGAGTGAATTGCAGTTAAAGTGACAGGTCTTCAGAAGTGTTCATGAGTCCAACGGCAGAGGGAAAGAAACTGTTCTTGTGGCGGGAGGTTCTGGCGGGATGGACCGTTGCCTCCTGCCTGAGGGGAGTGGTTCAAATAGTCCATGTCCAGTGTGAGAAGGGTCAGCTGTGATCCGACATGCTCGTCCCAGAGCCCTGGAAACGTACAGGTCCTGCAGAGATGAAAGTCTGCAGCTGATCACCTTCTCAGCAGAACGCACAATGCGCTGTAGCTGTTTGTCCCTTGCTGTGGCTCCAGCGTACCACGAGGTGATGGAGGAGGTGAGGATGGACTCAATGATGGCGGTGTAAAACTGCACCATCATCTGCTCTGGCAGCTTGGCTTTCCTCAGCTGCCGCAGGAAGTACATCCTCTGCTGCTCTTGATGAGGGAGCTGATGGAGGGCTCCCACTTGAGGTCCTGGGTGATGGTGGTGCCAAGGAAGCAGAAGGAGTCCACAGTGGTGATGTGGGATTCTGTCATGGTGAGGGGGGGCTGGGGGGCTGTGACTTTCCTGAAGTCCATGATCATCTCCATTGTCTTCTGGGCGTTGAACTCCAGGTTGTTACAGCTGCACCAGGACACCAGCCGGTCCACCTCCCTCCTGTAGACAGACTCATCCGCGTCTGAAATGAGCCCGATGAGGGTGGTGTCTTCCGCAAACTTGATTAGTTTTACGGAGTTGTGGCTGAGGTGCAGCAGTTTGTGTACAGGGAGAAGAGCAGAGGAGAAAGTACACAGCCTTTGTGGAGCACCTGTGCTGATAGTACGAGAGTCTGATACATTCTTCCCCAGCCGCACGCACTGCCTCCGATCCGTCAGGAAGTCAGTGATCCACCTACAGGTGGAGTCAGGCACGTTGAGCTGGAAGAGCTTGTTCTGGAGCAGAGCAGGGAGGATGGTGTTAAAGGCAGAGCTGAAGTCCACAAACAGGATCCTGGCATGGGTTCCCAGGGAGTCCAGATGCTGCAGGATGAAGTGCCAGGTTGATGGCGTCGTCTACAGACCTGTTGGCTCACTAGGCAAACTGCAGGGGATCCAGCAGGGAGGAGGTGAAGGACTTGAGGTGGGGCAAGACCAGGCGTTCAAATGACTTCATGACTATAGACGTCAGCGCCGCAGGCCTGTAGTCATTAAGTCCAGTGATCCGGGGCTTCTTGGGGACAGGGACAATGATGGACGACTTGAAGCAGGCTGGGACGTGGCATGACTCCAGGGAGGTGTTAAAAATGTCTGTGAAGACGTTGGACAGCACTCCTGCGCAGTATCTTAAGGTGGCGGGAGAAACAACGTCTGGTCCAGCAGCTATTCAAGCATTATCCCGGCAGCTTTTCGGGCATGATAGCATGAACTAATGCAAACGTGTGCTGACGTTTGTTGAGCCCACATGCTTATCAAAACTACACTGAATAAAAATATAAACGTAACACTTTTTTTGCACTCTTATTTGTTAGAAAAAGTTTTATATCTTTGATTCAGCTCATGAAAAAATTGTGTAAAAACAAAAGTGTAGCATTTATATTTTTGTTCAGTGTATAAGGTAGCATCAGTGGAAATAGTTTATCACAAGATCAAGTTAGCGTTTGGCTGTAAATTATTATTTTCTTCTTATATCTGCTTTTTACCGTTTTTGCAGTCACCTAAGTCTGTGTTCTCTTGTATCCAATCGTCTGTGGTGCTTTGCCACTACTTAGCTAAAGTGTTCCAGGAGCCATCACCTGCTTGTCTTTATGGAGATAAAAAAGTTCAATGCCATACAGTCGAACACTGCAGGTAACGCAATAATACCACTATGGAGTCATGTCTAAGGTGGCGGACCATCCACTGGCCAAGTTACATAGTACACTTTTACGATGGACTTTATTAGATAGATGAGAGTCCTTAATTTCACAGATAAATGATAAGTAAATGATATGTTTAGTCAGTTACTTGTGTGGCCTTGTCTTTCATAGAGGAGGGGTAAGGTCCGTGTGTGTCCCGGGGCCATTGTCCTGTGAGGTATGGTCCTGTGATGGCATCTAGCGAAGACGTCCGTCGAATCGCACTGCAACTCCGGAGCGGGAATTTGGACCTTTCTGCAAAAAACCATGAAGGATTTAGACAAAGACATGATAAGCACGGCCTTTTATACTGGCTGAGTACCGTAAATAAATAATAAATAAATAAATAAATAAATAACGGTGTGTGTGTGTGTGTGTGTGTGTGTGTGTGTATGTATGTATGATGTATGTATATATGTTATATAATATATTATCTTATATAACATATATATTATATAATAAAATATATGATTATGCTATTATATAACATAATAATATATGTTATATATATTATAACATATATTATGTATAATATTACATATTATACATAATATATGTTATGTATAATATATTATATTATACATTATATTATGCATATACAATATATTATATTATACATAACATATGTGTTATGTATAACACACATATATACATATATATGCACATATATAGTAGAAAAAACTCAGTATCATATATATATATACACACACACACTCATACACTGTTCTAGTGACTGGAACTACACACATACATTTTTTTTCTTTTTTCTAAGCAAATGTAACAACACTACACTAACTCACCTCAGCTCAAACTTGCACTTTCCCTACTTGTACTTAGTAAATTGTCAATAAAGTTGCAATTTTCCCCTATAAGTGCATTGGAGACGCATCAAGAATTATGATGACAATTTTTGGAACAATTATGCAGTCTTTTGCAAGATGACAGGAAGGTGTTTCACTCAGTTTAAAAAAGAAAAAAGAAGAAAAGTATTAACTGTCTTAGAGCAGGCTGTTAAAGACACACCATGTCATAAATAAAGGAGCACAATGAAGCTGAGAGGGGCATGTGCACTCAGCATTCCTGCTCCGACATGCACCAACTACTCACAAAAACATTATTTAAAAGATCCTGCATTTGACACATTAGCCATGGCATCTTAAACAGCTGAAAAACAGTTATTACATTGAAAACAAACAAACTTACAAAGCATACAAAAGTTCATGGATACCAACAGAGTGCACAAGGACTTGCCCGGTGAATAAAATAATATAAATAAAGCTGAAGATGAACATCGTCTTGGCTAATCGGATGTGGACTTTAAAAACACAGCGCAGCACTACTTAGTTGAAGACCGTGGAGATGGGTCCCCAGGTGCTCCACTGCAGCGACCACTACTCCTGACAGGTTGCCCCAGCGACATTGAACCATGGTAAAAATAAATGGTCACATTTATATAGCATTCACGTGGCTATAGAGAATCAGAAAAGGTGTATTGCTAAAGTGAATGACACAACTGACCAGCAGAAGAAATAAAAATGATCAAAATAAAGTTACATTATGTAACTTATCTGGTCGGGGTCTCCCACCTGCTGTTGTTATTTGGAATGTTCCACTTCAACAGGTCAGGTTTTATATTTATCTAAATTGAAAACATACATTCTTACTCGGAGCTGCTAACTCCATGAGTTAGATAGATTTAATGCCATTCTGCAGAATATTCCGGGCAAAACTACAACATATCCATGGAGAAAAATAACATGGGGCACCTTTACAAAAAACTTTTTTCTGCTATATTTATATTTTGAATCCCCAGTCTTCATCTACATGCTGCCTTGATGAATTGTCCACTAGATTTTTCAAGTCTGGCACAGTAGTAATCGAGTAATTTATCGATTCTATTCTTTGATTAATCAAGTAATCGGTTAACTTTTTGTAGAGTCCATAAATAATTTAAAAGCATATTAAAACATTTTTTAAATAAACATTTTAGTTCATAGTAATAAACAAATAACAAATAAGGAGTTTCTGCTTACAATAACACATTTTATTTTTAATTTCACATAAGTACTAATTAATAATAAGGACTAATTAACTGTTTGTAAACAGATACAGTAGCTATGAATTAATTAGCGTATATGTCACGTCACTTAAAATAAAAAACTCAACATAACGTTTTACAGTGATCCTGGTGTTTTGAGCTGTAACTCTGCATTTTGTCATTTTGTCATTTTGCAGTATTAGCTAGTGTGTCCCGTTCACTTTTGCCTCTGTGTCTTTACCCCGTCATCGCCGACTTTCTGTTTCATAATCGCGGCCCTCCGTGCCGTTTCCATGGCTGTATTGGCTGCTTCAAAGCGCAACAGAGGAGATAGCGGTGTATTTTAAACTCATGAGTGTGACTGGGAAGCAGAGTTTTGTTGTATGAAAGAGCACAGAGGAGTATGAAACAGAAGGTCTGCGATGACGGAGCGAAGACAAAAAGTGAACGGCACATGGAGCTAGTTACGAGTTACACCTCAAAACACGAAAGAGCCACAAGTCGTTCCGTGCGCTCCGCGCGCCACAGATTCATGTGTTTTTAATTAAATATGTAAATTAAACAACTCATCGAGGCAATAAAAAAATAATCAAAGCTTTTTGGTAATCGAATTACTCTATTTACTCGAGTAATCGTTGCAGCCCTAGTTGGCACAAATCACTGAAAAAGTCAATATGTCACTTCAGTCTGGGAAATTCTCAAGGGCCTTGAAAACAACAAGTAATCGAGTAAGCCACTCCTTAAGAAGAGCGGTCTTGATGCCACCGTAATGAATAATTATCGGCCCATATCAAACCTGCCAACCTACCAACTAAACCACTTCTGCATACAGAACAACTCTTTTGACCTTTTCCAGTCAGGTTTCAGATCACATCATCGAACAGAGACTGCTTTCATTAAAGTGACAAATGACATCTGCCTGAACAGTGACTTGGGCACACGCTCTGAAACATTCAAATCAAGTGAAACATGATTTTTGGACCCAGATTTGAACTTCTAAACTAAGTCATAATTTGAAAAACATTAGAATCTGTCATATACCTCTAAAGTCTTGATGCAGTAATAGTAGTTTAGTCTAGCTTTAATCCTGTT
The DNA here is from genome assembly GCA_015082035.1 of Chaenogobius annularis. Taxonomy (NCBI): domain Eukaryota; kingdom Metazoa; phylum Chordata; class Actinopteri; order Gobiiformes; family Gobiidae; genus Chaenogobius; species Chaenogobius annularis. The sequence continues at coordinate 379,731 of BJKM01000306.1, read as the reverse complement.
TTAGTCAGAACTGGTCTAGGGCCAATATCCCATTCAAGAGGATGTAAATGAACAATGACCAATATGATTCTAGTTTAATTATGTCTATTAAATTCCACTAAAACGCTTTTTTAATTGACTTTGTGATCCCAGACAAAGGGCAGAAGTTGCATTTATTTCACATTGTCCAATTATTGTTGTTTTGTTTGTTTATTTGTTTGCTTTTCCCTTTTGCGAATGAGACAGTGCTCACTGTTCACATATTTTAGAGGTGTACCTTTAAAGCAGACTTTGTAGGTTGACGGTAATTCCCATGCTTTATATTCTATATTTGGAAGTATAAGATGATTCAGTGCTGCTTTCATTTCCCCCTGTAGCGAAGCCTGAGTATATCTAAAATTGCTTTTTCCTGTGAACGTCTCCTGAAGAGCACAGGCTAAACCATCTCGAGAGGCTTCTGTCTTTGCTGGTGGAATCCATAGGCCTTCTCACCCAAGCGTCTCTCTCAAAACCGCCCTCCAGCATTCTAAACAAAAGAAAGACTGCTACTTTTTCCACCAATATTGATACAGGCCGAGAAGGGAGTGTGCTTATTTTCCAGACCGCTCTCTCCACTTTCCAAACCAGAATAATCTCCCCCGGATGAGAAAAAAAAAAGAAGTGTGTGAACTGTGTACAAGGCCAAGACATCAAACGCGCACGTCAGATGATTACAGGCTGAACAGAGGATTTGTGTCTGAATATAAAAGGAATATTTGGAGGTAGGCGCTTGGATTTTAGTCCGGAGTTTCCTCAAACCGGCAGTGGAAGGATACATGGTCGGTTTATGAACTGGAGAGCAGGAGCCAATGTAAAAACAAACATGTGGTGCAGATCAGTAAACCATAGCAGAGCCGCTTCCTGTGGGGATGTATGAGGACGTAGCCTCAGTAAAACGGACCATATATAGATACTCTGCAGACATGGCCTTGATTTTAAACGCTGCTATGTTATGACTTTTTGTTTAGAGTAATCCTGCTGCTTATTAAGGCTCCTGCTGTCTCCAGTGCTCAAAACGCATGGCCCCTTCATTCAAGATGAGCAATATGACGATACCATTTTCCGAGGTATTGAAAACAATTTCTATAATCAAGTAGTGTTTACTTAAAATTGTAATTGGTTGTTTATTTTAAGTTTTAATAAAAGTTAGCATCGGTACAGGTACAGAGTGCTTCCTGGAGGATGGGCTGAAACAGGGATGACTCATCCTGGTGAGTAGCCCCTGTTCGTCTGCTCATCCGGGGAAGGTATAGAGACTATTCTCTATCTAAATCTTGCAAGAATCAATCAAAAACCACTTTGGGCACATATACGAGGTACCAGTAGCACTGTGAGAAGGTTAAAAGCTCTGAAAAGTTGATTTTGCATGATATAGGCCTTTTAAGCAATATGCTTTTTCAAGCAATATGGGAAAGAAAAAGGATCTTTCTAGTGCCGAAAAGCGTGAAATAGATGAATGCCTTGGACAAGGTATGAAAACCTTAGATATTTCACCAACACTTAAGCGGGATCATTGTACTATTAAGAGATTTAGAGCCAATTCAGAGCACACACGGATTTGTGCAGATAAAGGCACAACGAGGAAGATTTCTGCCAGACAAATACATCGGATTAAGAGAGCAGCTGCTAAAATGCCATTACAAAGTAGCCAACAGATATTTGAAGCTGCTGGTACCTCTGGAGTCCCACAAACATCAAGGTGTAGGATCCTCCAGAGCCTTACAGGTTATGCATAAACCTTCTAATCGGCCACCCTTAACCAATGCTCACAAGCAGAAACGGCTCAAGTGCGCCCAGAAATACATGAAGACTAATTTTCTTTTTTTTATATTTAAATGTTTTCATTTTTCAAAATTAAAACAAAACAGAACACAAAAGAATAGAACCAGAGAGAGGGGACATAAATCAAAACAAGCCAAAATGTGACAAAAAGAAGACAAAAATCATAGCACACAGAACCCAAAGCAAACGTCACATCTAGTACACAGTCTGTCAAATATGTCCATTTTCAAATAAAGTCCAAATGTAATCTTTTCCATTTTGTGAATGCCCAGTGTAATGTTAGTCCGGTCCATGATTGTCGGTGCATTTTGTGTCATACATTTTTTTGCAAGAGCCTTTTTTGCTGCAGCCAGGAGGATGCTCCAGAGATAACTGCCAATTGTGTCCATGGCAGGAGTCCTGAGGCCCTAATACATAGTTCTGAAATCCATTGGGATGTCATAAATTGTCTGTAAGGCTTTGTTGATCTCAATCCAATATTTGTGAACAACAGGAAAATCCCAAAACACATGATAGTGATTTGCTATCATATCCTCTCCAACAGTCTGCATTTCCATGCGAGTAATGGGCACTTTGACATGGTGTTATAAAGAAGCGAGACACGCTTTTCCAACAGAATTCCCTCCAAACATGATTTTGTGGTTTTCCACTGAGATGTACATATACTTTCTCACTCTTCATCAGCCAGAACAAAGTGACCCTCTCTTTCCCATTTACCCTTAATATAATCAGTAGAGTGACAGCTCAAATTGTTAATACATTTGTATAATTTAGATATTAATCCCCTTGAAAGTTCAGCTTTATATGCTTTGATAAATATTTCAGTCAAAGGGTTATGATGGTCACTGTAATAACTCCTGTTTTGTAAATACCTATAAAAGTCCCGTTTTTCCAAGCCAAAGGATTCTTTCAACTATTCAAAGCTAGTCTTGTTCACTGATGAGTGCCGTGTAATGCTGGATGGTCCAGATGGATGGAGTGGTGGATGGTTGGTGGATGGCCATCATGTCATTTATATTGACTATTTGGCAAAATCAGAGAAAAATAACATTTGCATAATAATTTGGAACGCAGTGTAAAGTAGGGGTCCCCAACCACCGGGCCAGAGCACAAAACCGGGCCGCAGGCCACTTGCTACTGGGCCCCAGAGGCAAAAGTTATATATTAAAATATACTTTATCTCTTACTCTGTAACTAGTTACTTCCAGTACTGGGTTGCTAACCGTTACCCCACATATACTTACATTGGTCAGTAATGTGTTATAAGTTGTAATAATGTATGCATTAAACACACAACTTTCATGCTTCAACTGCAAACACTGTCTACTACGCTCTTGTGAACTTGTGCATAATTAAATCTAAAATAATAATTAAATCTCAACCCTGCGCATGGGCCGCCACCCAGGGTTAGAGGATGGAGACCTGAAGGCTTTCACTGGGCCGGAAAACCAACAGCAAGCACTAGGCAAACACCAGTAGAGTGTCCAGCCCCTGAGTCTGCTGCTGGGCTGCACTGGAAGACTTTGTTTCCTGGCTTACATGGTACACTGGTCAAGGTTGAAGGTCATCTCATTCAAAGGGCAGAGGAATGTGAAGAGCGACACCGGCCTGATGCACACACTCTCTACCATGTTATAATGTTTATTCCTGTCACAATAATTACTATATTAACTAATCGGTGGTTAGGAATTAAGTTAAAAAAATGCACAACATTTTGAGTAACCAAGCCACACCTGCCGCAGGGTCACTGTGCGGGAAGGCACTTCAGCAGTGAACTACCATTTATGCCAGGACCCAAGCACCGTCTCATCTGGACCCGAGCCTCTGTCTCCAAACATTGGATTAGGGCTGTAACACCCACTCGATTTAATCGATTAAAATCGATTATTAAAATAGTCAACTAATTTGGTCATCAAATTGGTTGTCTAATAAAAATACTTTAGTTAGCAGCACTTTTTAGCACTTAAATTGGCCTCCAAAGTGTGGCGACAGTGAGCAACTTGATGGTGTGATCTACCAGTACAGTAGTACCCCCCTAACTCAATTTGCAGTTTAAACCAAATGGGGGACGCGACAGCCAAAGGTTTGGAGGCAGCAAAAATTAAAGATAAAAATGAGGGGGAAAAACACGAGCAAGTGTGGGAACACTTTGCGCTAAATACAAACAAGACTTGCATGACTGACTGATTTAGCATAGCAGAACCTTGATATGTTTCTCACAGAGCCATTCCTTGGTTATCCTAGCTATGTGCTTCAGGTCATTGTCATGTTGGAAGATCAAGACACGACCCATCTTCAATGCTGACTGACGGAAGGAGGTTGTTGCCCAAAATCTCACAATACATGGCCTCATTCATTCATCTCCTTAATACAGTGCAGTCGTCCTGTCCCCTGTGCAGAAAAGCTCCCCCAAAGCATGATGTTTCCACCCCCATGCTTCACAGTATCGATGGTGAACTTGGGATGGTACTCATCCTTCTTCTTGGAATTTATATCAAAATGTTCTATTTTAGTCTCATCTGACCACATGAATTTCTCCCATGACTCCTCTGGATCATCCAGACGGTCATTGGAAAACTTCAGAGGGGCCTGAATATGTGCTGATTTAGGCAGGGGAACCTTCTGTGCGATGCATGATTTTAAAGCATGACGGCGCAATGTTTTACCGATAGTAACCTTGAAATTGTGGTCCCAGCTCTCCCATGTCATTGACCAGCTCCTCCTGTGTAGCTCTGAGCTCATTCCTCACATTTCTTATCATCATAGATCAGAATCAGAATCAGAATCAGAATGAGTTTATTGCCATTGTTAATGAACAAAATTCACAAACAAAGGAACTTGTCTCGGCCTTAAGGTGCAACATAAAACACTGAGCGATAATAAAACAACATATATTCAATCAAAAAAGGGCATGCATTAAGAAACAATTTAAAATTACTATACAATAAAAATAAAAATAGGCATTTCTATGTACACAAGAGTTATAGTTAGATTTACAGTTTGAGTGCAGAAAGTGACAGTGCAGTGAGTGGTTGAATATTTGCAGTTAAAAGTGACAGGTGTTTTGAAGTGTTCATGAGTCCAACGGCAGAGGGAAAGAAACTATTCTTGTGGCGGGAGGTTCTGGTCCGGATGGACCGTAGCCTCCTGCCTGAGGGGAGTGGTTCAAATAGGGTGAGAGGGGGTCAGCTGTGATCCCACCTGCTGTCGTCCCAGAGCCCTGGAGACGTACAGGTCCTGCAGAGATGGAAGTCTGCAGCCGATCACCTTCTCAGCAGAACGCACAATGCGCTGTAGTCTCTGTTTGTCCCTGGCTGTGGCTCCAGCGTACCACACGGTGATGGAGGGAGGTGAGGATGGACTCAATGATGGCCGTGTAGAACTGCACCATCATCTGCGCTGGCAGCTTGGCTTTCCTCAGCTGCCGCAGAAAGTACATCTCTGCCTGGGCCTTCTTGATGAGGGAGCTGATGGAGGGCTCCCACTTGAGGTCCTGGGTGATGGTGGTGCCCAGGAAGCGGAAGGAGTCCACGGTGGTGATGGGGGAGTCTGTCATGATGAGGGGGGGCTGGGGGGCTGTGGCTTTCCTGAAGTCCACGATCATCTCCACTGTCTTCTGGGCGTTGAACTCCAGATTGTTACCGCTGCACCAGGACACCAGCCGGTCACCTCCCTCCTGTAGACAGACTCATCCCGTCCGAGATGAGCCCGATGAGGTGGTATCGTCCGCAAACTTGATGAGTTTTACGGAGTCGTGGCTGGAGGTGCAGCAGTTTGTGTACAGAGAGAAGAGCAGAGGGGAAAGTACACAGCCCTGTGGAGCTCCTGTGCTGATAGTCCGAGTGTCTGAGACATTCTTCCCCAGCAGCACGCACTGCCTCCGATCCGTCAGGAAGTCAGTGATCCACCTGCAGGTGGAGTCAGGCACGTTGAGCTGGGAGAGCTTGTCCTGGAGCAGAGCAGGGAGGATGGTGTTGAAAGCAGAGCTGAAGTCCACAAACAGGATCCTGGCGTAGGTTCCCGGAGAGTCCAGATGCTGCAGGATGAAGTGGAGTGCCAGGTTGATGGTGTCGTCTACAGACCTGTTGTCTCTGTAGGTGAACTGCAGGGGGTCCAGCAGGGAGGAGGTGAAGGACTTGAGGTGGGGCAGGACAAGGCGTTCAAATGACTTCATGACTACAGACGTCAGCGCCACAGGCCTGTAGTCATTAAGTCCAGTGATCCAGGGCTTCTTGGGGACAGGGACAATGATGGCAGACTTGAAGCAGGCTGGGACATGGCATGACCCCAGGGAGGTGTTAAAAATGTCTGTGAAGACGGGGGTTAACTCTCCTGCGCAGTGTCTTAATGTAGCGGCAGAGACGCCGTCTGGTCCAGCAGCTTTTCGGGGGTTGGATTTCCGAAATAGCCTGTGAACATCCCACGAGGAGAGATCTCGTATGAAGCTCCAGTCCGAGGGAGATTGACACTCATCTTTTCTTCCATTTTCTAACTATTGCTCTAACAGGTGATTTTTTTCAACAGGTGCTACTAATTTGTGGCGGACTAGAGGTGGAGTAGAGGTGGACTTTTTAAAAATGGACTAACGGGTCTTTGAGAGCCAGAATTCTTGCTGATTGGCAGGTGTTCAAACAGCAATAAAATACATATAATGTATTTAAAAATCACACAATGAGATTTCCAGATTTTATTATTAGATTCTGTCTCTCACAGTGGAAATGCACCTACGATGACAATTTCAGACCCCTAATTTCTGAGTGGGAGAACTTGCATAATCGTAGGGTGTTCAAATACTTATTTTCCTCACTGTAAATAGTCATTTAAAAATTAAAGGTTTAGAGGCAACTTATCATAAAAAGTGTGTCAGGTTCTATTAATTTAAAATTGGGTTTATTAAGGTGACATTTACTGTTGTTCTGCCTCTTAACAGTTAACTTTAAGGCTGAAAGTATGTTCTTTTTGATAGACTTGATAGACTACTATTGAAGTGAATTCATGAGGCCAAAGGTGTGGTTAGCCTAATTAATGCAAGTCACAGTAATTAATATGTGTAAATTCTTACCATTATTGCCTCCTGTAACGACTCATTTACATATCAATGTGGGTCCAATAAATATGTATACAGTCATAATCCATTTACAGTAGCCAATAAGGGAGAAAACATACAGGCAGTTGCATTTTCACTACTTTCAGAGCCCAGAACAAAGTGTATCATCATGGTAAAGCTAAAAGACATTAGCATGCTAACAGTGCACTTTCTGTTTCACAGAAAATAAAATGCTCGATAATTAGATGCAGACAGCACACAGTTGTCTAATTTTTACACTAAGACCTTACAATAGACCTGTAATAGGCAGATTTTATTTTATTACATGAACATTTTACTGTATTTAATTATTCTAATTGGTTCAAAGTCATTTAAAATGCATAGGAACTTTACATAAGTAGACATAAAAGTTTGCAGCAATAGTATTAAAGCTTTTTCATCAGGAGTTGGCACAGCAAACCAGAAGCAGATGCCCTTTGTGTCACAAGCAGCCACTTGAGTGTCTAGAGTGGAATGTTTGACCCAGGAATACAAGTGGGATGTGCACGCGTGGGAATAAAACCCAACCACTGCTACACCCTTTATTAAAGATGCTGTAGCTAGTTTGGACTGTGTAGAAAACGTAAAAAACAGAACTAGTTATTTTTAAACAGTTTGCAGCAGTCCAAACTTATTTTGCACTTTCCAAATGCATTCCTGGCATCATAATTATTCACTGTGATAATCGCAGAAAAATATTCAAATATAGTCATCTGGACCTGTTTTCGAAAAAACAAGAAGTTTCGACTTTCAACCAAAAGTAATTCTCAATCTGCGGACCTGGTCTGAGAATTTAGATATTTATCCCACTCTGGGCTGCGTAAGCCCTGCCCTCTGGGAGGGGCTTCTTGATAATAGCAGGTCTTGTTAAACTATTTGTTTGTACTGTCTAAGTCTCACCTTAAACTACTTTTCTGTAATCGACCATAACAATCCTATTGTTAGCTGACTGCAGTTCCCTCTTCACTGATGAGTACCTGATTAGCACAAATGTTTTTTTCTATGACTAATTACACCAACTCACTGATGAGTGATGAGTTTATAAGTGCTTTACACAACCGGCCAGAGTGGACTGTTAACTGTTAACTAACATAATAAGAGAGCACAAGCATGTACTTTCAAGGTTACATCTTCATAATTCAGGTGAAGTGTCTTGCCCAAAACATAATAACAGTGAATAATGCTGGATATAGGGATTGAAACGCCAACTAGGCATGCGCCCGATATAGATATTGGAAAAAGTACAGGATATTTATTTCCCATCTTCCAAATCCGAATACTGATGCGATACTCCAATTGGCTAGTTTGAGAATACCAACATATTTTTACCAGCTTCAGCCCAGTAACTAATGGGATATCTTGGTTCAAAACCTACAGAATTTAGTCACTGAGTTTATTTTATAATGTTTGCTGTTGTAAAGTTACTATAATGGGTGTAAAAATAATATTGTTAGCATATGTATTACTATGGTAGTATTAATTATTAATTATTAATCTTTAGGAAGCTTTGATAACACTGAAGTTGTTTTAAGGAAAATAACCTGGTATCCATTGATATCATATCCATACTGTTATCGGAACTGAAAAAGCTGGATCGATGCAAACTTTTGGGTTAGAAGGACAACTAAGCCACAATCGTCGCCCAGTATGTAGAGTAATTGATCTAACTTCTTGTTTAGAATGAAGGAACTGAACAATCAAGCTCCTTGATGTCTAGCACTCAAATTCCATTTGCACAACTATTAGGGGTGGGACAACATGCTTTTGTCACAATACGATCACGTTACATAAGGCTCAATACAATATGTTTTTTGCGATTTCAACATATTGTGATTTGATTTGGGCTGTTGCGGTAATCGCAATATTATAGTACAGCTTTATGATCACTAAAACCGCAAAAGGACTCAAGTGGAAAACTTTCACTGTGTTCTACCAAACGACTCGGCTCCAGTCTCGAGCAGACGGAGTTTTGCCTTGGTTTTAAATGAATCTCGTCAACAAGTCAATAAATATACAGCATAGATGTCACATGTAACAGCATGAATGAGCATTCTGCACAAACAGAACCATGCAAAACACAGTGTATCAGCGTTCCGATAAAGAAGAACTGAAGTCGAGTGTTGCCCTTATATCCACCCAAAAACCCAAAGTCTGCAAAATGTGCGTAAATCCACGTCACGGTCTGTTTTTTCCGCATTGAAGCCAAACCGGACATGATCAACACAACGCTGTAATCCTCCACCTCGGTCGAGGTAAACGCATAAACCGCAAGTAAATGTGGTCTTGGTTGAAATCCAGTGAGAAGATGCAGCCAAACAGAGTCCACGTTAAGTTCAGCCAAAACAAAAATACTATTCAATCTGCCATAATGCTCCTCCTCCACACATAAAAGTGTAGTAAAAGCATAAGCACGTGCTGTGCATCGGTGCTTATATGCGGAAAACAAAAGTAAAACTTCACACGAGAATCAGCTGTGAGCTGACGCCAAGCACTTTTCAAAATGTCTTTTTTGCATAATATTGGCCATTAATGTACACACGCATACTGTCACTTATGCCTGCTGTTACTTTTGTTGCTACTATTCAACTATAACCTCAATGTGCATGTATTATTATACTACAAATGGCGTGATGAAGCATGCAAAGTTACGCAATGAAAATTGTTTAACCGTGACAGCCCTAGATTTGATACTAATAAGTATTGCAATACTTATTAATACTACAATCCAAAATCAGTATGGCATTGTAAAAGTTAAAATGCACATTAATGGCTGGGGTTATAATTAGGGCTGAACTATTAATTGCATTTGTTATTTACATCGCAATATTACAAAATGCGATTACTAATCGCAGGGGCACGCGATTATAGCCCTTTCAGAAGCCACATGCATCCATTTGGAGTTGAATCAGAATCAGAAAGGATTTATTGTCATTGTCAATGAACAAAATTCACAAACATAGGAACTTGTCTCGGCATTAAGGTGCAACATAAAACACTGAGCAATAATAAAACAACATATTCAATCCAAAGGGCATGCATTAAGAACGGAGCGGCTCCACCTGTGTTAGCGGCTCTGCGTGCAGTCACTGTTTGTAGCTTTATTGTTTTACGTTCTGCTAGTCCCAACTCCTTCCGAGTGGTTGTGCTTCACATTTCTTTGTGTTCATGTGCTTGCATGTGAGATCAAGTGGATCTGGTGAAAATATCACCTTTATAACATTGCCGCATTTCATAGGAGACATACTGAGCGATGTAAGCTCGAGATCTTACGCTCACCCTTTTGCTCCTCCCTCTCTTTCTAAATAAGTAAAACTTGCTCAGCTAATGTTTGCTTCGGCGATTTATGTATCAGACAAATATAGGCCTATAGCTGATGTAGCTTGTGTATTTATATCGCTTCCTTTTACCCCTTATTCCATATTCCCAGGAGTGTGAGCCATGGTGATCAATTTTTTCAAGCAATATTGCAATGTTATTGCAATTATTTTCACTGGATTAAAATACAGCAAAACACTGCAATAATTCAAAAGTTTATTATTTTATCCTTCGTGGTGGCAGCGTTATAAAGACTGATATTTTCACTATATCACCTCAATGCAACGGACACCTGAGCCACTTGGAAAAAAATAAGCACAAACATGTGGAAGCATGGACACAATGAAGCTGCAGACTGCAGACAGTGGCTGCACTCACAGGGCTGCACAAATCTCCTGCCTCTGAGATTACATAACCGTTGTATGTAATATCACAACGTAATTGCAAATACAGTTAATTGTTCTGCTTTAGTCACGAACACATATATACATGTAACATAAAAGCATATGAAAGTTGATTAAATACAAGTTGTACTCTCTACTACAGCTGAATTCATGACACTACAACTGTGAAAGCGGTAAAGCACTGCAGCTCAAGATGTCATTAAACCACATGACAATATACTACAAAACAATATATTGCCCCAGCCTAACTGCTATATTATGACATAAACATTACAACTGAATTAGCTACCACTGAAACGGTCCAAATGTGTCCCTTTACAACTTCAATATTTCCCAAATCCATGAACAGACAACTTCATCAAGAGAATGAGTTTCAAACTACTTTGCAACTCCCACTGTTTAACTAGTTTGATTTGTTCTGTATGGCAGTGATGACAGAAATAGAACAATTACACTATTATTATGAGGAGATTTTGATCTTTCACACAGTCGTCCTGCCATTCATTACCTTAACCTACAAACAGTTTGCTTATAGTGACAATAGAAAACAGCAGAGGAGAGACTTCGAAGCATGGATCTGCCTTGGACTAAAGCCTGAAGCCCTCTCTGGGGCAATGTGTTATAATGAGCTTTGATGTGTGTGAAGCGATCATTAACATGTAGTATGCAGTTACATTAGAGTGTCCAGTATTACCTCTAGACACTGGAGAGACAGGAGGACAGATGGACTCCTTATTTTCAGGGGACAGTCTTTGCTGCTTGTGGTGCTTATTCCCTGGGCTTAGCGTGGGACTGGAGGGGGGACTGGAGCCCCTGCTGTTGGTGGTGCTCCCGGGGACAGGCTGCAGCCGCGGGGGGCTAGCCTGACCTCCGCAGAGGAGCTGGTAGGGAACTGTGGCGCGCATGGGGTGCAGCCGGCAGCTGCTGTTGTTGAAGGAGCCCGGGGAACCCGCATTGGTGCGCCTCACCCGGGGCTGCTGCTGTTGTGGCTGCTGCTGAGAGTTGCTTGGTGCAGACATCCTGTGGAATGGGTCGCAATCCCTTATGCAGCAACAAAAAGTTTATGATAGGGCCACAGCCGATGCGTTAGGGGAAGCACTTTGACAAAACATTAGCGTGTTAGCCAAAGAAAAAGGTTAGCTTCCTTTATTTCATCTCATGCGATCGAAGAACCAAAAAGTATCCAACGCGTCTTCTTTCTTGTCAAACTTACCTGACTAGTGGAAAAACATTACGTCTTCAGTCCTAAACAGTTTGTAACAGCACTTAAAAGCACATGTAATACTTTTTTTTTTTTAACTATTCTGTGTTCTTGCTAGACAGACTCGCTCCTCTGCGCAATCATGCTAAATGACAGTTGTTTCGACTGCACTCTGGCTGCTGCCGGGAGGCGGGACTAGGGTGGGACACAAACGCGCTTTTCAGCTCCTCATTGGACAGTTGAGTTATACAGTAACTCTGCTCATTGGTGCAGAGGTTTACTAAGCTCACGTCCAACCAATCGTCTCTGTCAAAAGATCCTTTTCTTTTCAGCGCTCAGTACGTCATATACACAAACACGAGTTTATATTTACAGTTCACGACATTTATCAGAGTTAGAATAAGACATCTGTATAGTACAGGTTTAAGAACAGAACGTTCTGTAAATATTGTAGGCTCACTTCACTTAACGTGAAATATAAAAAGAGTTTCCATGTCTCTATTATGATCATGGAGCAAAAACTTAGATTTCCATTATCAGCGTATTTGTGCATTCTTGAACTAAATATTACCTATTTATCCTACAGTAGAACCCAGTATTAACAATGATATTTTTGATGTTGTGAAATAAATACTAAGACATCCTCTACTTTGTAGAATCATAGGCAACTCCAGCCAGCTTTGAGCACAATATGTGAAAAAGTATAGTCACAAATGCATGTTGATACCTCCCTCGTCTCATGGGGGGTCCTGGTCCAAAGTCTACTCCCTCCTCCCTCCTTGGTTGCTGTACGACTAGGGGTGGGAGATATTAACAAAAATGAATATCTCAATATTTTGGGGGGATATCCCAGTAATATTTAGATTCAAATCAATCGCAAAAATGTATAAAAAAAACACCTTGCCCTTGTTTGGCAGATTACATTAGACATTTAAATGTATTTTTTGGGTCATTTTAAATAGTTCTAAGTTTAGACAACAATTGCAATATTATATTATATATATTATATTATATGCAATAGATCTCACACCTATAGATACGACCATTTCCTATGTGCAAGTAATCCAGTTTGTTTTTATTTTATTTATACTTTTTATTTCAGTATTCAAATATATGAAACAGAGCATGATCAAAGAGAGAACAGAAAAGAAAAAAAGAAAATTAAGACACATATTGTCCAAAGTAAACGTCCACAAAAGTCTGACAAATTTGTCCATTTTCAAATCAAGGCGAGACACTGCAGGTGAAAAGGAAAAAAATCTTAATCCAGCCCACAACTCCTCTTCCAAATATTGAAAAAAATAATAATAATAATCTAAATCTTGTTTACAGGTCTATTTCTGGTTTAGCACTCATTTAGACCTGGTTTGGTCTGGGTTAGTCCTTGTTTAATTTTGCTTTAGACCTGCTTTATTCTGGTTCAGTCCTGGTTGGTACTAGTCTAGTGCCATCTAATCAGTAGTTATTTTATTGTATCAAATTATTAAAACAGTGTTGGGGATATTTTGTGCTACCCAACATTTTGTTACAGTAGTGGTATGTGTTGTGCATCTCTGGCCCAGAGGCCTTGGCCCTCCAAAAAAGAGCCCTCATGTATCAAAATAAGGCATTTTATGTGTAAAAACTGCCAAAATTGTACCTATTTGGGACTTTTTTATTCAATTTCCAAAATTGAAAACAGAACAGCAAGAACAACAAAACAAGACTAGAGAGAACCAAATTTAAAAAAAAAAAAAAGAAGAGAAGAAGAGGCACACAAAGTCCAAAATGAACTTCCCATTTAGTCCAAACTCGGTCAAATTTGTCAATTTTCAAATTAAGTCCAAATGTGATTTACATTTTTTTTTTTTCTTCAATTTAAACATTTTTGTATGTCAATTAACATCAGTCCAGTCCTTGATTGTTGGTGCAGTTTGTCTCATCATTTATTTGTGATGCCTTCGCCAAGTATACATAAAGATATCCATTTATTGTGTTCATTGCAGGGGTTTTGATGCCCAGATACAGATGGCAATGTCAAAATCAGTCTGGAGTGTTTTGTTGATCTCAGTCCACATTTTGTCATGTCATGACCAAAAACTTAAATTAATTGTATTTGCATTTTTGTGAAAGTACCATACAAAGCAGCTCACAATTGTGAAGTGGAAGGAAATATATAATGATTTCCAGATTTTAAAAACAAGAAAAAAGTAATTCAGCTCACTTTTCCCTGAGTGCAATAAATTTTTGCCAAACGATTGCAGAGATTCACAGCTCAGGTGGACAGGGAATCTGTCCACGGAAAAACTATTAGTCGTATGCTACAGAAATCTGGCCTTAATGGAGCATGGCAAGAAGAAGCCATTGTTAAAAAAAGTCATAAGAAGTCCTATTTGCAGTTTCCAGAGGCCATGTGGGGGGAACACAGCAAACATGTGGAAGAAGGTGCTCTGGTCTGATCAGACAAAATTTTACTTTTTGGTCCAAAAGAAAAACACTATGTGTGGTGTCGGTGTAATCCTCATTCGTCCAGGAGTGTTCCGTTGTAGAAAAGATTCAGTTATAGCCATCTGGACTCTGTTTTTAGAGAAACAAAACATTTCGACTCTCATTCCAAGAGTCATTCTCAATCTGTGAAACAAGTCTGAGAACAAGGTTTTATATCCTACTCTGTGAACCCTGCCCACCGGTTGGGACCTCCTGACAAAGGGAGTTATTGGTTTCACAGTTATTGGTTAGACAACACAAGTCCCTGTTTATTTCAAACCAGGTAATACGTTAAGACAAACAGCTGGTTCACCCTAAGGACAAGATGCCGACACAAAAACAGAGCAATGTAGTGTATTCTTTGCGCACGTGACGTGAATGTAACCTCCTGACGTGAATGTAGTCCGCATCTATTTTGTTTAGATCTCCCCGTATGGAGCAGCAAGAAGTCAAGGATAAACTTAAGCAGGGGAACTGAAAAGGCAAACACGCACCGCGCGTGGGTGCAGTGGGCTGCAGTATTTCTCTCGTGCGAGCGAGTGCGCATCAAGATCTCTTTTTCACTCTCTTTATCTGGCCTCTTATTCGTGTGTTCCAGCGTTATTTCGTTGTGCAAGTGCATTTATCATGATCATAGAAAATATGTAGATTATTTTAACCTTAAGAAATCTTGTGTTTTTTTCTGCCAAAATACTATGGGATAAATTGAAATTTCGGGTTTGCTTCGAGCTCGGGCATGCAAATCAAGTTAATTGGTCGGGCTCGGGCCGGGTTGGGCTTTAATGCCAGCGGGCCTGGGTCGGTTGGGCTGGATTTTCAGGCCCGATCTTACCTCTAGATGGATGTAGCCAAATACAGGGAAATCTTGGAAGAAAACCTGTTGGACCCTAAACGTAAAGCCAAAGCTACAATGGAATGGTTTAAAACCAAACATATTCATGTGTTAGAACGGCACCAGTCAAAGTCCAGACCTAAATCCAATCGAATCAGTGTCGAGATCTGAAAACTGCTCTTCACAAACGCATTCAATCTGACTGAGCTTGAAAGGGCAAAAAAATGTCATCTGTAGGTGTGCAAAGATGGTAGAAACACTCCAAAAGACTCTAAAAGACTGTAATTGCAGCAAAAGGTAGTTCCTCAGTGGGCCTAAATACTTTTTGCTGCTATGTTTGCACTATGTAATTGTGGAAAATATTTTTTGTAGAGGGCCCAAGGGCACCTGCTTGTCTCCATTGAGATGTTATTGCTTTGCCTGGAATGTTCCACAGTGTCATTAAGCCTCTCCAGCTCAGATCTTTAGAGCGGCAGCGCCACTCACAATGCCTTGAAAAACAAGGCATTTTCTAGCATTATGAAGAGATGGGTCGAGTAGCAACAATTTTACTCAAGTAAGAGTAAAGTTACTTCAAAATAAAACGTTTTTAACAATAAAAATAAAACAGAGCAAAAGGACAGAGCAGACAAAAATGAGAAACTAAATCATATCTGAAGGAGCGGTGCAATAACCACACAATAATTTCATACTGACAACATAAAGCTTTTCTCACTTAGATTTACTCACAGTGGGAAGAGGAACCAACGTTTTTACTCAAGTAAGAGTACCATAAGTGAGAATAAAGTATACAGTCCAAAAAACATACTCCAAATAATAAAATTTCTTCAAAAGGTTACTCAAATACAGAAAATTTAATTGAGTACTACCCAACTCTGGCAATAAAACACCTAATTAACGTTAATGCCATACTGTGTACAAATGCAGGCAAAGCAATAGCATTTCTAAGTTGGTAACAACAAAAGTTACACAGTGCACAATACACAGTGCAAAATTTACTTGATGAGCTTTTAACCTTGTAACTTGTTTACACAAAGTTGTATTTTGATTGATTCCAGCATGTTTGTGTTAATCGTGTTTTCCTGCAACTGAGGCTCCAGTGCCTACATCCCTGAACTTAGTTGTGATTATTTTAAAATTAAGACTCAGAGTGACACATGTAGAGTTCTAAAATATCACGCAACACCAAAATAAAAACATGACAATCAGCTGTTTGTTACTATGAAATGTTACTATGAAGAGGCGGGTATCATTAGTTCTGAGCTTTGAACAGGAAGCCAATAGATCTGTTTCTATTACTAAGGCAATTTAGATCAATATTTTGCTTTACAATGAACAAAAAGTAAAATGATGATCTACTTATGTTTTTCTCATCTTGTGGTGCAAAAAAAAAAAGCAAACTAGTAGTAATTTTCCTTCCAATCTGGACACTCATACTGAGGAGAATGAGAGAGAAGAAAGGAGAAGGCATGTCTGTGTATGTCGAGGAGGGTGCCCGGGAGGGGTGTGCACTCTCCCCCTCACACTTTTTGAATAGGGTTGTTCCGGCAGCTGAGGCTCTTTATGAGGGGAACAATCTGGAGGGTATTGGACAGTGTGCCGAGCAGCTGCTGTATTCTGGTGGTGGTGGGGTAGAGAGGAGAGGGGGGCCGACAGGAGCAGACTGCCTCCCCCTTTGACAAATTCACCAGGCGGGCAGACCACTTAAATCAAGTCTACTGGAAGCAAGTCTTCTGTGCATGCGCTCGCACACACACACAAACACACACACACACACACACACACAAACACACACACACAAACACACACACGTAGGAAGCGGCAACAGAGAAACAATGCCACACAACTTAATGGAAACTGTTGTTGTCACGATAAAATATCAAACTCTATTTCATTACTGAGGAACAGGAACAACTCACAACATGATTTTTTAGACCAAAATCACAAGGAAGACACCCAAAAGTTCTAAAACTGTTCAGGAAAGGTCTAATTTTGTCTTATTTATGGACTTTTATTTTTCAGTATTCAGCATTAATATGCGTTAGCGGAGGGACGAGATTACCATAAAACAAGAGTTTGACATGATTTTAAAATAAATAAACTGAGCAGTTCAGTTAAATTTTGGCCTTACAAGGTATCGATTTATTTTACCGCATTATTTATTTATTTTTCCAGTGTAGCAATGAGTTTTGGAACTATAGCTTCTTTTAAAAGTTAAGTCTTTTTTTGTCTAAGTTAAATGGAAAAACATCTCACGACACAATAGCAGAGTGGCTAGCACTCTCGCCTCACAGAAAGAAGGTCGCGGGTTTGACCAGGCCTTTCTGGATGGGTTTCCTCTAGGCACTGTAAAATATTCCAGCTACGGTAGTCCTGACCAAGCCTAGCACAAAGACCTGGAGATGGAGCACAAATTTCGCTACAGGGACAATAAAAGTTACGGTAATTTCCCACGTGTGCACAATCTTGCGGCAATTTTATCTTGTGAGATTTTGTGGCATGAGATTCCATCCCAAATATTACTGTATCTAGATTGTATGCAATTTTTTTTTTACAAAGTTGACAAAATATGTATTTATCTTTTAGCTGTACATTACTTTTATCTGATTTATACTGATAGTTTTACTTACCACAGTCAAAATAAAACTAGTTCTTGCTACTAAATCAGCTAAGTTTTATGTTGTGTGGGTTGTGTGTTTTTAATGTAAAGGCAACCATGAGAGACAACATAATTCACCTTTACCAGCCAGAGGAATGTGAAGACACCCCATACTATCATTTGAGCCTTTTTAGGTTTAAATACTTGTATGTTGGAAATGTAACTGGCCAATAAAAAGATAGCCATACATTTTGGAAAGAGTACTGAAAGAACTGAAGAGGGTATGTGGCCAAAGTCGATTGATGCGGCCTCTCATTGTCAACGGGCAGAAATGGCTCTGGCTCTGTGTTCTATGTATGGTGGTGAATAGTGAACAGCTACATTAACAGTGCAACCGCATGTAGCACCGGGGGATTGTTTTGACCGTTTTCATTCAAAACCTCACAAACATGCTAAGTTGTTTTTCATGACTAAAAAACTTTTTTTTTTAAGAGAATACTGAAATGTTATAGTTTGTGACAATTTTAAAATGAAAAGGTCCATATTCACTTGAGCAGCTCAGTAAAGTCGAGTCCTGAAACACACTTTTAACTGAACTATTTTTTACATTTGTAGATAGCAGAAAAAATGAATACCGCTTAAGTCCTATATCATTTCATGACTATTTTTACCCCTTTCAAAGGTGCACCATGTACCGTTTTGTCACCATGGATACAGTCAGCATTGGAACGCCCACTAACTGACTTCTGTGGGGCAACGGCTCAAATTTGAAAAAATATCCAAGAATGCTAACAATTGCTGTGGGCTAAATGCTACACTGCTATGCTAGCCCCAACTGATGTATTTTAACATCTACAGAACAATCCGTTTTCTGAGGAAATGCCATGTCAGCAACCTCCATTAAGACTCGACTGTGACTCAACTTGAATTAGTTGTGCTAAAAATCCACATGGAAACAGATTTGTGGAGAGGTGACACGGAGAATGCATGTTTTTTGAGGTTAACACATGTAAATGGATAAATGAATAATTGCAAAATAAATGAGTAAGATTCCCGGCAAAGCACTAAATTCTTCATGGAGACATGTAAAATAATGCATTCTTGACCTTGAATGACCCTGAATAATATCATCTACACATAGACAACAAAATAAACATTTATTTCACTTGTCATGGTTGAGTATAGCTATGGCTGAGACTTTCAAAATAGACTTTATGCTGAAATTCCTCAAAGAATCACAATATGTCCACCATTTATCATTTGCACAAATCTTATGCCGAAAATGTAAAGTTTATCATTACATTTCATCATAAACATTGTTATTTAGTCAGTCACATTGATTCAATCAATCAAAGTGCAACACTACTAAGTTGCAATAAATTGTTACAGATCCACACGACATTTTCTGAAAACACACAAAACATAGAAACATCTTTTAACAGCCCGTTTTCATTCATAGATCAAAATAAAAGCCTGATTTACACTTCATTAGCATGTTCTAAGCTAAGTGCGTTGTTTTAATCCTGAGTGATTTTCATTAGCAAAGCTGTATTTCTCCCTTTATGTCATTGATTGCGTTAGTCCGATCAGTAACACAATTTCACACACACTCCCTTCTTCATGTTCTGGAACATCCACAAACTCCTGCCCCGCTGCGGTCCATGTTAGCCACGGTCCCCCTGCTATACGCTCAGAGGTCTCCGTGTTGGGGTGAAGCAGCAGTAAATGTGATGTACAGGTCAGGTTGCATAAGTAGGTTCGGTCTAGCTGCTGTCTGAAGGCACCAGGTTTCCTGTGGTGTCCAGCTGCATGCATTTACAAGTGCAGGCCGAGACGGGGCATTCACTGTGGTCTCTGCAATCAAACACCAGAGAAATATTAGAGCATTTAACCAAATTCCAAATTACGAGGATTTTTCTGAGGATATATGTGATGACTGGCTGGGTGACTAAAATTAAAATCTTGATATTTTATTCCCCGATAAGTATAGTCAGACGATACAATGTCAGCCAGACAGAAATGGGTTAAAACATGTCTTTAAACTTATTGAAGTTTGATTATCAGACAAATGGGATATATCACCTAATGCTTATTTAAAAGTTTACAACATTTTAACCACAATTTTAATCAGCAGCATTTTTTTTTTATTTTTTTTTATTAACTCTAAACAATATACTTGATATAAAAACTTTTATACTTTTATATATATTTATTTATTATCTGGACTTTCCAGACTCTAAAACACATACATCTTTTTTAAATAGCAAAGACAGTGGCAATGCTTTCAGAATCAGAATCAGAAAAGGTTTATTGCCATTGTCAATAAACAAAATTCACAACATAGGAACTTGTCTCGGCATTAAGGTGCAACATAAAACACTGAGTAATAATAAAAACAACATATATGAAATCAAAAGGGCATACATTAAGAAACAATTTAAAATGACTATGCATAAAATAAAAATAAAAATAGGCATTACTTTGTACACGAGAAATACTGTTAAATTTACAGTTGTAGTGCAGAAAGTGACGTGAGTGATGAAGAGTTGCAGTTAAAGTGGCAGGTGTTTTGAAGTGTTCATGAGTCCAACGGCAGAGGGAAAGAAACTATTCTTGTGGCGGGAGGTTCTGGTCCGGATGGACCGTAGCCTCCTGTCTGAGGGGATGGTTCAAATAGTCCATGTCCAGGGTGAGAGGGGTCAGCTGTGATACGACTGCTCGTCCAGAGCCCTGGAAACGTACAGGTCCTGCAGAGATGGAAGTCTGCCAGCCGAGCCGATCACCTTCTCAGCAGAACGCACAATGCGCTGTAGTCTCTGTTTGTCCCTGGCTGTGGCTCCAGCGTACCACACGGAGATGGAGGAGGTGAGGATGGACTCAATGATGGCCGTGTAGAACTGCACCATCATCTGCACTGGCAGCTTGGCTTTCCTCAGCTGCCGCAGGAAGTGCATCCTCTGCTGGGCCTTCTTGAAGAGGGAGCTGATGGAGGGCTCCCACTTGAGGTCCTGGGTGATGGTGGTGCAGAAGAAGCGGAAAGAGCCCACGGTGGTGATGGGGGGGTCTGTCATGATGAGGAGGGGCTGGGGGGCTGTGACTTTCCTGAAGTCCACGATCATCTCCACTGTCTTCTGGTCATTGAACTCCAGGTTGTTACCACTGCACCAGTGACTTTTCAAGTCCTTTTCAAAACAGACAGGTCAACACTAAAGAGAAATTTTAAGGAAAGAACAATCACTGTACAGAATACGGACGTGGCCTCACCACAGTATAACAAAGTAACAAATGTAGACCCATCCAAAATGTGTCCTTTACACACAACAAGCCGCACTCGCTCCAAAGTTGCAAAGCATTCAGAAACAAACAGATAGAAGAAAGAAAAATTTAATCCGTTTTAAATGTTGTGTCACAACTTTGCATTTGGCCAAGGACTGTAAGGCATCTGTCAAGTGTTCCGAATGTGAGTCTACTTATCACGTCACAGCCATGCATCCAAGCACACCAAGTCCACAACCAAAGGCCACTAACTCCAAAGAAGGATGGCGGGGAGGCTGACAGTGGTAACTTCAAATTGCGCTGAAATTTGCGGTATGGACAGTTTGGTTGTTCACGTGCTAAAATATGTCTTGCAAAAATATATCCACAAGATGCTGTGCACAAGGCAATTAATGCATATGTGATAATAGATGATCAGAGCAACTGCTCATTGGCCAGACCAGAGTTTTTTAGTCTGTATGGAATACAAACTGAGCCTTCTTGCTACCAATTGAGAACCTATTCAGGCTTGGCAGAAACGTCAGGCAGACGTGCTGATGGATTTATGATTGAGTCCATTGACAGAAATATAACTCTTCCTCTTACGTCACTTATTGAGTGTAGTTACATTCCAAACAATCGCACAGATATCCTGACCCCAAGCGCTGTAATTCACCAACCTCACTTGCAACATATTGCCAAACACCTCCCAGAACTAGATCCAAATGCTGAGATATTGCTTCTTCTTGGCAGAGACATATTAAGACTACACAAGATTAGACAACAGGAAAACAGGCCCCACAAAGCCCCGTTTGCTCAACGTTTGGATCTTGGCTGGGTGATTGTAGGCGATGTGTGCCTTGGAAGTAGTCACAAGCCAATTATCAACAACTTCAAAAGAACCGTGTTGGAAAGTGGTCTTCCCTCAATCTTGACACCGTGCACGAGTTACATGCAGATAAAGGACTCACTACCAAAACTCAACTTTAGTGCTAAAGTAACAGAGGAAACGCTAGGAAAAGCGGTGTTTGACCGAAGTGACAAAGACAACAGTCCCACTCCATCGATTGATGATGTAATGTTTATGGAAAATGATGGATAATGAAATGCAACAAAATCACAGCAATACATGGGTAGCGCCGCTTCCATTCAGAGAACCACGTCCTTGCATACCCAACAACAAAGAGCAAGCCGCTAAGAGGAAAAAAACGTTGAAACATAATCCCAAAATGCAGAAACAGTATTTTGCATTCATGGACAAAATCCTACAAAACGGACACGCTGAAGTCGCACCACATCTCGACGATGAGGAATGCTGGTTCCTTCCCATGTTTGGGGTATATCATCCTCAGAAGCCAGAGCAGATTAGGGTGGTGTTCGATTCAAGCTCACAATACGAAGGAATCAGTTTAAATGATGTACTGCTCACCGGACCAGATTTAAACAACACACTGGTTGGTGTTTTGTTGCGCTTTCGCAAGGAGAAAGTGGCTGTGTTAGCCGACATCCAGCAAATGTTTTACTGTAACTGTAACTGAGGCCCATCAAAACTTTCTCAGGTTTCCATGGTACGAAGGAAATTACATCAACAAAAAAGTAATCGACTATCGCATGAAAGTTCATGTTTTTGGCAATAGTCCCTCACCAGCCGTTGCCATTTATGGGCTGAGGAAAGCAATAAGAGAAGGTGCTTCGAAGTACGGGGAGGACCCTGTTCAGTTTGTTGACAGACATTTCTATGTGGATGATGGTCTCATCGTCTGTTTCAACTGATCATCAAGCAGTGGACCTTCTCACAAGGAAACAGGCCTCACTGGCAGAGTCAAACATCCGTCTCCACAAGTTCATTTCAAACAGTCAAGATGTTCTGAGAGCATTATCCCAAGAGGATTGTGCAACGCCTATGAAAGACTTAGACCTCAGTGGAGAAACTCAGCCTGTTCAGCGCAGTTTGGGCCTTTTTATGGGCGATCTCAACAGATACATTTACCTTTTCAGTGGCATCAGATCCAAAGCCCTTCACACGTCGAGGTGTGTTATCTATGGTAAACAGCATCTTTGACCCTTTGGGTCTGTTGGCTCCTGTCACTACATGTGGGAGAGCTCTTTTTAGAGAATTTACAGGTTATCTATCTGATTGGGACAAATATGACAAATGGAACAACTGGCGCAAATCACTTCAAGATCTTAAGCTATTACACATACCACGGACATACTCAAGCATGTCACTTAGCAATGTTGAGCATAAGGAGCTTATTGTGTTATTCGGATACCTCCATGAAAGCTATCGGAGCTGTTGCTTATCTGAAGACAGTTCAAAACAATGGCAAAACTAAAGTTGGATTTATCATGGCAAAAGGAAGGTTAGCCCCAGATCCGAACCCACAATTCCACATTTAGAACTTTGTGGAGCTATCCTAGCTGTAGAACTGGCAGACCTCATCCAAGAGGAATTGGATGTAAAGTTTGATGGAGTGAAGTTCTACAGTGACAGTAAAGTTGTCCTCGGATACATCCATAATACCAGTAAAAGGTTCTACGTCTTTGTGCACAACAGAACATCAGCGCATACGCCATTCTTCCAAACCTGAACAATGGTGCTATGTTCCTTCTGAAGAAAATCCGGCAGATCACGTTTCACAATTCTTGCCTGCTTCACGTCTAGCCTAAACAACATGGTTCTCTGGACCATTGTTTCTGAAAGGGGCAGTAGGAAAAGACCAACAAACTTTGGAAAGATTTGAACTCATACAACCTGAAAAGGGCCAATTGGTTGGCCATTTCAATGGGCCATTATCAGGAGGTCCCGCCTTGTAGGCAGGGCTTTCACAGAGTAGGATATAAACCTGAGTTCTCAGACTTGTTTCACAGATTGAGAATGACTCCTGGACGAATGAGAGATTATATCGACATATTAGAAAGTCCTAATGGAATGGAAAGAATCGTTCGACTAGTCAACGAATTAAAAAAATAAGCAATAACAAACAGCAACTAATTCATGGAGACAAATTCATGGAGACAAGCTTCAAAGCCAAATTAGATCTAAGCCAAGTTAGAGAGAGGCGAGCTCACTCGCGATGTATGCTTTTCCAAGGCATTTTCCAATACCAATCATAATGAAATAAAAGCTTTTCCATTAACTAATATTCTGTTCTGTAGCAAGGCTGTAAGATAATGTTTTAAAGGTGAGGCAGGGAACTATAGAACAATAGGCCCATCCCAGTTTCAATGGGCCATTAGCAGGAGGTCCCGTCCTGTGGGCAGGGCTCTCACAGAGTAGGATAAAAACAGGAGTTCTCCGACTTGTTTCACTGATTGAGAATGACTCTTGGATGAGAGTTGAAACGTTTTATTTTCTCTACATCCAGATGACTACAACTGAATCTTTTTCTACAATGGAACACTCCTGGACGAATGAGGGATTACACCGAAAAGTTTTAAAAGAAAAACATACTGTAAATAACCGTACCCTGTCTTCTACTAGATTTAATTTTTAAAAGGGGACATTTACAGGGGACAAATATATATATATATATATATATATAATATATATATATAATATATATATAATATATATATATATATAACATATATATGTATAGATATTATAATATAAAGTAATATAATATCTTATATATCTAAATATCTATATCTATATCTATATATATATATATATATATATATATATATATATATATACACAGAAATAAACTGGAATAAGCTTAAAACCAACAACAATGTTTTCGCTTCATTAGTTTACACAAATTTGTGTTTTGAGTCCTGCATGTTTGTGTAATCCTGTAATGTTCTGAATATATGTAGGGAGCATGTTCCCCACCTAAACCAGCTGAGGATGTGTCCGGCGTGGCCACCGTGCCGACAGTTGTGACACCAGGTGAACCAGTTGTTGAACTGAGCCAGTTTGTTCTCCCTTGTCAAATCCATCTTCTCTGACTTCCCCGGGCCTGCAAAAACAAAGACATGCTTAGTCAAGTTTGGACCTCTGTGGAAATGGAAACAACACCAAGAATTAGAGAAACACTGTAGGTATTGTATTGTATTGTATTGAAAAAAAAAACAAGGACTCTTTCTCAAGCTCCCAACTTTGCACTCTTGACTTTGTAATTCCTGCGCTCCCAAGTTTATCAGTCAGGATCTTAAATAAGTGCACTTGCATTGGCATCTGGAGTATCTGAGCTGAAGTGTGGTCAACATGAATTTAATTTAGGCTACAAGTTAAAATAAATGAAATCTCAAATTATCACCACCGTAGCCTGTAGGTCCAACTGTTTTTAAATCTATCAAAATGTTAGAAATAAAGCATAAGCAGCAAAACACTGTGCGTTATTTGTCCTTTGTATCCAAATGGATCTCCAAAGTGCACGGAGTAGCTCAGCAGCACATTATGGACCAAACAGTTTATCCAACATGTTGCCCTTTAATCAGGGCAGGGCAGCAAACTATTAAAATCTGTTTCAGACCTGGAGCGCACTCTGTCTCTTTAATTGTACTGAGTTTACCCTTTATCAATGCTACAAAACATCTGGTCGAAAACAACACAATCACAAGAACTACAGAAACATGAATCAGCAGAAAAGATAAACTGAAAAACAAAAGGGTTCAAGCCAAAACATGCAATGAACCCAAAACCTGACTGTGTGGAGCGCTCCCTGAATGTCCCCCAGCCTACTCCTAGTACCAATCCTCTCAAAAAACTGGACACACTTCTTCCCCAGACCAGAAGGCTCCTCTACCCTTTTTTTGTAAATATTTTTCCTATTTCTCCCAAATCCAATCTCCCACATATAGCACTCAGTTCAGTGCATGCAACTAAACACAGAGTGAAAATATAAAACATCTACTACTCCTGAAAGCATGACCAGCTATGTGTTGAATCAACAAATCAAATGCATAAAGCATGTACTACATATGTAAATACCAACTTCAATTATGATCACCGTGACAACCAATCATTGTTCTGGCAATACAAACTCAAACAAACTAAAAAAATAAAGAAAATGATTTGAAGTAAAAAAGTGATGTAATTACTATTTCAGTTTAGCACCCTCATAACAAAGTCAGATGCCCTAAACAAATCACACAACAATCCTCAGGATCTCTTCAAAATAACATAAATGTCCTACAATGTGACAATTACAGTGCATGCAGAAAGTATTGCTCAAAACTTTGTAGACGCTTCTTTGGCACTAATTACAGCCTCAAGTCTTTGTGACTATAATGCTTACAAGCTTGCTACACCTATCTTATTAAACTATTGTGATGACGGTCTGAAAAACATGTCAGTTGTGTATTGTTCCTGCATTTTGGATGGAATGTCACTAATTGATTGGATTCTTTACTTAATGTCACTTTCTTTTTTTTTTGGCCTGTAGGCTTTATTGGACAGGACAAGTTGGCGCAAAATGGGGATGAGAGAGAAGAGGGGACATGCAATAAATTGTCGAAGCCAGGATTCAAACTCACCGGCTGCACATGGAGCCTGGCAAATGTGCTGCCCGGTGGTCGAGTGGTTAAGGACTTCCTGACATTTTCAACCTTAATAAAACTGCAACTTGACTAATGTAAAATTAAGATTCATATTTACACAGGAACTATTCCAACAAACAAAGTCATACTTAGAAAAACGCAAATAAGAGTTTTATACCCGTCCCAGTTGTAGTTTACCTGGGGAGTTAGAGACTGGCGTGCCCATATTCATGAGGCACAGGGCACACCGGGGCAGGGGTTTCCTACAGCCAGGGCAGCTCGTCACTTTGGATTTGGTGGGAGAGCCGCTGACCCCGTACTGACTGAAGCCCCGGCCCTGGTGAGGAATGGCCGCACAGCTGTAGGAGATGGACTTCCCACAGAAGTTACAGCTCACAAACACCTACAAGGACAGAACATGCATTTAGGGAACATGTGCAAAGCATCACACGTTGTGCAGGGCAATGAACTCTCAGATGCAGTGTTAGACTCCTCCTAAAGGCCTTATTACAATATTAAGTGTACAGAATAGAAATTGAAAAAAAATAAAATACATTTCAAACTATCTAACTAGTTATCTGCTCTCAAAACCCTTTGGCACGTCACTAATATTTATATATGGCAACAATGTGAATCAATACAATAAATCTGTTTTTTAATCAGCTAAACCCATCAGTAAAAAAATAATAATATATTTACATTTACAGTTACTTCTACCTGTTATTACCTTGTTATTACCTTTTATGAATCTACATTCATGCTGATGTGTTGACTGTAACTTCTCACTTCTTCACTCTCCACCATGACTGCCCCTTTAAGCCAGTTAGCTCAATTGTATTTTGAGTGCTCATGTCAGACTTTCCGGGAAATGTGCAACTATGATGTAACGCACCTCCATGCGTCTCCATAGTTTACTGTGAGTGTTGCCTCTCAAGCAAACTAAATAATTTAAATAAATTCAAAATTGGCCAAGCTCTCTTTTTGGCTCAATTGTGCAGAGTTTGTGCATTGCCTTGTTGTCCAAACCATCGGGGAAAGCCTTTACCGGTAGTTGTTTATGAGGGAAACCTGAGATCGCAAACTTTTGTATAGGATTTTTCATAAGATAGGAGTTTATAGTACGAGCGACACAGGAGCACGGCCACTTGCCCACGCCTGGCCCATACCAGATCCCTGTGGCTCCTGTGGGAACCACAAAAAAGTCAATGCTTTTGAGTATTGTGCGCGCCCGAACACCCCCACAGCTGAACAACATGAACGAGCAGCTGCTAGGTTGCTAGAGTGATGGAAACTACACATAGCATGATTAACTTTTTTTTTTTAAATAGTAGCCTCACAACATTTTTTTTTTACAGTTTTCCAAGTGATTCTACAGCACAGCTAGTGTCACAGTTTGATGGTGACAACAGGCATGATATCCTGTGTCTGTCAGTGGAGCAGTGTGGCAGTGAATGAGCTTGTGCAGCTGACCAGTATATTATGGAGCAGGTGGGAGGGAAAGTAGAATACTTGTTACAACAAGTATTGTTGGCCTTGTTTGGTCCAGGTTCAGTGTTTGGCCTGGTGGTGTTTGGCCTGAAAACTAGAACTAGTAGTTTATAAAAATCTCCCAACTGAGAAAAATGCAGATATTTAAATTAAATAAAAATATACGCGTATAAAGAGAAAACGTTTCAGCCTTGCATTGCAGGCTTGCAGTTTTATTACTTGTTACTTCCTGAGGATGTGAGAGAGGCCCCTCCTCTGCAATGTTCAAATCTAAGCTAAAAACAGTTTTGCTTAGCTGTGCATATGACTGAAATGATTTTCTTTGAACTCTTCTCTTTTGTATCTTAAACTTTAATTTCTGTCATGTCTGTGATTTTCATGCATTTTTTTTCCTGTTGTGTGAAGCACTCTGAATTGCCTTGTGTACAAATTGTGCAAGGCCTTGCCTTGCCTTACTGTGAAATATTAGTTCTGCAGTTTTCAACAGGAACTCAATGGACACTTTTCCACTATTAGATCAATATTGCAGTGTACAATGAACCAAATGTGAAATGATGATCTACTTTCAATACCTAAAAAAAAAAAAAATGTGTCTATTGAAAAAAACAAAAAAACACATGGTTTTAAAATTTTATAATATCCATAATAAATCCATAGACCTATGCAAACCCCATACCTGTGCCAGTGGTTTGGAGCTGGGGTCCAGCTTGCCTCTGTGGATGTCAAACTCAGCCCTTTTGTGCCAGAACCTCCAGGCATCCAGGAGGTTCCGGTAGTTCTCGATCCAGCACTGCACCCGAGGGTCTTTCAGCACTTCCCCAGTAGAGCCCTGTCACATAGGCATGGTAAAATGTCATTTTCACACTTGCAAAATTATCTATGGGAAACACATGCCAGACTAAGTAGTGTTCACAGGAAGTCTTAAGCCCCATTGATATATTCATTGATATGTTGACCTGGTTTATGATTATCATCTATGTAATTCCTTGACTTGTCTACTTGAAAAAAAAAAAATCCCAATAGACTCCATTTAGAAGTGTAAATGGTTAAATTTTAGGGCCGTAATCGACAAAACAAATTCTTGGTTGACGAAAGACATGTCTTGCTGATCGATTAGTCGACTAAAGGGGATAGTGACATGAAAGAGAGTTGTAATTAAACCACTTTGATGCCACCGACAGGGCAATAACTTATTTACTGGTTCAGTTTGACACCATTGACCACAACAGTCTACCGCAGAAGTTAGAATGTGATGTAGGTGTCAAATAAACAGCCCTCAGCTGCTTTAAATCCTATTTATCGGATAAGTACCAGTTTGCCAATGTAAACAAGAGCTCCTTACCTTGCTCTAAAGTAACCTACGGTGTGCCGCAGGGGTCAGTACTCGGCCCAATTCTGTTTACTCTTTATATGCTGCCGTTGGGTAACATTATCAGAAAGCATGTCATTAACATCCACTGCTATGCAAATGACACACAGCTGTATTTAGCAATGAAACAATGAAGCAATGAAGTACTTAGTGCCTGCATGAAGGATAAAAAAAAAAACTGGGTGACACTTAATTATCTGCTTCTCTGAAAAACTAGAGGTCATTGTACTAGGCTTTAAATGTCTGAGACTCTTTATCTGAGCAGATAGTCACACTGGACAATGTCAGTGTAGCCTCCAGTTCTACTGTAAGAAATCTTGGGAGTCTTATTTGACCAAGAGCTCTCATTTAAAGTGCGTATAAATCAAGCCTGTTAAACAGCCTACTTTCATCTGTGTAATATAGCTAAAATCAGAAAAAGCATACCTAAAATTTATGCTGACTTCCTGCTTGCAGCGTGTCCTAAAAGCTCTATAAAAAGCTTTCAACTGGTTCAAAAAAGATTATGAACAGGAACTAAAAGAAGAGGGCACATTATGCCGGTGGTTGAGTCTCTTCACTGGCTCCCTGTAGAGTTTAGATTCAAATTTAAAAATGATCTGTAAAAACCTACAATATCTTAGCTACACTGTCCCTAGGAAATACTCTGCAGGGGGAAGAATGGCAGCTTGAGCACTATCCTCTGCTTCTTCCTACTTTCGATATCAACAATATTTAATATTTTAGTTCACCTGTGTCTGTTCATTGCCATTCACATGTTTTTCTCAAGTCTTCCACTCCTCTCAAGGAGTTTTGAGGCCCAAGTACATCATTCTAAAATTGAGAGGAATGGCAGTGTCAAAAACAATCTGAAGGTCCTTTTTAATTTCTGTCCAATATTTCTGAGCAACAGGACAGTCCCAAAACACGTGATAGTGGTTTGCCACAGTTTCTCTAGCCATTAATATTTCCTTGTGGACAATTTGTCATGGTGGTATGAAAAAACGTGGCACATTTTTCCAGCTAAATGTGATTTTGTGGTTGTCCACTGGGATGTACACACATTTTCCCACTCTTCATCTGTCAAAACAATGTTAACTTCTTTTTCTCATTTGTTTTTAGTATATTTAGTAGAGTAGCTGTCCAGATTAGCAATGCATTGATATAATGTAGATATTATTCCCCTTGAAAATTCAGATTTATGGTTGTAATAGTCATTGTTTATTTTGTCTCCAATAATAACTCCTTATTGAGTGATGGCGGACTATTTGTTCAAGTAGTTCCTTTATTATTATTATAGGCACACCTTTTTTTTTGACACGTTTCTCGGGTCGCATTTTTGACAGATTTTTGTCCTTCAGGGTTCTT
The DNA here is from genome assembly GCA_015082035.1 of Chaenogobius annularis. NCBI lineage: Eukaryota > Metazoa > Chordata > Actinopteri > Gobiiformes > Gobiidae > Chaenogobius > Chaenogobius annularis. The sequence continues at coordinate 349,082 of BJKM01000306.1, read as the reverse complement.
TTTGTAGATATTTCTCGTGTCAAAGTTGCAATTTTTCCCATTATTTTGAATGGCAAGATTTGTCGCTTTCCAAGGCCGGGGTGTTATCGGCTCTTTTAAGCTTTGTAGCAGTTTGTAAGTATTTTTTCTGGACTTTTAGGGTTTGTATTGTTGTAGATATATATCGTACTTTTAGAATTCTAGTACGGTAATTCTAGTAATTGCAGTATTTGTAGTACTACGTTATAGTACTACATTGTAGTACATTTTTGTACTTTTAGTAAGTTTACTAAGTTGTTTTGCTCTTTGGTCATGGCAAGTGAATTGAGAGTATCCAGAAAAGATTGCATTTCTTCTTTATTTCCTGATATTTGGGTGAAAAATCTTTTGTAGATTTCTTCTGAGGCTATTAATCTCACCTCTTATTTTCTGTAGCATTTGCAGATCCTTGTTTTCGCCATGTTTAGCTTCCGATTTTGTTATGTAAATTGTTTAGTTTTTTGTCCCTCTGATTGAGATGTTTATCAAGGCTGAACTTTCAAGGGGAATAATATATAAATTATACCAATGCATTTCTAATCTGTACAAATACTCTACTAAATATATCAAAAATAAGTGGGAGGGAGAGACTAGTCTTGTTATGATGGACAAAGAGTAGGAAGATGTTTGTACATCCCTGTGGGAGGACTACAAAATCATATACTTGGAGAGAGTTTTGTTTGGAAGAATGTGAATTTTTTTTTCATGACACCATGTCAAAGTGCCCATTATTCAAAGGGAGATACAAACTGTTGGAGAAATTGTGGCAGCAAGGAGGCAAACCACTATCACGTGTTCTGGGACTGTCCTGTTGATCAGAATTTTTTGACTGAAATTAAGGATCCACTGCAGACAGTTTTTGACATTGCCATTCCACTCAATTTTGGAACTATGTACTTGGGCCTAAAATATCCTCCCATGGACATAGTGAATGGATACCTTTGGAATGTTCTTTTGGCAGCGGGAAAAAGGGCTATAACAAAGAAATGGATGACACAGAACCCTGACGATCAAGGACTGGACTGACATAACAGGAATTGGACTAAAGGAAAAAATAACATTCGAACTTAATTTGGAAAAGGAACATATTTACCAATTCTGGACTCGTTGGGACTATTTTTTATACTTGTTTAAATGTAAAGTTGATGTTTTTTTGTTTTTTTTAATGAATATTTTGCTCTTTGGTCATGTTATGTTTGTTTTTGTAAAATTAACAACGCATTTCGCTCATTTGAAAGCCTCATGCTATCAATCACATGTCAAAATTGGGAAACGAAAAAGGAGTCTTGTTCGTGGTTCTCTACTGACCTTATGGTCCCTATTCAGAGTTTTTAACAGAGTTCTCAGACTTTATATCAAACTTGTTGTTAGACTGGGATAAAGTAGTGATAGCTGGAGCCTTCAATAGCCACGTGAACGTGAACGATAACTCTCTCAGTAATTCTTTTAACGCCCTATTAGATAGCATTGGTTTTGCTCAAAATGTAAATAAACCGACTCACAGTCACAAGCACACTCTAGATCTTGTTCTAACATATGGAATAGAGAATAGTGACCTTATTGTCTTCCCTCAAAACCCCGTACTGTCAGGTCATTTCCTAATTACCTTTCAGTTTATTCTTAAAGATTATCTGGCCCCACAGAATAAAGTCATAATGAAAAGGACAATATCGGAAAAATCGATCCCAAAGTTCAAAGAAATAATAGAGGCAATATTCAGCGACATGTCATGTGATCCTGCTGAGAACCGCTTTAGTCCCAGTGTAAGTGATCAATTTGTCGACTTGACCATGAATTCTCTGAAGTCTGCTCTTGATGTTGCAGCACCGCTAAAGCAGAATGTCATTAGCCAAAACGTGCCTCCCCATGGTACAATGAAGAACTGCGTTCACATAAACAAAGAGTTAGATTATTAGAAAGACCATTTCGTCACTCCCACACGGAGAAATCCCTAAAAGCATGGAAAATCTGCCTATTGTCCAATAAGCAGGCTCTGCGTAAGGCCCAAACCAGATACTATTCAAATTTAATAGAAGTCAACAAAAATAACACTAGGTTTCTTTTCAGCACTGTAGCAAGGCGAACAAACTGTCACAGTGCAGTAGAGCCCTAAATCCCAGCTACTCTCAGCTCTTATGATTTCCTTCTATTTTTTTTACAATAAAGTAAAACAATCAGAGATAAATGAGATGAAATGACTCCCAATATTAGCACTGAACAAGCCCAAGCTGTAAAACTAGTGTCTCATATAAATCCATCAGTAGTACTAGAAAGGTTCACTGCTGTTGATCAAGCAGACATAAGCCATTATGTCCTCTAAAACGTCAACTTGTATTCTAGACCCGATTCCAAGCAGACTCCTCAAAGACATTCTACCCCTAATTATAGATTCTATTCTTAATATAATAAATACTTCATTAGAAAGTGGTTATGTTCCACAGTCCTTCAAACATGCAGTCATTAAACTGCTTCTGAAAAAGCCTTATCTTGATCCTGACCAGTTGATAAACTACAGACCTATTTCAATCACCCTTTGTCTCTAAAACCCTTGAAAGAGTTGTAGTTAAACAGCTTTGTCGCTATCTACAGGACAATAACTTATTTGAAGTTTTTCAGTCAGGGTTCAGAGCCCACCACAGCACTGAAACTGCACTAGTTAAAGTCACAAATGATTTGTTATTAGCTGCTGCTGATGGACTGGTCTCAATCCTGGTTCTATTGGACCTCAGTGCAGCGTTTGACACCATCGACCACAACATTCTACTGCAGAGGTTAGAATCTGATGTAGGTGTCAGAGGGACAGCCCTCAGCTGGTTTAAATCCTACCTATCGGATAGGTACCAGTTTGTTAATGTAAACCAGAGCTCATCACCCTGTTCTAAAGTAACCTACGGTGTGCCACAGGGTTCAATACTCAGTCCAAATCTGTTTACTCTTTATATTGCTGCCGTTAGGTAACATTATCAGAAAGCATGGCATTAACTTCCACTGCTATGCAGATGACACACAGCTGTATTTATCAATGAAACCTGATCAGACCTCTCAAGCAGACAAACTTACTGCTTTGTTGAAGGATATAAAAAACCTGGATGAAACATAATTATCTGCTTCTTAACCCTGAAAAAAACGAGGTCTTTGTGCTAGGCCCTAAACATCTACAAGATGCTTTATCTGAGCAGATAGTCGCACTGGACAACGTCAAGTGTAGCCTCCAGCTCCACTGTAAGAAACCTTGGAGTCTTATTTGACCAGGAGCTCTCATTCAAAGGGCACATAAATCAAGCCTGTAAAACAGCCTATTTCCATCTGCGTAATATAGCCAAAATCAAGGAAAATCTTGCCTAAAACCGATGCTAAAAAAACTTGTCCATGCGTTTGTAACATCTAGATTAGACTACTGTAACTCCCTGCTTGCAGCGTGTCCTAAAAGCGCCATAAAAAGCTTTCAACTGGTTCAAAATGCAGCTGCAAGATTACAAACAGGAACTAAAAGAAGAGAGCACATTACGCCGGTGCTCGAGTCTCTTCACTGGCTCCCTGTAGAGTTTAGAATCAAATTCAAAATCCTCCTCCTGACTTACAAAGCCATAAATGACCTGTCCCCATCCTACCTCAAAGATGCTATAGTACCTTATCATCCAACAGAGCACTTCGCTCTCAAAATGCCCAGAGTCTCTAAAAGCACAGTAGGAGGTAGAGCGTTTAGCTCCCAAGCTCCTGTGTTGTGGAATCAGCTCCTGTCCATGTTAAAGAGGCCGACACAATCTCTTCATTTAAGACCATGCTTAAAACGTTCCTTCTTTGAAATGGCTTATGGTCAGGCCAGTTAGGAACAGAAATAAAAACCTACAGTTCCCAGCTATGCCGCCCTAGGAGCAACTATGCTGGGGAAAATATGGCAGCTTGAGCACTATCCTCTGCTTCTTACTACTTTTCTATCAAATAATATTTAATAATCAATTTCACTTGCAATTTGTTCATCGCTTTTCCTTCTTTTTCTCCCACTTCCCCGACGGGAGTGGAGCAGGCACATCGATGACCTGTGGATACAGATGCTCAACTGCCTGGAGAAATGGTCTCTACTCCATATGAACGGTTCTTCATCGGCTTCGAAGAATTGGTTCTCCTCCTGAGTGGGTCTTGCTCCACCGTGTATCCGCAAATTGAGGCGCGACGGCTGTCCGTCCGAGGGAGTCGGATCTCTCCTTCACTGTGGAACTCCTACAGGTTTCTACTTTTTTTCCCAAAGAGGTTTGGTAGTTTTTCCTGGCCGAGAAGGAGGGTCTAAGGACAGGGGAGCTTGGGACATCTGTCTAAGGACACGGGATGCTGGGACATTACCAAGTCCCTATGAACATTGCTTATTCTGTTTTTATTCTGTTTTTATCCACTACTGTTGTGATTTTGGGCGTTACAAAAATAAATAGATTTGAATTGAAATTTGGTTAAAAAAATAAAAAAAATAAAAAAAAGGGAATAGTCACGTTAACAGCTACAATTGATGGGAGTAATCTGATATCTTTGTAGTCGCTGTGGCGTCAAGGAAAAATCGTCGGGAATCACTAACCGTAATAGTGCACCTTTGACATCAATAGTAATGCATAGTGTATATTTAGTGTACCTTGAGCATACAGAAGCTGGCGGTCTGCACATCTCCTGTCCGCTCCACGTAGCTCTCCATCAGGTCCACTCCGTCCTTGGTGAGGCCGGTCAGCAGGATGCCCTCCAGGTTACCCGCCTCCTTCATCTCACCACCACTCAGTTTGTCAATGTACCGAGGCAACTGGCAACAGAGCCCACCCGATTTTACCAATCAGCCACAACAAGTACAGTAAAGTGATGTGAAGTTCAAGAGCATATTTAAAGGCTGATAACAATAATGCATAATATTTCTTTTTTGAGCTTTTAACCTTGCTATAACATTGCTATTGCTAGAGAGAGAAGACTTACTAAACAGGATTCATCATTCAAATGGAGTTGATATGTTAACTGAGGTTTGTGAGCAGGACCACGCCTCCACCTCCGTCTTTGGACCACACCTATTACCCAGAAGCCTTCTTATACCAGTCTAACGTCTCAGTCACCGCTTGACTTTATTCTCTCAACCCGCCCTCCTGCTTCTTGTAATGTGCTTTCTTCAGCACCCAGTCTTCAAAGAGGGGGGTCCCAAACCAGCTGGGCAGATCGCCGAGACGGATCCCCCACTCTGAATCTCACGTCCCAGCCATTGGTCTGCAGTTCGAGCTGCCACGGATCACAAGCATCCATCTCATTAAATAATTGTCATTTGCATATCTGGTGGTTGCGTGGGCTTTGCTAATGAAGTGTGAATGAAGCTGACTACAACATAATATGTGTCCCTTAACAGACTAATCTACGACCAAAACAAGTCCAAATTATAAATAAAAAAAGAGAAAACTGAAAACAATAAAGTATTTAATAATGATACAATTACCGTCGTTTTATATAGTGCTTTTCAAGACATCCAAAGCTATTCACCATCACACGCAGTTTACTCAAACAAATACATATGCAGACGCAAACAAAGAGAAATAAAGAAGGGGCTAGGTGGGATTAAAGGCCAATTTAAATAGGAACGTTTTAAAATGAGATTTAAATTGACAAATGGTTTAAGCCGACTGTATGTGAGGAGTGAGTTCTTCAGTCATGTTTGCATTCACGACATTTGCTGCATATCTGGCCGGTCCACTTGGGAAAGAGTCTGTAATTCTCATTACATACCAGTTTCCACTTGTCTATGCAACTATAGCTGTTGTTTCATAAAAAGCTAAATACCACTACAGTTTGAATGATTTATTAAATGCCTGTACATAGCAGGAATGACCAAACCTACCTGTGTATCGTTTAGAAACATACAGGCAAAAGCCACTCGATCCCTCACGGCCACACTGCTCTCATTCTGAAACAGCAACAAAACAAAATTACCTTCATTGTACATTCAAAAACAGCCCATTTGAAATCTATAGTGTCTTTATATGGTGATCGTAGGGCCAGGCTCAGATGTAAAATCGGGAGTAAACTAAAAAGAATTGAAGTACCCCTTTTAAAATGGAAGCTTTGGGAAATCACTTGCGATTTGTCTGACCAGTATAGCAATTTGCGATTTACATTTTAATAATAGGATTCTGTTCAAAGTTCATTTTAAACACGACCAGGAGAATTGACAAAAAGGCTCTGGTGTAAGACTAACCTTTTGCACTAATAGCACTGGCGCGACCTATTTTTTTATTTAGTTGCACTGACTCATATTATTTGCACAGACAAATAATGTAGCAGAACACATGTGTCAGTTAAAAGGATCATGACGTGCTAAAGCCAATGACAATGCAATTATGCACCAGCCCGGTCAGTGGAAGCATGTGTCATAATGTTCATTGTTGACAGACAGAGCTGCCCCGGTCAAAGAGATGTGATTTATGGATGAGGAGGACAGCAGTTCTGAGCTGGGTCAGCGCCTCGGACCACTGCCTTCCTCCTCTTTCCATCACCCGCTCTCTCCTTTGCTCGTCCAAATGTAACGTAGCAATGTCAGTCTTATGGTTCCGCTGCCCCATAGCCTTTCTGTCACCAACCAGTGGTGGAAAGAAGAGAAACTGAATATTTGCACTCTAGTAAAAGTAGAGTTACATGACTAAAAATTTACTAAATTACATGTACTTTGAAAGCTGCCAAATCTGTACTTAGGTAAAAGTAAAAAGTATGAAAACTCAAAAAAACTACTCGTAGTACTAATTACTTTTTTAACATGGTTTTCAGTATATGTCAGTGTAATCCCTCATTCATTTGTTTTTTCTAAAAACAGAGTCCAGATGACTACAACTGAATCTTTTTCTACAATGGTTTCAGTATAGTTTTGTTTTATCTCTCTTTTATATAAAACTTGATTGATGAATAAACATTTTTAAAAGCAGATTTACAGCAAGTACAAAAGTAAACTACTATTCTGAGCTGTGGCCAATACGAGCAAGTGATGTAGCAATGTTTTGGGTAGGTTTAGAAAGGAGCAGAGACAGAGGTGTAATTTAAATTCAACTAATTACAATTACATGATAAAATACGCATTTAAAAATCTCATACTCAATACACAAAAAAGAAACAATTATTCAAAAATGTAATCATCTTTCCACCTCTGCCAGTACTCAAAGTACCCAAAAAAGAGACAAGTTTGACGCTTTGTGGTATGCTGTATAAGAGCCTCGTGTACACTTAAACTCACACGGAGAACAGAGCCTGCACTTTAAAAAAACAAAGAGGACAGAAGCACAGAGGGTCAACACTAGACTAGTGGGTGGTCAGAGGTGTTTTTGGGGGCACAGCAGAAGTTTAGACCAAAAGGTGTAAAGGAGACGGAACAAGTCTTGGTGCTGCTGCCGTCTGTGTGAGTGCAGAGCACCATCAGAGTTTTGAAGCAGCAGAGAGTGTTGGGACAGAAACCCGTCTGACACAAAGTTCTATTTCATCCCTTCTGACCACCAGAGGCGGTGCCTTCAGCACTGAATGATTATCTTTTTGCGCATGCGCAGGTCGAGAATTTAATGACAACAAAGTCACCTGTGACCTCTCTGTGACCCACGTGAGTCTATATAGTCACGTGACACCGAGAGCTCAGTCCCTTTTCTGCTTCTTGCGCGCAGTTTGTTGAGTTGAAGCGGAAGCATTGATTTGTTTACGATCTGCTGGTTTGCTTAGCCCCACGAGGCACGAGGTCCTTCAGGGGCTGTTTGCGCCGGCATTCTGCCATCGTCGACTGGTGGCAGCTAGGTGGTCGTAGCCGACTACACCGCCAGGTAAGTACCTTGAAAAGAATGAGCCTGACTACTGATTGTGTCAGAGCTATTTTAGCTGTCTTTTGACTGGTCGTGTTTGAGCAGCCGGTTTCGTTCCTGCTCCGTTTATTGTTTGCTACTGTCGTAGTTGGCTCGAGCGGCTGCTTTCGTCCCGCTTTGTAGTACTGTTTGACAGCTAATTATTTTGGGTTTGTTTTTTCCCCATTATCCTGAGCAGTTGTGTTAACCCTGCTTCAGCGTCTTTTGTTGTTAAAGTCTGTAGTGGCGTCCTCTGCCCGAACAACTAGTTTTTTGTGTTTTAGTACTGCTAAACACTCAGTTTCAGCGAACCACTAGTGGCGTTTCCGGCTCGACCTGGTTTGGCTAGGGTTAGCCCCCATTGACCGTTTATATTTGATTTTTTTTGTAAGGGTATTCATATTCGAAATGCCCAAGAGGCTGGTCTGCAGGGACCTGTATGGCGCCGAAGCAGCAGGACGATGGGCATGATTTATGCCCTTCGTGCTAGGGCATGGAGCATTTGGGCTAACTCGAGGGCTAACCCGAGGTGCCCTAATCCGCAATGTCATATTAACCGACGAATTCTTGTGCCGGGCATACGATGTGGGGGCGCGGATGGGTTAGAATGGGGAACTCTCTTTCCCACCTGTTTCTCGGTCTTTCTACTGCACTGGAGAAGTCTAATGTGGATGTACCGACGCAGGGAATGCTTGATGCGTCTCTGCATGCATTTGCGCTTATGTCCAGGGAGCTCGGTCGCATGTTGTCCACTCTGGCGCAGGCTCGCCGCCAGGTGTGGTTGGCCCAGTCTCCCGTCATGGAATCGTGTAAGAGGACGTTACGGAGCGTTACGGTTGTCCCAGGAGAGCTCTTTGGTGCGGCTGCGCTGGTGCTGGAGGCGTTAGAACACACTGCACAGGCTAGCAGGACTAGGAGCCAGTTGGTCGGTCTCCGCAGACGGACCCCTCAGCGTGGCGGCCCGCCTGCAGGCCCTCAGTCCATTGCCCCGTTGGCCCATATAAGCACCACGCGTCCACGGGGTGGACAGCCCTATGATCGGAGAAGGGTGGCCCGAACTCTGGTCTCAGGACCACCTCATTCTACTCAGCCCACCCAGCGCCCTCCCATGCTCCCCAGGGGGGCGCTGAAGCCAGGACGCCGACGGTCGGACACTTTACCCCGGGGCAGTTGAAATACTGGGCTGCGCACACCACAGACGTCTGGGTGTTGTGCACTCTCTCCCGGGGTTACCATCTTCAGTTCCGCCGTCGGCCTCCTGTACCAGGCCGGGTCAAGTGGACCGTAATCCACGACCCGGCCATGGACCAGGCACTTACTCAGGAGATAACCATTTACTGGACAAGGGGGCAATAGTGCGTGTGGACCCCCTGCAGGATCCAGGGGCCTATTACTCCCTGTATTTCCTGGTGCCAAAGAAGACTGCCGATCTACGCCCAGTTCTGGACCTTCGAGGTCTCAATGTGCTTAAAAATACTGCCTTACCTGGACGACTGGCTGGTCTGTGCTCCCACCCAAACTGTCCTCCATCACATCGGGGGGTTGGGTATGGCGAATCTGGCGAAGAGCAGCTTGGTCCCTTCCCAGGAGACTGTTTTTTTTTGGGATCACCCTGAATTCTGTTGCCATGACCGCCCGTCCCTCAACTCCGCGAGTCGACAGCATTATGGACATGCTTCCCAGTTTCCGGGAAGGTCAGTCGTTGCCTTTTGTGCATTACCTCCGTCTGTTGGGAAAGTTGACGGCTGCCTCCACTGTAGTGCTGCTGGGGCTGCTTTCTCTCCGCCCCATGCAAATCTGGGTGAACGGCTTGCACTTAAATCCGCCACGGGCCGTTCACAGGCGCCGGCGGGTGTATGTGTCACCCCAGTGTCTCGAGTCCCTGTCTCAGTGGCGAGACAGGTCCTGGATAGAGCGGGGTGTCCTGTTAGCCTCCCTTCCATCTCGGAGGGAGATGGTGCACACAGATGCGTCACTCGCAGGATGGGGTGCGACATGGCAAAGGCGCGCGGCGCAAGGAACATGACCATGTTCCTTGCGCCGCGGTCTCCACTGGAGCTGATGGCAGTGCACCTGGCGTTGGACTACTTCCTTCCAGTTCTGCGTGGCAGACATGTCATTGTTCGCTCCGACAACACCACATTGGTTCATCACATCAACCACTTGGGGGGCACGAGGTCGGTGAGGCTAATGGACTTGGTGTGGGCTGCTCCCCACTTTCTCAGTTTGAGGGCTTCCTACATTCCCGGGCCACGGAATGTAGTGACGGACTTTCTATCCCGTCAGTGTCCGCTGCTCGGGGAGTGGAGACTTCACCCGGAAGTTGTGGACAGCATTTGGGGAATGTTCAGCAGGGCAGAGGTCGACCTCTTTGCGTCCAGGGAGACGACTCAAAGTCCCCTATGGTTTTCATTGACGGTTGGGCGCCTGTCCCCTTGGGACAGGATGCGCTGGCGCACGACTGGCCCAGAACTCTGCTTTACGCATTTCCACCAGCTGGGAGAATTCTGCACCCCAATCCAGGGCGTCTTCAGCTCTGGGTGTGGCCACTGCGGGGTCTGGCAGGGCCTTCTCAAAGTATGGTGAGGAGATAGAGCACACAATCTCCAATGCACAGGCGTCATCTACACGTCGGTTGTATGCAAAAAGATAGAAACTTTTTAATGGTTGGTGCCAAAGACGGGGTCTGGACGCTGTGCACTGCTGTGTTTCCACCATTCTGAAGTTCTTGCAGGAACTCTTGAATCAGGGACGGTCTCCATCTACCCTTAAGGTATATGTTGCTGCAATATCTTGCTGGCACGACTGTGCTGGTGATGCCTCGTGAGAAGTGACAGGAATATTTCACTTTTCTTGAAGGGGGCACGGCAAGCTTCACCATCCTAGACGCCGTCTGGCCCCGTCATGGGATTTGTCCCTGGTGTTGGACGCACTACAAACTCCACTGTTTGAGCCGTTGGATCAGGTGGATCTCAAGTGGATTTCGTTCAAGACTGCCTTTCTCCTGGCTATGGCGTCAGGTAAGCGGGTCGGTGAACTACTACATCCCGGATGACCGCCAGAGCGATCAGTCCCTCGGAATCCGCGTTGCTTGCGAGAAGAAAAGGGACTAAACTCTCGGTGTCACGTGACTATATAGACTCACGTGGGTCACAGAGAGGTCACAGGTGACTTTGTTGTCATGAAATTCTCGACCTGCGCATGCGCAAAAGATTATCATTCAGTGCTTAAGGCACCGCCTCTGGCGGTCATCCGGGATTCATAGAACCGTAGTTACATACTCATTGGTCAAATAATCAGAATGTGAACAGATCTACAGTATTAGCAGTTTTCATGCAGAAGAGGATAGGATATTTTGTTGTCTGTGGAGGAAATTATGGTATTTCAAAAATTGCAGCCTTTACAATTTGCCAACTGCGTTCATTAAAATAGCGATTTGGATTCGATTCAGATTAATTGTGCAGCCCTGTATTTCACACAGATTTTGAAACCAAATGTAGTGACCTTGATAACAGAATTGTGCTGATTGTTGATCATCAGAAGGGACTGAATAAATGTCTTTATTTTCCTAGGTATTATTATAATTTATATATATATTTTTGCTCAAAGCCGAGACTTAAACTCCAAATCTTCTGGCAGAGTCACAGTAAACGTGTTAAAAATTCTTCTTCTTGTCAGTCCAGTTCAAAACTGTACTGAATTATCCTCAGTAAAATGTACTTACATTTGTGGATTTTCTTTTGTGTTTAAAACTGAGTAGGGACAGGAACAATACTATCTCCTTCTGAAGACCGTTAACAAAGAACTGGTCAAGGGTGACATTTTGCCACTCATCTCGGTAGCTTCTTCAGTTCATCTGACAGAGAACTGCCTTCTTCTGGAGGGAGGCATTAACTATACTGAAACTGACACACCCTATAGTTCTTTACATAAACTTACACTTGAAAAATAACAGTTTTTATGTTTTTATAGTTTTATGGTTTAAGGAGAAATATATGTTATATTCAGTCTCTGTTCTAGTATCAGGGGATATCGGGGGGAATGACAGTATTGTTTATGGTACCGGAACTCAAAAAGCATGATCAGAGCATCTTGTAAGGCCTAAGCTCCTGTTTGCGTTGTCCGTTACCAGCACTCCGTCGTAGGCTCCAGGCTCGCTAGTGAGGAAGGCGAACATGACGCAGAGGTAGGGGTTGTTGAGCTGCAGTCTGAGGGAGCTGCACATCTCCCTCCACAGAGAGGCCTTCTCGTCTGTGTAACCCGACAGAGCCATGGCCACCACGTTCAAGTTCAGGTCACCTACAGCAAACAGCCAGGACACAATAGAAAAGCACATGAGTTTCAGATTTAGATTATCTTCCTTTTTTGTGCATTCTCCCTGAGCAAAGAAAACGTTAATTGGTCAATACAATGCCCAGCACAAGTATGAGCACCCTTGACAAATAAGAGCAAAACGGTGTATATTTTGAGTGGTCGAGTCCCATCTGGGCAGGCTGCAGCGTCATGAGTTTGATTCCGATTCTGAGAATAGAATTTTATTCCAAACACAATACTATAGATAAAAAGAAAAAGTTGCCTTTGTTTGACAGACACATTCAATACCTATTCTATAGTCACATTATAATGCTCAGTCTTCAAAATGTTAAAATTTCAAGATTAACATAAAATCTAAATAATAAAGATTTTAAATCTTTATAACAAATAATACGAAACTATTTTTAGTAATTCTCTATTAAAAAGAAAAATTGTATTTGAGCTTCACTAAAAGTATACATTATGGCAAAATACGTAAGATATTTGTAGATAAAATGAAAACTGTTGTGGGCTGTGAGTAATTAGTGTCTATTATAATCTCCTATTATATAATAAATAACCTGGCTCTGATATCACTCATGTATGAGTGATTTTACCCACCTGGATTTTCATATTTTGTGATATTCTGTAGTTAACCCCAATTTCTCTACTGAAATCACATTAGGATCTCCATTCTTGAATATAGAATGATTATGTTTACTTTCTTTTTCACTGGTCTATAGATACAGCATTACTATTAGGAGCATTCCCTGGGGTCCAGTTTCCTATTAATAACATCAATTTGAGGACTTTAAATTTTTTTTAGAGAGCAGACATATATTGAAAATGTAGCCAATATTTGGAATCAGTATTTTTTCTAAGCTAGTCTAAGCGAGTTTTAGTCTGTGTGTCTATCAAAGTACTGCATTTCATCACTTGAGCAAAAGTACAGATACACCTGGTCAAGTATTCTAACAATACAAGTACATGTTGAAGTTTAGTTAAAGTAAAGTACTGATGTATTTTCTGCAGAAATTACTGAGAGTATTTTTTAATGAATAATAATAATAATAATAAATCAATGTGAAAGATAACTTTGCATCTTAAAAAATAAAATACAGTAAATTAATTCAGAAGACACAAAGGAAATTGTACTTTGGTCTTATCTTGTTCAGTCCAGCCAGTAAAAGTAAAAGTTGTAAAATATTAGATTAGACAAAAGTCATGTTTGGTTAGTACGGGTACATTGGAATTTAATCAATCCTAATCATCCTATATTTACTGTCCCGAAAATAAAACGTGAAAAGTCACTTTGTAAACATCTATATTTGTGGGCCTTGCATTTAAAATGTGGTATCAGTAATTAGCATCAAGAAAACATCAAATACCTGTAATCTTCAGAAAAAATCTGTATATTTTAATTGTTGGTTGTTAGGCAACCGTTCCCATCACTCTAAACACCATATTATGGTTGGCATTGTTCATAAGTGATTGTTTATACATTTGCTATGAATCAGGTCCTAATTTCCCATACAGATTGTTACATTTATATATATGTATGTTAATGTGTTATGAATTTTTTTTTTTTTTAATGCATTTCCAATTCCACTGCAACAACATGCAACTTAAATAATAAAAAATATAACAGCACTTCATAACTTGTGAGTTTTCCCTTCCCAAAACACTATCACTGAAACCATTCGCGTCTTTAGAATGGGAAAAGTGTTTATCTGATTACTGTTCAAGTTGCCAAAACACTTTTCATGCAGCTGTCATTTCGGGAACATGTTGACCCAATCTCTCACAAACGCAATCAAAACACTATCTTAAGCTGATGCAGAGCTGAGGTGGCGCAGTTGTAATGTTGACACACCTTTTCTCCAATGAGTCAGCCCATTATCGCTCATACTCAGGAATCCCAGGCTGACCTACTCTGCTGGAATTTTCCTCTGTCATGACACCAGTAAACAACAGGACTTACATCTGTTTAACAAGGCCTCGGCAGTGTCAAAAAAACATACTTGTACAATTTCATCAGCCATTTAAGCAGCACCACTTTCTGCAAGCTGATTTCAGAAGTGCATGATGATGACTAAGGGGGGCATAGTTGAAGTTACTGAGCAACTGTTGTAACTTGTTCTTAATGTGGTTTCAAAAAGGTCAAATTTGAGCTGACATGAGCGTTTGGTGTTGGTAATACATCTCGAACATCAAATCTGATTTTAAAAAATGTGTGTGGCTTTAATTATGCATTTGAAAATAAAGTACTTACAAAAGAAAGAAAAAAGAAACAAATACCGTATCCAAATAAAGGACTATGGCTTATGGTGAGGTATTTGAACACCCCGCAAAGTTCTCCCACTTAGAAATTATCATCATAGGTGCATTTCCACTGTGAGAGACAGAATCTAAAAAATAAATAAATCCGGAAATCACATTGTATGATTTTTTTTTTAATATAATTTACGCTCTAATTCCTAATGTCTTCTCCTCCTCCTGTTCTGTCCTCTTTTCCCTTCTCATTCTAATAATCAAATAAAGCAACACAAGTTCTGACAAGTGAATATAGGCCTGATTTAGTCATATTACAAACACTAAAATGTGTATGAAACAATTAGCTGTGAATTAATCTGCTGTGTTTAACGGGTCGCGGGGGCAGCAGTCTAAGCAGGAGTCCCAGACTTCCTCCTCCCCAGACACTTCCTCCAACTCCTCCGGGGGGACCCTGAGGTGTTCCCAGGCCAGCCGAAAGACATAGTCCTTCCAGCGTGTCCTGGGTCTTCCCCGGGGCCTCCTCCCAGTGGGACATGCCCGAAACACCTCTCTAGGGAGGCGCCCAGGAGATGCCCGAGCCACCTCAGCTGGCTCCTCTTGATGTGGAGGAGCAGCGGCTCTACTCCGAGCTCCTCCCGTGTGACTGAGCTCCTCACCCTATCTGTGAGGGAGCGCCCAGCCACCCTAAACTCCTCCACTTGGGGCAAGGACTCCCCACCCACTCGGAGAGGGCAAGCCACCTTTTTCCGGTTGAGAACCATGGCCTCAGATTTGGAGGTGCTGATTCTCATCTCAACTGCTTCAATCTCGGTTGCAAACCGTCCCAGAGCATGTTGCAGGTCCAGGTTTGATGGAGCCATCAGGACAACATAGTCTGCGAACAGCAGGGATGAGATCCTGTGGTCCCCAAACCGGACACCCTCTGACCCCTGACTGCGCCTAGAAATTCTGTCCATAAAAACGATGAACAGAACCGGGTTAGCCTCATGCTCAATATAAATGGTCTTAATTAGATGAAACGTGAACAGTTTTATAAAATACATTAGGCAACCAGTTCTATGATGATTGGAAAATACTATGTCACTTACAATATTAGGGAATTTTGAGGAAAATATTGAATATTGAGGAAAATTGGGAACGACAAAAGTAACTCAAAAGTAACGCGAGTAGGGCAATTCAGTGACATTTTTGGGACATTAATATTGTAATACAAATATATTATGTTTTTAGCACTGTAACTAGTTATATATAGTATTACAATTTAATTAGGCAACGGAGGCTGGTGCTGGCTGCTCTGATAGGCTGTTGTTCTTCACAGGAAACTATTGTAAAATTACAACATGTTGGAAAGTTATGATTTGAGGTTTTGGAGCTGTGACTCAACAAACTGATCCCACAAACATGAGGAGCGCCAAGACATAATTGCTTACAAGAACCTCTACTCAGGTCATCCCTCCCCCAAACACATGGGGCTGAAAAGGCAGATTTAGCTGGATTCTACCCATTGTGCATGTTTTGAGTTGAAGGAGGAAACCCACCCAGACAAGAAGAAAAATGCAAACTCCACGCAGAAAGGCCCCACACCACCCAGGAGAAGTAGTCCTGGGACCTACTTCTTGAGAGGAAAGAGTGCCAACCACCACTCAGCAGTAATATATAGAAGTTGGCATCAACAGTGTATCAAATCGGGAACAGCCTACTTCTCACAACCATCCTAAGACTCAAATTTGACATGCAACCTCCTTTAGTGTTCACCTTTTTCTGCAGTGGCTCCCTTGTTGAGGATCTGGATGGCTCGGCGAATGTCCATGTTGAAAAGGGCCACAGCGGCTGCCCTCTCCCATTCCCTCTCCTGCTCCAGCATCTTGAGGAGGGGATCCACATCCTGATCTGAGCCCCGGCCCGTCCAGCCGCACAGCCTCAGAGCCAGACTGCGCTCCTCACTGTGGAACCGCGGCACGTCTGTCTGCCGCTCCGAGCCACTCCAGCACCTGCGGCTCTCTGATATACCTGAGAAAGAGGAAAATGTGTTCAGTGTTGGAGTAATGGCGCTAAAAATAATTGTCCTTTGCATTTTGAAAGGCAGTGAAACTGCGATGCAGCGTCAGGGTTCAATTCTCCAGACCTTGAGCTAAGATTCTGGTTACTGGTAGAGTGGCTTACAAAAGTATTCATACTCCAGGAACTTTTCCACATTTTGTTATGTCAGAACCACAAATTCAAATACATTTTATTGGCATTTTTTGTGAAAGAGCAACAAAACGACCGGAAATTGTTAAGTGAAAGGAAAACGATACATGATTTCCAGATACACTGAGGAAAGTAAGTATTTGAACACCCTGCAATTTTGCAAGTTCTCCCGCTCAGAAATTATGGGGGGGTCTGAAATGTTCATCGTAGGTGCATTTCCATTGCGAGAGACAGAATCTAAAAAAGAAAGTCATGGGCCTGGTTAGTTTTCTACCATTTATGTTTTGCTTTTAGGCCAAACATTTTCAATTTTGGTCATCTCTGATCAGGGCTCTCCTTGTTTGGTAAATTTTGGTGGACGGCCATGTCTTGGCAGGTTTGTAGTTGTGCCATATTTTTTCTATATTTTTATCATCACAATTGGTTTGATTTATTCAGACATTCTCCCAAAGGCCAAAGCAACTTCATCTCTGACCTGTCTGGTGTGTTCCTTGGACTTCTGCTCCCCAACAGAACAGTTGCATTCATACTGAGAGCAGATTACACACAGGTGGACTCTATTTACAGGTCAACATTCAATCATCACAACATCGACAAATTCTAACATCAGTTTTATGTTATGTTTTAATCTGGTAATCATGTATAAGTTTCCTTCGTCTTCAAAATTGTCTAGTCATTGTCATGTTGCTCTTTCACCAAAAATGCCAATCAAATGTATTTAATTTTTTAGTCATGACATGACAAAATGTGGAAGTTTCAGGGGAAACAATACTTTTGCAAGCCCTTGTACCCTTTGCATGGCTTCATAACACATAGTAATCTACAATGCTGAATTTCTAGTGTCGAAAAATATGTCACTTTACATTTCTATTTACAAAAGATGTACAAAGTATTATTTTCTGGCTTCAAAATTTGAGCTTCACTAGATAAAATTGAAAGTAGGCCTGTATTTTTGTATTGTAAATCCAACAAATCCTTCATTAAATAATAACCTCCTTTTATATAAAGAGCAATGAAAATTCCAATAATAAATGTGTTTAAAGCAGGCTCTGCTATCACTTGCGTATGCGTTTTTACTTTGCCAAAATGATATTCTGAAGGTAATCCTAGTTTACAGTATTTTACAGTAAATTCCATTATGTTCCTATTTAATTTTGCCTCCATTCTGGAACTTAGAATGTACTAGATTACAAACTTTTAAAAGGTCTATTAGACTAATGATTATGCAGCTGTAACATTCAGAATTTTAGCAGTGGCATGATATCATGTGTCAGTAGAGAGTAATGACATTTTCTCCTGTAAGAGCTCAAAACACATCTAAAATGTGAACGAGCTGCTACAGTCTGATAACAAATATAAAGGTCTACACCTCTGCTGAATATTTAGTTTGCACCTAAAAGCGAGAAAAAACTCCAAAAACAAATAAACAGTAGAAATGCAGATAACGTCACACAGCAGCTTCAGCACGTTCACATTGATCAGATACAGACTTTGGGATCACATACAGTTGAACTCATTACCTTTCTCTCCTTAAAGTCCAAGTGTTTGTGTGATTTGAAGTGTCTTTTATCCATTATTACAACCCACATAATAAGTGGCACATTACCTATAATAATAAACAAAATAAAACCAAAATAAACTCTCTTTCTATTATAATTTTGTTTACTCCTAAAAAGAATGGAGAACTCTTCTTTGCTTATTGCTGTCAAATTCAAACACTTTTCAGCTTCTTTTTCTTTCTCAAGAAACTCCAAATTGGTAAAATATTCAGCTAAATGCATATGAATCTGTTAAATTAGAAAATGAGATATTGTCAGGTGTATACAAATACATTAAGGTGCACTGGCACATTTGGTTCAAAATCAAGAATATAATTTATGAATGACTCTTAATAAGGGTTACCTTAAGGGTTACCTTAAGGGTTACCTTAAGGGTAGAACTATCCTGTCTAGATTGTTATGGCAAGTAAACATCTCATAGGCACATTTAGGGTATAATGGATTCTCAATTCTCATAATAATAATAATACAAATTAAAATAAACCTGCTGATTTAAAAAACACAATGTTTGACGTAACTGTAAACTGGTGGATAACCAGAATTGAGTACCTATAAAATTAAGTGACTAAAAAGCACTAATAAATAGGGGGTAGTGTTACTTACTGGAGCTGGTTTTGACAATGTTCTTGATCCCGGAGTAGACCACAGTCTGCTTGTTCCCCTGTAGTTTAAGCTCCAGATCCTCAGCACACTGCTTCATATGTAATGCTCTAATAGGAAACGTATATTTTCTATGAAACTTTGAGACAGTTCAATGCAAGTTGTGTTCAATATAAGATGGCCAGGTTTGTAATGTAATAATAACTACTACTAAAACAATTTAGTAAATAACACTGAAACAAATGTTATTTGACTCATAGTGGCGCACCCCAGTGGTTAAAAAGAGATACTGAAAAGCTGTTTTGTGCTTTTTAGTTTTGAGCGAGCTATCGTTTTTTCAAGTGCTACATTCATTTCGAGTCACTTCTTATATTACAGCCTACTTTATCGTACAATAGGCTGTTATTTGCTTTAATTGCTAAGATTGAGTGACCTTCTTACTAAATTAGCTCTTATTTGTTGATCATCAGAACATATTCTGATTCAGTGTTTGCATTTTTGAATGAACAAACAGTGTTGTGTTAACGTCTGCTTAAGACGCTGAAGGCCTACCTTTTTTAGACCACCAGATAGCGCATTAGCATGCACCAACACAGTATTGAGAATGTTTAACACACACCTTGGCGCCATCTACCCATCACTACTGAGCAGTGCTCCAGATGTGACAACACTAAAGACTGGACAACTGTTCTCACGACCGAGGGTGGACAATAAGGCACACTCCTCCGACACAACGCGATGCCTCTGCCCATCCTGGACGCAATAAGAGTTATCTGATCAGTCCATGAGAGCTGATTGACTAACTTGACACCCAAGAGTTTAGTTTTATCATCTGATCTACCAATGTTGTATCAATAACCAAATTTAGGTCACAAAGTTAATTTAACAGATTTTTCGTACCAAAAACAATACATTTGGTTTAGAAATATTTAGAACTAATTTATTCAACTTCACCCACTTGGTAATTGCATTTAGTTTGTATGCTTCGCTCCCTCGTTGTTGCTAATGTCCTGTGCGCGTGTGCGTCCGAAGTCCTTTCTACGTCCCATTATGCATGATAGAGTCTATCGCATGGATGTGCGCTAAAAGCCCCTTCTTAACACGCAGAGAGTGCCTGGTCTGAACTGTTATCTTTGGAAAATCAACTAAAAAGATGGACATAAGGTAGAGATGCAGGACGCGGTGCAGAAGCCCAAATGGTGGGACAGTACAGTCAAAAGCGGGACAGGTGGTCAACCTAGTTGTGACTAACTAAGAAGTTGAATTCATATTTTGACAATTACTTTCACAGTTCTATTCCATAAGACGATGTGTGAAACATTTATATCAAACCTGTTTGATATTTAAATCCCTCATATATTGTATTGTGACATCCATAAATCTCATGGCAAAAATCTTTTGCAGTGGACACCATGCTTAACGTAAAAGCCTTTAGTGAAATACTTACATTAAATGATTTTGCGTTTTTAACTATTTCTTGATTGCTGCATAGTTTTCTGTAGTTTCCTCTGCTTTTACAGGTGCTTGAAAGTTCTCAAAATTATTGTGAGACTTTTAATATATCAAGTACACTTCCCACCTCTCTGTAGTGTAACCTTACAGTATTTCACGCCTCTGTGCCACATGAAAGGATATAGAAAAGGTCGTACCACAGGGATTTGAGCTGAGGGTCGTTGCCCCCGGCCAGCACATGGTTCCTCCACACCTGCACCGTGTCATGGCCGTACCTGGACTGGGCCCTCTGCCTCATCCTGGTGGCTATGTCAGCTTCGATGGTGCCCCCCGCCCCATCCTCCGCCCCATCCTCCGCACACTCGTACAGATGCCTCCCGCATGCCCACATCAGGGACGTGGTGGAGCTCCAGGCCAGGGAGATGCGCTCGAACACGGTGAAGTCGGTCATGGCTCGGTTGGTAGCCGACACCACCACCATGCGGTTCTGAGAGGACAGGTGCCAGGCAAAGCTCCCAATCTGGGTATCGCATGGCTGGACACTGCGTTCGATGATGGTGGGCTCCGTCTCGTCTCCGATGGGCGTGGGCGCGTGCTGCATGTCATACAGACGAATTATGTTACTGTCCCGGGTCAGGGTGGCCAGCAGGCCGGTGCGCGTGGGACACCAGGCCACCTGAGAGGAAGATGAAAAGGCAGAAAATTGTCATATTGAATGCATGAATCCACCATTTCTTTTTACAATATTTTGATTAGCACTGTACATGTTATAAAGTGTTACCACAGCAATTCATAGTTACATTTCACACATTTAACATGAGTTCCAAATCTACATATACTTTCTTTCCAACATTTCTGATAACACATTTGGAAAAGAAATAGCAGATGTCAGTTATTGAATTTGAGTTGGTTCAGCCATTTAAAAAAATGTCATCATAAACCATGTTCAATATTCCCTATACTTCTTTGCTTCAATTTGTTGTTCAAATAAATAACTATTTTCAAAATAGAGGAGAGCAACATTGAGTAGAAAAGTGTTCCTTTTGATTTTAAAACAATGTTCTAGGACATAAAGTTCAAACAATAACAAACAAGCAATAACAAGGAAACAGATGGCAGGAACGGAATAAACTGTGAAGGACTGGACTTTGGGAAATTTAGAAAATGGAAATATTGACTCTTTTTATTCTTTCTTTGAACCAGTGTAGCTGCAGTTAGTCCAGGAGGCTAAAACCCTTCCCAATTGAGTGGGTGGGATCCCAGCCAACCCACACCCTGTGCAACTCTAAAATACACAAAACATAGTATTAAATGATTTTACATAAAAAACATTTAGGGCCATAGTTTGTGCCCGGAGGTAGTGTTAACGTGAGCCTTTTCCAAGGGGCGGGGCCAGGGCGCTATTTTGCTACCTTCCCGATCTTAACGCTGGCATAAAGAGGCTGGACTTGGCCGCTAGAGTGGGATGGTGCCAGTCCATATATGGTGATGGTGTTTGAACCAATGACTGAGAACTGTGGGATTGAAAAACACCACCTGTGTGGGAGATGTTTGTCATGGCCTCATTTACAGGCAATGAAAGACGTGAGCAATAACATTGTTTAATTTCCCGTTTTTTAATGTGCTCCCAAAATTTGTTTTTAAATAAAATAAATAATTGAAATGCAACCTCAGAGCGTAGTTTCTTTATTGAATTAATCTTTATTTGTTTCAGCTGTTTCTTAACATATAAGCTGAGCAGAGGTTTGTTCAGCAGGACTGTCCTGCAATAGGCTCTGATTGGCTAAACCAATCCAAATTACAATTACACATAAAACAATGTTATCCTCAAAACTGTTAATGCGGAAAGTCGTTTTTGAGTGATTTATCTGGTTCCTGCACATCTGACCAATTAGAAAAAGTGGACCAGTTTTACGCAGACTGGGACAAGGATTTTGGTTGGATGTGATGCGAATGTGTTTCGCAAATCGACGTTCCTCTCTGAGCTGAGCACGAGTCTGTACGGTCCAGTCTGGTCCAGACCGCGCAGGAGGTAGGTGTCCAGCAAAGAGCTGAGTGCGTAACAGCTCTGTTTACTGAGTGGGGGAAAAAAATATCCACATCAAATTTGATTGTATTAATTATTCTATAACTTATCATTTGTGTTATTTATGACTGGCTGGGTTCTTCCAACATGACAACGACCCGAAACACACAGCCAGGAGAACCAAGGAGTGGCTCCTTCTTCTTTTCTTCTTCTTCTTCTTTGGTGTTTTATGGCTATACTGTTAAAAAAAAAAAAAAAAAAAAAAATACTGTTAAAAAAAAAAAAAAAAAAAAAGGAGAGAAAAAGAGAGCTAGAGAGAGCGTCCGTAAGAAGCATATCAAGGTGGCCTGGCCAGTCTCCAGACCTAAATCCAATAAAAATCTTTGGTGGGAGCTGAACCTCCATGTTCATGAACCTCCGCCAAGGGACAGCCCCAAAACCTGACAGATCTAGAGAAGATCTGTGTGGAGGAGTGGGCCAAAATCCCTGCTGCGGTGTGTGCAAACCTGGTCAAGAACTACAGGAAACGTTTGACGTTTTGATCAGGAATCAGGAATCAGGATATATTTATGTCCATTGTCAATGGACAGAATTCACAACATAGGAACTTGATTTGATGACAGATGCAACATGGAAAGACATGCAACAAAGAGCACCAGCCACCCGGGCAGCTAGTTTTCACTCAGCGCCTGCTGGGATACTTAAACTCTTGGAAAATGAGAAAAGGTTCAGCATAAGCATAACAATAATACACAGTATACAACACATATAATGAATACGTTTGCGCGAGGTCAAGCGCGGAATTTTTCAATGTTTTTTGGGCCAGGGACACAAACAAGAGAAGAAGTAGATACGAGGGAAGTGCAGACGGCCATATGAAGGCCAAATATCTGTTGTTTGTGCGTGTGTGTGTGTTGCTCGGTTTCGCTGGCTGTCAAGCTGGTCTCAAGGCCAAGGCCGGGAGAAAAGATAAGGAGAAGGAGCATGAGTATGGAGCAGAACAGGGAAAAATACTTTTTAGTACATTTGTTTGATCAGAAATTGCCAGATCAAATAGTCCAATCATTCATTTCTGGTCCTCTGTGTAGCGATCCGTTTGTGCCATTGAGTTACTCCATCGTTCAAAAAGTTCACTGTTCCTGGCCACGGTCTTCTGCACGTCCGTAATCCGGACTAAGATGTTTTTGTTCAATTCTACGAGCTGTGCCATACTGTACTCAAGTCTCTGTTCGAGTCTTTTCATCCTTTCACTCAATTCCACAAACTCCTTTTTGCAGTTGTCAGATAGTATCTGGGTGAATTTTCCTCTCTTCCCAATTTTCCGATAGACCAAGGCAACTCCAAGCCCAGAAGGAATCCCGCTATCATGAATCCAAATACGAATAGGTCTCCTATGTCTTTCACGAGCAAAGGCTCGATGCAAAGGACCTGCCATTTATTCCAAGAGTCCCGTACGTACTTCCGTACCATCGGGACAGGTGGCTTCTCCCGGAGAAGCTTTTCTAGGTGAAAAAACTTTATCCAATGCACTCAGAGACCAATCAATCAGATTAATTTTCCCAGAGATCGACAGGTTAGCACGCGAACCGTGAGTAGAGAGAAAAAGTTTACGAGACAAGAGATATTGGTTGATGTTGGCCTATATTGATACTGGAACCAATATATTGCCAAAGCCCTAGATCAAATGTGTAGATATGTATTCTAACTTTTTATTTTTAATTGGTAACCCAAGGAGTATATTAGACAGGATAGTGAGGCTCCATCTTACCTTAGTGAGCGGTTTAGGCTGCTCAGACAGCGTCAGCACCGGCTTCTCAAACTTCCTCAGGTCCCATATGGCCACCTGCCCTTCGAAGAACGAGGCCACCCTGTCTGTGAAGTATGGGTCCACCGTCACGCCCTGGATGGCTTTGGTGTTCACGAACGTCTTCTGGCTGGTGTTCCTTAGGTCGAAAATGGCCAAGTTTCTGTGCATGCCAGCCAGGAGCAACTTGGGATCACGCAACAACCAGCAGAGCGACAGGCACGCGTCATTTTGTCCTAACTCGTAAAAGGGTTTGGTCACCACTGCGCTTGAATCTAGATCTAATGACGATACGCGGATTTTTTCTGCCGTTGCTGCACTAGCTTCAGGGGAATACTTACTACTAATGTCCCAGATAAGAACTGAAAAGTCTGCCCGGTGCTTGTCGAGACCGGCTGCTAATAAGTTACTATCAACAGGATTCCATGCTAAAGTATTGCATTGTCTAGCGTGTTTAGGCACAAATTCCTTCCCAACAAGCTCTTTGCATGCAGAATTGTGACTTTGTCCCAAGCTGGTGAGGACAACTCTACCATTAGCTTGGCCGACGGCTAGCAAACATTCAGGTTCATGTTTGGGGTACCAGGCCACGCATTTCATGTAAGGAGTGTCGGAGTTGATGGCCAGTAGCGTTGCAGCAGTTTCATCCGACAGCGGGAGAGCACCGGCCTTGGACTCAGAGCTGCCCACCGGTCCGATCCGGTACAGACCCAGCTCCGAGTCACAGATAACATAACGGTCTGGGTGGTGCGGTGACCACAGGATGTCGGGTTTTGAGCAGCTCATGGTCCGGCAGCAAAAGGATTGTTCGCCTCTAAAGTAACAGACGTCAACATCAGGACCGGCCTACAAAAGAAAGGGACAATAAGGGATTGTTTTAATTGTGGGTCAAATTAATTAATGGAATCATCTTGTAGTGTGGTCAACTGTTCATGAAGATTGTGTTGATGTTACATCTCTTATAACACAATACATACATAATACAATTACAAAATGTATTGAATTGACATACAAACCCAACCACACACAAAGACCACACCTAGCAAAGGGCAGATGTTGTTGAGGGACGATAATCCCTAGACAGCTAGTTTACCAGGAAATCTTGCCTATTTTAATGCATAGCATATTGGACCCTTACACACAAACAGGTCAGACACACTGGCAGCATGGTGGTAGTAGTGATAATTAAAAAATCTTTATGCCCTCAAGCATAATTATTACATGTAACCATTTACCAATACTTTGACATACACATACAAATCGACATCAATATCCATACACGGAGACTAACACTCACACATAACCATAACAGTACAACCAAATACATCATGATTATATCGATTTTTTATTATTTATTTTATTATTTCTCCTCTCATGTCCTTTATCCCTTCATATTCACGTTTCCTTCTCTCTCGCCAACAAAAACTGAATAAAATAATAATAATAAATATTGTATACTCCCTGTCTGACTATTTTTTATATATATAAAATATAATATACTATATATATATATATATATATATATATATATATATATATATATATATATATAAATATAAATATATATATATATATAATTTTCCACAGTGAAAAGGTCAAAATGTGTCTAATCTAATACTTGTTTTACACCTCTAGTCACTAGTTTTTACTCAATATTGTACTAGAGGTTTTGTTTCTTCTTTATTTTAGAAGAAGATAATGGCCTTTACAACCCGATTTATAGTTGAACTAAAAAGTACCTTTTGTTAGTTCAAATCTAGCAAAGGATGCCTTTGCTGCCTTATATGAGAATCTCAATGTTAGTCTAAAATGTTTTATTACATTTTTATATCGTATGTTAAAGGTTGACCCAGGTTGTTATTAATTTGAGATTAAAACAAACGACTAATACTGACAACATATTCATAATGCTAAACTCTGTACAGAAATATAGAGTTAAAATACTTGAGTGAAGTTAGCTCAAAATTTGGTATTTCATTGCTGACTTTCACCAATCCTGACAATCTTAAACCAATTCGCTGAAATATAATGGTTTAATGACGAAAACCAAATGTTGACTGGACACAAAAACGACAAAATATGGACTTACACACGGTGCGATCAGCGTTGGTAAAAACGCATGTCTGAAAGCTAGATACTTTTAGCATCCGTGTGTTGTGTGTTTCACCAAAATACTTCCCTTTCCTGCTTCACAGGAGGCACGCGCAGAAGGTTCCTCTCAAACTCAACGTAGTCTATAATCAAACCGACAGACATTAGCGTTTGAATCCCGTGTAATATTAATTGTATTTATATTCATTGTATTTATTGGTAATGGTATACATTTTATGCTTTTTAAATACAATCAACACAATACGTTGCTCTTTTAGCCAAACAGTTTATCAAGGCTACTTTTTCCTGTATGTATCCAAAGTCTGTAGCATGTATTCTAAATAGTTGGAAATAGGCCACCAAAATATTTACTTTACTGACCTGCAATTCTTACCTTGTGGTTCCCAAAGTAGGGGTCAAGGTACTGAGCTTGGGTCGCGAGATGACTTGAAAAATATCATTTAAAAATAATTCTATGTTTAAATGATAGAAGCATATGTGGGTGAAATTAGAGAAAACACAAACTACTAAAGTAAATACAATGTTAGATTATTTTAATTACATATTATGTGGGGGTACAGGACCAGTTGTGTGGTTGTTTTGGGGGTCCCATCCTGAAAAGTTTGAGAACCCCGGACCAAGTTTATAAGCCCTATAAAGTTTTTCATTGAAGACGCTCATTGCTTTTTTGTTAAACCTTATTTGTAGGAATTCAAATAGGTAGGTAGAGGATTATTCTGACCGATCAACTCCAAGATCAGCAATAAATAAATAAAAAATTGAAAGGTAGAATAGGCCTCATAACCCTATCTGAGCAGAAAAGTACATGGAGACAACCACATTAACTCAAATGCTCCTGAGTCATGGTCTCAATTAAGCTGGTGACTGATTTAACCTGACCCGCTCTAGAAGTAACTTGTCCAGGGGCATGGACTACAGGGAGTCTAAATTCAGAGTCTAGACAAACATTTATCACGTCAGTCAAAAACTTGGATGGTGAGTGGGAGCTGCTCAGAGGATGGTCAATAGTAGCATATGACTGGTGCAGATTTTACCACTGGCCACCAGAGGCCACTACAGGATAAATTCATGTTAGGCTAAGTGAGGAGGCGGCCATATTCTTTTGGACTGAGACATGTGTCACAGGGGTTTTATATAGCTGCACTACTTAATTCTTGTAAGTCTGCTTGTTATATGTGTTCATCCATCATTGGGATGTCTTTTGAAGGTATAGGGCACACCCAAGCCCGTTTTCTGCTGTTTCAGTGTGCAGGGCCTGATCTCGTTGATAGCCTATTAAAAGCCAATCCCAAGGCGGGATCTGTGCCAGATCTTATCGCCGCCATGCGTTCACTGGTAGTCATTCCGGTGGCTACATGTCTCTTACACACTAAGCTACTTCAAACCATTCTGCGCCTTCTCTACCAGAGTGCGGGGGAAAGCAGAGAAATGTGCCTACAGTGCAGTCTGTGAGTTTGGCAGGAATGTGGACTACACTTACCACATTATCCGTGATGTTTTGATCAATGGGATTTATGACGCTGACATACGCCGTGAAACACTAGGGATGCCTGATGTCCTGAGTAGACTAATCAACGACGTGAAAGCAAAGAAACGGCTCGTAATGCTCTCCCGTTGCACACCCTACCTGCTATGTCAACATTCCAGCACATGTGAAAGATTCCACAGTCGACCACTGCCCAGAGCCTGGCCCCGACCACAGCAGACAGGGCTAGGCAAGCCTTGTGCCAAGATTGCGAAACAACATTTAAGGTCTTCATGGAGGGTTCTTGCAGATGAAATACCAAACCTCACCAACTTTGTGTTAACTGCCATAGAGCCCGCAGGCGAAAGAGGCGTCTGCAGCCATCAACTAAAAATCTACAGGCCGCTATTGAGTCAGACTTAATCTCCCCGTTAAAATTGATTCATTCGAGAGCCCACCCTGGCCAATGTTGTAGGAACCGGCGGCGCACTCTGATGAGACCCCATGATGTCACTAAACCCACACCCATCAAATTTGAGCACCACATTTTTTGTGAGGGGGAATGGAGACGCACTAAGCTGATAGACTGTCCCGGTTGACAAGCTGGTCAAACCTAGGTGGCAGCACCAGCATCTGCATTTTGGCCAGTGAGGTGAAGACATCCACTAGTGCGGTCAGAGGCACACAATCAGACCTTTGATCTCTGGAAGAGTTCCTGGCCTGCTGATTCTCGACCTGCACCCTGTAAATCTTAGTCTATCAACTGCGAACCGCTCCCCCATAGCAATCGAAGGAGCATTCTTTTCGAGGCTCTCGACGGCCCCCAGCAGCGGTGTAGTGACGTCCTGCCACTCCAGTACACGTGTAGTCAGTCCACGCCATCTGCTACGAGTCATTGCTTAAACTTGGCTTATTGTTTAGGGACTTTCCATCGAGTAACAGCAGAGGGCCAGGCATGGTCATATCACTCTTGAGACATCTATCATGCCCTCGTATATCAGTGCCACACGCTCCACCGACAGCAGCTGCATAGTCCCCACAGCGTCCAGTGCTCATTTCCCCAGTGTACAGTCCCACCACCACACCCCCTGGACTTACCATTCCCTTGCACACCTGAAAATAACAGCCGTATGAAAGACTGGTAACTTGAGAGATATCCCTTATCTACATTCAACACCTGCCCTCATTGTGGGTTGCCTTACATCAACGGGCTACCTGTCGAAATACATGACCCAGCAGCCACACCAAAAGCATTCACACTGCTGCCATTGTGCCTCTACATTAGCAGCAGAGAGTCTTGGTGTCATTGAACGTGTGCCTTACATTGAATCTATAACATGGTGCCATCGTATGGCAGTCACTTGCACACGATGGTTCCCCACATAGGATCATGGATCTGTTACCTCTCAACAAGTTCTGTCAATGTAAAATATTTACCACTGGGTCCCCTTTCCACCTTGCATGTTGCATCCCGAAAGACACCTGGAAGACTCTCATGGACGTCTCAGGTTGTCATCTTACCACCTTTATCATACCCTTTGGCCATTGGCGCTACACCAGGGCGCCACAAGGTTTCCTATAATCGGAGGATGGCTACTTCTGTCGTTTTGATGCCGTCTTCTCAGACTACGAGTGCAAAGAATGTTGTGTGTATGGCACTATCCACTATGACATTGATTTAGAACAACACTGGTGGAGGAACATTGACTTTCTTACTCGTGTCGGTCGGTCAGGCATTGTGTTAAACCCGAACAAGTTTCCATTTCCAGAGAGTAATGTCAATTTTGCTGGTCTTGAACACTACCACTGAACTGTTCCTGAAATACTTGGATGCTTTCCGAGGTTTCTCCACCTCGGACTCCACAACGGATATCAGAGGTTGATTCGGCCTTGTCAACTAGGTTTTCTACTACGCCCAATTTCACAACACAATGGGACTGTTCAAGCCATTCCTTAGCCGTCACTGCAAGTTCTCATGTCTCCCAAACAGGAGGAAGCCTTCCAAACGTCCAAACAGGCCATCATTGGAGCCATCTGTAACGTGGAAATATACAACAAGCAGAGACGTGCCTGCCTCCTGGACCAGGTCCTCCTGGTAGTGGTTACTTCCTACTTCAACAGCATTGTAACTGCACTTCTGGTATACCGGATTGTTTCCTGGGAGGATGGAGGATCACCTTCACTGGTTCACGTTTTCCTGTCATCAGCGGAACATCGCTATGCAGCCATCAAGTCAGAGGCCCTGGCCGCATTCTGTGGCTTTGAGCAAACAAGATACTTCGTGCAAGGATCCGATAACCTCATTGTGGTTACCGACCATAAAGCTCCTCGGTGGTCGAGATAAGGAAATTCTCATCTGTTCAGACTCAAGCAGCACACCCTCCCATGGCACTTCGATATTGTGCACCTGCTGGGCAAGAGCAACCTTGAGACATACTTCTCCGTCCGGCTCGTCCTCTTATAGGGATGGTGAAGCGTACCTGACACCATGGAGTCGGCACTTAATCCGCAAGGATGCGTGAGAACTTGGGAGCCATTTCATGATCCCTCCTCGAACGGAGACAGCAGCGGATGCGTGCATTGCCCACCTCCTGTACCTCATTGAGCGTGAGGTGGGGAATGATGTGAATGACCCTACCCTGGCAGATCTGTTTCCAGTCTGCGAGACCATATATGGGCAAGATGGAGTCCTGCTGTATCATGACTGTGTTGTGGTTCCTCTGTCCCTCAGTGAGGGTCCTTGGCCACCTCCATGCCATCCACAAAGGGATTTCAGCGATGGAGCAACATGCCTGTGCCTTAGTCTACTGGCCTGGTATGCCAAGGCCACCAGGAACAGATGTGCGGACTGTAATCGTAATGCGCCGTCACAGGCGGCCACAAACTTTATATCATCCGATAATCCGCACCATATTTGATCATGGGGGCTGCTACTACTTGGTTGTCAGGGACTGTGTTCCTCCATAATAAGCAGGTCCACAAAAATGGGGTAGTTGTGGAGTCTCTAGGTCACATTCAGTATTGGATTAGGGTCGACGGGTCGGGACGTCTGACTTTGTGCAATCGGTGGTTCCTTCACACTAGCCAAATCAGGCCCTCCAAGTGATTCATCCGGCCTACAACCCATCTTCCAAATATTAAAAATAATAACAATAATAATAAATCATGTTTGCTGGTTTAATTCTGGTTTAACAAAAGTTTAGACCTGGTTTGGTTTTGGTTTAGTCCTTGTTTATTTCTGCTTTAGATCTGCATTTTGGACGTTATTTCTCACAAAAATCTATCAGTAGTTATTTTATTGTATTAATTCACTGTGTTTCAACAGTGTACTTTGTGTGACCTCAATTTTTTTTACAGTAGTGCACCTCCAGGGGTCTTGCCCTCCAAAAAATCTGGACCTCAAGAAAATGTATTTGAATAGCCCTGGGTTATAAAATGTTGACCGCGTCTCATACGTATGCGCTCCGCTCCTCGTTTGACTCGTTTGGCTGGGAATATGTGACTGATTGTAATAAAACACAAAGCATTATGTAGTTTACTACACTCCTCACCACAATCTCTCAACTAAGCTGTATGTGATAATAATCTCCATAGCAACGGCGTGGAAACACCTGTTGGGGATCAAGGGGCGCGGGGTCAAGTTGCGGCGTGTCTGTTGAAGTACCAATGCCAGAGCCGAAACAAACTTTGCTATTGTTCTTGCAGCCCTATAGGTAAATGCGCTTTGCGCTGCGTTGGACCTGTTACTGCGCGATTTGGGCCAGACTGGACCTGCAGACTCATGTGTTCAGCTTTGAGAACGTCTCTTTGGACAATTTTGAGCTGACCACAGTGTGTGCTCTGTTCTCGCGCCCTTCGGACCGTAGCAGCCCATCAAACACTCAGGCCAACACTCAATTGGCACAAGCAGATATTGAGAACATACTCCGCGTTGTGCAAAACAAATAAAGGTGAATTAAATACAGAAACAATGCTCCGAGAATGCATTTCCGTATTTTATTTTTTTAATTTATTTTATTTTTTCAATTTTGGGAACTCATCAAAAAACGGGAAATCAACCTGTTTTATTGCTCACTTTTTTGACTGCCTGTAAATGAGGCCATGTCAAACACAGGTGGTGCTTTTGATTGCCACAGTTCTCAGTCATTGGTTCAAACACTATCACCATATATGGACTGGCACCATCCCATTCCAGCCTCCAGCGGCCAAGTCAAGCCTCTTTATACCAGGGCTAAGTATGGCCCATGATGTTTTAGGTACATTTATTTTGTTATGAACACAATTTGATCCTAGCTATTTTTCAGAGCCAATACTGTATTGAGTAATTAAGTATACTAATATATGAATAACTGGCTTTAGTCACGTTCTCTTGGCACGGTTTAATCTCATCATCATTTTATAGCATTACAACCTCAACATTTTAATCTTACTTTCGCCAGCTGGACCACATTGAAATGTACCAGCATACAGGAAAAAGGTCTGAAAATTTCCCCAGACCCTCCATAATTTAATCTGCTAATGTGGCTGTAGATCTTTTACACCCCTACAAATACATTTGTAACAACATCTATGTGTGGTGTGTTATTTATACAGGGAGTAGAGATTATGTCAGTGGAATACCAATTTAAATTGTGGAATTTGAGTCATCAACATTTGAGCTTGTGAGTTGCTGATGATAAATTAACCAAGATGGTGCTGCAAGATGATGCCCTGGCATTTTGGTGCGTTTTGTTCGCGTCGAAGCAAGTTCCTAGTTTGTGAATTGTTCACTGAAAATGGCAATAAAACCGATTCTGATGATGTGGTGAAGGCCCCCAAGGAAAATTGCTTGGGGCCCCTGAATGCTTGTATGGTGTATTTGAAAGGGTTAGAGCCCAGTGACAGTGAAGAGGGACTTGTTTCAGTCAAACGCAGTGACAACCACACCAGTGGGTGCTCCGTGCAGGGGACCTGCTCCTAGAAGCTGCCAGTCAGCGTCTGGAAAAGAGTCTAATTCAGTGTTTGTAGAAATGATGGAAGACCAAGCCTGTACCTTGTTTCACAGTTCACATTTTATTTCTGTTCTTATAGATTTGGAGATGTTTTTGTGCATGCAGCAGATTTCACGTGGAACACAAACACACCACATATTGGACACACACACACATGCTGGACACAGAAGTGGTCAGTGAGGAGTGCAGAAGACAGGAGAACACAAACACATACACTTATTCACAGTTTGTTTAGTTTCCTGCCTGTATAAATGTCCAAATGTTTATAGCCACCTTACGATTGACCCTGATCCCCCAGAACGGTTCTGTTAGGAGCGCTTTGGAACGATTCTTTAATGGTATGCAGCAGCAAAATAACAAATAATTTTTTAATAAATCAAATCTATATCATCCCTGAAATCTACCTTACTGTTTAATCATGAGGCTGATCTCAGCAAATCACAAAAATATGTTTAGAAATTCCAAGTTTGTGGTGCTGTAAGACGTGGCTAAAGCTAGAGTAAACATAAAACTACTTCCTCAGCTTTTCTGCATCTATTTCACTTCTTCTTTTAGCCACTATTTATGTAATGCATTGGGTTTGGATAATGTTTGATGCATTATGCACTGGAAATAATATATTCTGGCCCTCTCAGGGTCCATTTTGGAATGCTTACATAGGTCAGAACTCCAGCTCCAATGTGAACCAGAGAAAACAAGCCTAGAGAGTCCATGATGTGCTCCTCTGTCATTTGGTTAAGTTCAAATATCTGAATGTTTGTGATTAGATCAGTCTTAAAAGAGAAGTCGTGACTTCTCGTGAAAGTTTACTAAAATGTGCATTTGTGAAATTTATTGGGGGACCCTTTTTATACAGTAGGTTGTGCTCACAAAATAGATCATTTTATGTCATAATTTGAGATGGAGGGCGGGGCACACTGTAAGGGTGATTCAAAAACACATTTTCTTAGGTGGTACTTATAAAAGACGTTTCACGTGCATAGGCCCAGTACTTGAAGAGATATGGACCATAAACCAGGACAACCAATCTACAATCTGACAGTTAAAGGCATTATACCTGTTCATACCTGTTCTTTTAACCTCTTTACAGCAGTCTGCATGTATCACTCACTTAACTAATACATTCCCAGCATGCTAAATATTCTTCACAATGAGATTATAAGCACTTATCACATCTCTCTGAGCCCAGAATGAGCTTTGCCTTCCCGGGTGAAGATCACAAATTTTATCACGTTAACGACTCACCTCTTCAATTTTCGCTTCTCTGAGAATAAACCGCTTTATATTTAGATTCAGAGAAAGTGCTGTGTAATTATTTGGCTCAAAATTCTATAAACAATACCCCATAATGACAATGTGAAAGAAGGTTGTTAGAATTCTTTGCCATTTTAAAAAAAATATTATTAAATAAAAAAGCACCCATACATAAATCGGTGTAATCCCTCATGCAGGAGTGTTCCGTTGTGGAAAAAGATTCAGTAGTAGTCATCTGGACACTGTTATTAAAAAAACAGGACAACTCTCATCCACTGTGGCCATATCTGCTTGCCAAAGCCCGAAGCTAAGCAGGGCCTGGTTTGTACTTGGATGGGAAACCTCTGGAACACCAGGTGCCACAGGGGGGCGCTAGAGGGAATATTTCATCCACATTACCTGGTCAAGCGCTTTGAGTGCCTTGAATGTGGAAAAGTGCTATTTAAATACACTGTAACACAAGACTCATTACCCTGTAATTACGCGGGCTAGGGTACTGAGAAGATTATGTTTAAGCAAAACTGTGAACTGCCCGGCGGGCAGGGCCTACTCCGAGTAGGATAAATATCTGAGTTCTCGGACTAGATCCACAGATTGAGAATGACTCTTGGATAAGAGGTGTTTTTCTAAAAACAGTGTCCAGATGACTACAACTGAATCTTTTTCTACACGTACATAAGTATTCACAGCACATCCTTTTTCCACTGATCATCCTTCAGATGCTTCTGCAACTTGATTGTAGTCCACCTGTGGTAAATTCAGTTGATTGGAAATGATTTGGAAAAGCACACACCTGTCTATATAAGGTCCCCCAGTTAACAGTAATGCCATGAAGTCCAAGGAATTGTCTGTAGACCTCCAAGAAAGGATTGTATCACGGCATAGATCTGTGGAACTGTACAGAAACTCAAGCACAGTGGCCTCCATCATCCCTAATTGGAAAAAGTTTGGAACCACCAAGATTCTTCCAAAAGCTGGACGATCAGCCCAACTGAGAAATTGGGGGAGAAGAGCCGATGGTCACTCTGACAGGGCTCCAGCTTGTCTCTGTGGAGAAAGGAGGACCTTCAAGAAGAACAACCATCTCTGCAGCACTCCACCAGTCAAGCCTGTATATGATATGATATTGATATGTGAGTGGCCAGACGGAAGCCACTCCGCACATGACAGCCCGCATAGAGTTTGCAAAAAAATACCTGAAAGACTCACAGACCATGAGAAACAAAAATGTCTGTAAACTGATGTTCACTAACCAACTTGTTGGTGTTTGAGAGGTTCTGCAAAGAAGAATGAGAGAAACTGCCAAAAAAATACGTGTAACAAGCTTAAATCATTGTAGTCAAAAATAATTTAGGCTGTAATTAGTGTCAAAGGTGCTTCAACAAAGGCTGTGAATACTTGTGTACAAGTGTTTTTTGTTTTTTTTTAAATAAATGTGCAAAGAATTAAAACAACCTTCTTCAACTTCGTCATTATGGGGTATTGTTTGTAGAATTTTGAGGCAACTATTTTGGAAGGCATGGATGCACTGTATCTGGGGAAAACTTTTTCTTTAGGTACCTGATTATTTGCACGTAACTAGTTTTGGTTTTCACATTTTAAAACAGTACAAATCAGGTACAGTGGCTTTAAAGTTTGACATGGTTATTGATTTGTATTTATGTGTTTCTTCAAATAAGTCTATCACTAACACTACATGGTGATCATGCTCTACACTCATGTTCCCACAGCCCTGTTTCCATATTTCAGATAGATGTTTTTCACAGCCCCTAACCAAAACATTACCCTTACCTGACCATACAGCACATCCTCCAACTGTCAACCCACAAGAACTCAACAAGGGGACAGGCAGATATTGCAGAACAGTAGGGAACACTGAGCTGTGGGGACATGTGACTGGCTTCATCAGGACCTGTGCTGTCCCAACTTGTTTGCCCAAGTCTACTTGAGTGCTGCCTGTTGTTGAGAAACGCATGCACCACTTTTATCTGCAAAGCGTACTTCAGTGGGGTTTTTCTTCACATGCCGTTCAGAAAGTCCAATATTGTCAAGAAGGTTTTAGGAATGTGCTTGCATCAGTGTTCTCCTTTACAGAAAAGGTAGGAGCTCAGAGTTGAGCTGTGGCTCCAGCTGACGTGGCTCGGGCATGTGTTTTGGATGATTGTTGGATGGTATGTAATGCACAATTTGTCCCCTTCAGCCACAGATGGATGTCAATACTTCGCAACTGGGGCGGTAAGTTAAAGCCAGACTCCTCTCGATTTTCTATGCATGTCCCACCAGGAACAGATCCAGTGGAAAACCCAGAACATGTTGGAGGACCAGAGTTGGGGGTAACACGTTAGCTGGTCATGCGTTAGAGTACTCAAATTAGAGTAACGAGGAATGTAACGCGTTAGGTTTGTGCACCCATGTAATCTAGTACTCCTCGTTACTTTTTCAAATCAGTAATGCATTAGTTTTGGTTAGATCTCATCTTCTGACCGCAATCCCAGAGCAAACACTTGTTTCGGCGTGTTGTGAGAATGTGCACTGCCCAACTAGTGACTAGAAGTCTTGTCCTGACACTAAAGAGAAATACACTTTCAGATGCACGTTTTGAAAAACTCCTTTTCCTTCGTTATAACCACTATTTTGTAGCTGAGGAGTAAATGTAGGGTAACAGCGATGTGGTGAGTTTGATTTAAATAAACTACAGTGCTAAAACAAGCGCGTTCTGTTGTTGAGCGTCGATTTTCTTACTAATCCACTAATTTTGTTTTGTTGTTTTGTTTCTATGCTTGAGGACAGGCCTACACATGCTTATTGTATGGCATTGTATTGTGGTAATCTTCCAACATAAAAGATAAATAAAGCTCAGTCAAGAGTACTCTAACGCATTACTTTTATAACATAGTAGTGCAGTAATGTAACAGGTTAGTTTTCCAGGGCAGTCACAAGATAATGTAAGAAGTTACTAAAAGTAACGCTACCCAACACCGGGAGGGACTATGTCTTCTGGGGACTGGGAACACCTCAGGATCTCCCTGAAGGGAGCTGGAGAAATTCTGTGTGGAGAGAGAAGTTTGGGTGGATACTTGCATTTCACAGGCAGCAGTGTAGTGTGAAAAATGATTGGTCTATTGTAGGGAGGTAGATCAAACACAAGGTATGGAGGGATTGTATTTTGTCTTTGCTGGTCTAAAATTTGTGTGTACGCCTCTAAACATTTGGGTAATTATCAGCTGTCGTTTTTTTGTCCAGTGCAGTTTAGAGTCTGGGACATGGGTTTAATTGCAGTTTAAATTCCTGTTATCACTACGATTTATAGGACTGTGTGGCCTGCATGTAAAAGTGAAATGAAGCAAAGCACTGGCCATGCTCTGATCTGTCCTGTGCCTTTGAGCCACACACCTCAGCAGACATTCAGTGCGCTCCTGTTGGACTCGTACATTCAAAGGTCACATAAATGAATGGAAGATTCAGATTTATGGTTATTACAGTGTGCAGAGTTTAGGAGACAGCAAATAACTTAAGTCAAGGTTTCTTCATTCATTTCCTCACATTCCTCTATTTCTTATTTCATATGCCAGTCTTTTCAGGTATATAGATATATATGGAGAATGTTTCTGTGCTGATATGTTGAAGGCTGCTGAAAGGACTAGCGCCTGCTGTTTGCTGGGTCAGGGTAGACCAGGAAGCCGCTAAAATTGATGTACTTGGCGTGGTTACTGTAAGCGCCGAAGCCCTGGCTCTGGTGCGAGTACAGCCACACTGTGTCTCCATGTCGCAGCGAGAGCATGAGGCTCTGGCTCTGCAGCGCCCTCTGCCCGTGGCTGTCATCATAGATCATGGTCTGCACCTCCATCTGGTTCTTCATCAACTTCACCGACAGCCTCTTCTCTGGCAGCTTCCCTGCATTAAAGGAGAAGTAGTAGATGCCCGGCACGCGGCACAAGAACACACCCGATGAAATGTTAAAGTCCCGTCCGATGTTCACAAACTCAGAGTCGAAGCTGATTGGTCGGTGGTGCGGAAGCCCCGCCTTGGTAACACCCACAATGCTCTGGGTGCGTCCTACAGAGAAGGCACTGCGAGGGTCCTCCTCCGGCTCCTCCTCCTCTGAGCTCTCTCTGCTTTCTGCTGTGTGTCCATGTGCATCTATCAGGGAAAGACAATACCGTCAGCATGATGAGGATTCATATGTCTAAGCCTATCCTTTTAGAACTATCCATGAGTGTCAGAATGATGAAAGATTTGAACCATTAACATAGCAATTAACACTATAAAACCAATTATTATATATTTTGAAAGGGCAAAAGTCCTCAAAAAGACCCTTCTCTTTAGATCAGTTCTACTCCAGGAAGATCTCAGGGACTCAGGAGCCCTTGTATTTTTTCCTATAATGATTAGCATTAGCCAGCAAATAACGCAAGTTATGAATCAAGGTGGTTTCAGCAAGAACCAACCGATCAACCTCATATAGGTCAAAGCTGTTAAAGTGACTTTATTCACTGGTCTTTGTTTGTAGCTAAGGCTATGTTTGTGTTTTTAATGATTTAGACGTTAGTTAGAAATACAAGCAGTCATTTATTGACATAGTGAGCTAGTTTGGCGCAATGGAGGATTCTGGGCTGAGACAGCATATGGCGTTAGCGGAGGAGCGGTTGCCTGACCCAACACCCGTAGTTTTACCAATTATCCCGTAGTACTAAAGCTGTAATATGTCGCTCATTGAAATTATTTCAATAATTGGGGTTAATTGGTGCATTGATGAGGTGAGTTGGCTAATTTTGTGAGTGAAATTTGTCTGGCAGTGCCTTACTGAGTTGATGCAGTCTGTATCAGCCACTTTCATTCAGTTTCAAAATTCATCATAGCACCTGCCATTTTTCCTGTAGAAAGAGCATTTTAAATCTAAAGAATCAAGTATTTCCCTTAGTATCAAAATTGTGACAACTTGACTTTCTGCTTGCCTGAATGAAAAAGTCACCGCACGCCACTGCCTCTTTTACATGTTACTTGTGAGGAGAACAGAAAATGACATAAACGTTATGAAATAAACATGTTTTATACTTTATTTTTGGGGAATTGCTTCACCATTCAAGGAACGTTCAATTTGTTGGAACTCCTGGTAGCACCAGCCAAGGTATTGAGTTTGAGCAACAGCTCAGCATTTATGAAAATATTGCTAACGTTAATAATCACATTTACATGCGGTCGAGTGGTTTTCAGTCACCGAAACAGCACTGGCTTTTCCTAGTCATATTCTCCGGTTGAAAATGGGAGCTACTGTATGGAACGGTTCCAGCTATAGGCGGAAATCACAGGGGAGATGGGGGTCGAAACCCCTCCCTTCTCTGACAGTGTCTCCCTCTGATCCTCTCACTGACTCACTGAATTGAAGGCAAGGCAAGTTTATTTGTAGAGCACAATTCGTATACAAGGCAATTCAACATGCTCTAAACAGGAAATGTGCATTGAAATCATAAAGACATGAAAGAGAAGAGTGCAAGTAAAATCATTTCAGTCATATGCACAGCTAAACAAAACTGTTTTTAGCCTAGATTTGAAAATTGTAAGAGTAGAGGCCTGTCTCACATCTTCAGGAAGATTGTTCCAGATTTTGTCTGCATAAAATTGAAACACAGACTCTCCATGTTTAATCCTGACTCAGGGTCCCAGCAGTAGGCCGGTCCCTGAGCACCTCAGAGTCCGAGATGGTTCACATGGCATTAACATGTCCGAGATTTAGATTGGTGCTTAGGCCATGGACTTGTACACAAGCAGAGCTACTTTAAAGTCTATTCTTTGAGCCACAAGAAGCCAGTGCAGAGGGTTTTTCAAACATGCATCTACATGGTAGATTAAACCTCTTCCATGTAATTTAGATTTGAAAAACCGGCATATATTATGTTGCGAAATAAATTCCCCAATGGACTCTTATCCCATATTTAAGTCTAAGTCAAAGGATTAAAACTATAAACATTTATGTTTTGCCAAGATTTCTTTACCTATTCCAACCTCTCCCAGTTTCCATCCCGACCGGCTGCCTGACGAATTGAATAAAACAATCTCAGGATTTGTATGGTAAGGGAAAAAAACACGTATTCAGTTCACACAACACTACAACTATCAAAAGGAAAAGTAGGTTGGGGTTTGCCTTGCCTTAATGTTGTGCCGGGGGTTCCTGCACAGGCCTTACTGGCAGATGACAGATGGTTGAGTCAATTGGGGAAGCTGAGAATCCTTGGGTAAATCTGTGCTTGCAACTTGGACATAACTTGGAAGTAATCAAAATATATAACCTAAACAAAGATGTTAAAATCTTAAACTGGTTGGTTTACGATCAAAGTTTTACACCAAACAGCACAGATTTGAAATTTAAAGTCTGAATAACAAAAGGTATAACGTTTTTTTTTACCTGATTGTGAAAGGAAATCACATGAAAAGCTTAATTTGTTAAAAGACTCCTTTGGCTTGGAGAAACAGGACTTATAGATAGATATTTACAATTTACAACTATTATTACTTATTATAACCAAGAAATTAAACTAAGCAACAACCACCGTAGCCTTTTGACCAACATATTTATTAAAGCTTATAAATCGGCACCTTCAAGGGGAATAATCTAGCGTACGTGTGTCCTGTCCTGTACACCTCGGGCAAAATATTTTAGCCCGACAACAGGCCATAAAACTGCTTATTTCATAAACAAAAATTACAAGTATAAAACAATATATACGATACATATATAAGTTGATTTAGTTGCATTTTTAACCATAGGTGCTGCTCAAAAAAACCCAAATTTGTGGGTTTTAACTAGCTGGAGCTATGGTCCTGACCCGTACACTCCACGTTCCAAGGTAGAATGCCTCTCATCGCCATTTGTAGCTTTATTTGTGAAAACCTTTGGCCGATGGTTGGTGCTAGTTGGTTATTAGAAAATTATGAGATGTTGATGTTTTCAAATATTTACACCTGCACCTTATTTCTGTCCTTCAAAGTAATATACAACACTAGGAACAGTCATTTTTGTAAAGCACAAAAAGTTTGGTTTTGTTTTTATAATGGACATTGTGGATTCAGTTGAAAGAGAAAAAGGAGCTGAAGTTGACCGAGGGACTCGCACATCCATTATAACAACTAGTAAAACAGGAGGAAGCTCTTTTTTTTCCCTCCAGATGTCATTTCCATTTAAAACTAATGGTTTTCCTAATACTAAAGAACTACGCACAGGCAGATTCATTTGTGGAAAACGTTGTATGAATTGTTGCAGTGAGGAAAATAAGTATTTGAACCCTGCGATTTTGCAAGTTGTCGCACTTAGAAATAATGGAGGGGTCTGAAATTTTCATCGTAGGTGCATTTCCACTGTGAGAGACAGTAATCACATTGTATGATTTTTTAATAATTTATTTGCATGTTATTTCTGCAAATAAGTATTTGAACACCTGAGAAAATCAATGTTAATATTTGGTACAGAAACCTTTGTTTACAATTACAGAGGTCAAACGTTTCCTGTGGTTCTTCACCAGATTTGCACACACTGAAGCAGGGATTTTGGCCAACTCCTCCACACAGATCTTCTCTAGATCTGTCAGGTTTCGGGGCTGTCGCTGAGCAACACAGCGTTTCAGCTCCCTCCAATAGATTTTCTATTGGATTTAGGCTAGGCCAGTCCAGAAGTTTTATATGCTTCTCACGGAGCTACTCCTTGTTTATCCTGGCTGTGTGTTTCGGGTCATTGTCATATTGGAAGACCAGGCCATGGCCCATCTTCAATGCTCTGAAGAAAGGAGGTTGTTACCCAAAATCTCGCAATACATGGCCCCATTCATTCTCTCCTTAATACAGTGCAGTCGTCCTGTCCCCTGTGCAGAAAAGCACCCCCAAAGTATGATGTTTCCACCCCCATGCTTCACAGAAGGGATGGTGATCTTGGGATGGTACTCATCCTTCTTCTTCCTCCAAACACAGCAAGTGGAATGTATACCAAAATGTTCTATTTTGGTCTCATCTGATCACATGACTTTCCCCCATGACTCCTCTGGATCATCCAGATGGTCATACAGATGGGCAAACTTCAGATGGGCCTGGACATGTGCAGGGGAACCTTCTTTGCAGTGCATGATTTTAAACCATGACGGCGTAGTGTATTACATTTAGTAACCTTTGAATCTTTGGTCCCAGCTTTCTTCAGGCCATTGACCAGCTCCTCCTGTGTAGTTCTGGGCTGATTCTTCACCTTTCTTTTCATTATTGATTGAGGAAGATATACTGTCGTCTTTAGCCTCTTCCATGTTCTAACAATTACTCCAACCTTTTTTCACCTAGATGCTTGCCAATTGCCCAAAGCCCTTTCCAGCCTTGTGGAGATCAACAATTTTGTTTTTGGTGTCTATTTTGACAGCTCCTTGGTCTTGTCCATGGTAGTAGTTGGAGTCTGACTGATTTGGAGGGTGGACAGGTGTCTTTATGCAGCTAATGAGCTCAAACAGGTGCTACTAATTTAAATTAATAACTGAGGTAGAGGTGGACTTTTTAAAGACAGTCTAACAAGTCTTTGAGAGCTAGAATTGTTGTTGATTGGCAGATGTTCAAACTAGCTTCACTAAAGCACAAAAAAAAATATTTAAAAATCATACGTGATATGTGAATATGTGATTTTCAGACCATAATTTCTAGGAGAACTTTCATAATTGTAGGGTGTTCAAATACTTACTCTCCTCACTGTACAGTTGTTCTTGTGTACAGTTAAAAGCTGCTGAACAATCAAGTATAAAAAGTGAATCTTCTCCACCTTCATTCTCTTTGTGTAATGTGTGGCCTGGCTCACAGGTGCTGACATGGATCTAAAAACCACAGACATAAAAGTTAGACCGAGGGTCCCTTAACCAAGAGTCACATCCAGAAGCTGCAAAAGACGTAAGGTGTTTAATGACTGATGCAGAAAAGTTGACCACTTCCCCATAACTGGACCAGCTCCATGACCATCTATCACAAACCGCAGCTTCTTGGTGCCACATGGAGAAATGCCTGACAAACCTCTTCAAGAACAACACTTCATCAATGTACCCTTCTGTGACTGGACGTCAGCGTGTGTCTCCCTTGTACATTTTGAATGGGGCATTTCCTTCCCAGTCGAGCAAGCCCAGACAGGTTTGTGATATAATTTCTTGTTCCAGCGGCCTACTGAGTTCTGATCTCTATCGGGACTTAACAGCTGTTCTTTGAATGCTCTTCATCACAGATGTAATCTCACAGTTAGAGTGTGGCATCTTTCACAGCTCAAACTTCTCCTAAGCGACATGTAGCAACTCTTTACCATGTCCAGCCACATTAAATTAAATTCAATTCATTTTTGTAATGCCCAGAATCACAACAGCGGTTGCCTCAAGGGGAGACAGTGAAAAACAGAATAAACAATGTCCATAGGGACTTGGTAATGTCCCAGCATCCCATGTCCTTAGACCCTCCTTCTCGGCCAGGAAAAACTACCAAACCTCTTTGGGGAAAAGTAG
Organism: Chaenogobius annularis; assembly: GCA_015082035.1. Lineage (NCBI taxonomy): Eukaryota > Metazoa > Chordata > Actinopteri > Gobiiformes > Gobiidae > Chaenogobius > Chaenogobius annularis. Next base: position 305,715 of record BJKM01000306.1, on the reverse strand, counting down.
AAACATCAAGGATTCAGTTGTAGTCATCTGGACTCTGTTTTAGAAAAAACAAAACGTTTCAACTCTCATCCAAGAGTCATTCTCAATCAGAGAAACAAGTCTGAGAACTCTTGTTTATATCCTACTCTGTGAGAGCCCTGCCCACAGGGCGGGACCTCCTGCTAATGGCCCATTGAAACTGGGATGGGCCTATTGTTCTATTTGTTCCCTGCCTCACCTTGAGTGCCTATTTAGCATCCGAATGCCCAGGGCGTCTCCAGGGTTTCAGCAGACCATTATAAACAACGGGAAGGTTGAATCTTAAACCTCCATTACGATTTAATGAAGGATTCTCTTTTTTAACAAAGATTGCCTCCTTAACTCCTCTTTCAACAAGAGTTCTCAGACTTGTTTCTCTGATTGAGAATGATTCTTGGATGAGAGTTGAAACGTTTTGTTTTTTCTAAAACAGAGTCCAGATGACTACAACTGAATCTTTTTCTACAATGGAACACTCCTGGACGAATGAGGGATTACACCGACAAACATCAAGGAGTTCCACAGTGAAAGAGAGATCCGACTCCCTCTGACAGATAGACGGACGCGGTTCAATTTGCAGAAAGACAGTGGGGCTGGACATTCTGGGGAGCTTTCTGAAGTTAGCGATGTCCATTTGACTTGGTCTTTCAGGCTATTCCTCCATCCAACCCTTTTCTTTCGCTTATCTGCGGCTGGGTCGCGGGGGCAGCAGTTTAAGCAGAGACTCCCAGACTTCTCTCACACTACTTTCCTGTCAATAAAGCCTACGGGCACAAAATCTTAAAATAAAATAATAATAATAATAATAACTAGAAATTGCAATGGCAACAAGCCAGTGACGGCGGAGGTCAAAACTTTTTGGCGAAAAATTCCCAACAACTACCGGAAACTATCGACGAACGATCTGGACCCAAATCAAGAAGACATAAACCAATTCCTCGATAAAACCCTCCTACCGAAACTCAACCCGGAACAAGTCAACACTCTTGAAACACCAATCACTGAAAAAGAACTACACTCCGCACTGAATCAAATGCAAAATAATAAAGCACCAGGACCGGTGCTGCTGAGTTCTATAAACATTTTTGGTCAACCTTATTCCCACTATTCACTAGAACAATAACATAAATAAAACAAAATGCTGCATTCCCATCTCACATGAACACAGCCCTAATATCACTCATCCCTAAAGCCAACAAAGACCACACACTCACATCTAATTACCGTCCCATCTCACTTATAAATGTTGACATAAAAATGATCAGTAAAGCACTATCTCATAGAATTGAAAAAATTATACCACATATCATTCATCCCGATCAGACCGGCTTTATAAAAGGAAGGCACGCATCCAACAACACCCGCAGATTATATAATTTAATGCATTACTCATCAATACAACAGAAAGACACACTCATAGCCACATTAGACGCAGAAAAAGCTTTCGATAGGTTCAACTTGGAAATTTTTATTCACCACACTACAAAGATTTGGCTTTGGAGAGTCATTTATTAACTGGATCAAGATTCTATACACATCCCCATCTGCCACAGTTACAACCAATGGACTAACGTCACAAAGCTTCACACTACACAGGGGGACAAGGCAGGGATGCCCACTCCCTCTCCGTCTCTATTCACCATTTTTATTGAACCCCTGGCAGCAGCTATCTGCCTGAACCCATCAATCAAAGGTATTGAAACAACACAAGCCAATAAAATCTCACTTTATGCAGACGATATACTACTATTTATACAAAAGAACCTCAAAAACATCTATCCAAGAATTAATCAAAACAATACAGTCTTTTTAAAAAAAGATTATGCAATTAATTGGAATAAATCATCCATCCTCCCGCTACATAAAACCAAATGGGATATGGCATCCCACCAATCACCCATAGCTATATGCCATGATCACATCACTTACCTAGACATCAAGATTTCCTCCAGGCTGTAAGAATTGATAACACTCAACTTCATACCACTGCTAAAGACAATAGAAGAAGACTTACTTCGATGGCTCAACCTTTCCCCTCTCCATAATTGGCAGGATAGCAGCAATTTTACCAAAAATAAACTATTTATTCTCAATGATCCGAACCCACCCCACACTCACCTGGTTCAAATCATTAGACTCCATTATCACTCACTTCTATTGGAAAAATAAAACACCAAGGATTACAAAAGAACAAAGCTCAAGGAGGACTAGAAGCACCAAATTTTCAATATTACTCATTGGCTAACCAACTAAAATACATTCACAAATGGACCCACCCCGCCCAATCTGATATTATATGGCTTGAAATAGAACAATCATTATGCAAAGAACTAAATATAGCTGACATCCCATTTCTTACCAAATCAATAAAACAACATACATGCTTTAATGCTATAAACCATAGCCTCTACTCTGACAGCCTGGTGGAAATTTCACCAAATCACAAATTCCATACTTGTAACTTCACCCCACTTTGGAACAACCCTGACTTCTTAAGCCAAAAAAAAACCACAACATTTTCCCGCATGGGCTGAAAAGGGTATCGCCCACATTAAACATATTAACAGCATTTCCACACTTGGTCCAGGAGTTTGGCATCAGGAGGCAATCATTTTTTTTAAATAACTACAAATCAAATCATCAGTTATAGAAAAAATAAGCCTCAGACCCACAATTTAGAACTTCCGCCTGCAATATCAGACATGATTAATATCTCTTCTCCAAAGAAACTTCTTTCTAGTATTCAAAATAATTTCATAGCCTACCAACAATAAAATGGGAAAATGACCATTCAACGACTCCTGATGCCAACTTCTGGACCCAAATCTGTAAAAATATTTATCTTATGTCCAAAAATGCCAACTTACAATGAACACAACACAAAACACTTCACAGAACACATTACACGGGTAACAGATTAGCTAAAATGGGTTTTACATCAGAGATTTGCACACATTGCACTCAGAAAAGTATAGACACATATATGCAACCTGGCACTGCACTCCAGTCAAACACTTTTGGGAAAGAGGTCACACAGTCACTATCCACTATCTACTCTTCCCCTCTCTCTGCCTGCTAGGGGATCTCACAATAATTACTGAAAAAAACATAAACTTCAAAACACTCCTCACAGCTCTAACCATCTGCAAGAAAACTATCTTCATGAACTGGCAAACTCGCAATAGCATACACATTAACCACTGGAAAAATCTTATCACCGACTTCATTACCTCCCCCCTATAATCACTCATCTGAAATCGATCTCCCGCACCCAATGCTCTCTGACCTATTACAATTCTGATTCCCTTCTCTCCTTCCTCTATCTTCCACTCTTCACACATTTCAGTCGTCTACCGACTTTATGTATTTGTCTGTGAGCCAACTCCTACACAAGCACACAAGCACACAACCACCACTCTGCCACAAAAGCATGTTATTAACAGATACATGTATTTTTGTTGTTGTTTTATCATCATTATCATTGCTGCTGTTGTTTGTACTATTATCACTGTTATCATTTGTATCACTACTATCGTATAGCTGTTGTCCCTAAAATACTATACCCCCCCATCATTTCCTGTGTTTTAAATGCAACACAGTGTTGTTAGGGAAATGTACACACACCGAAACACTCAGGCAGGACCGACGAGAGGTGGTTTCTTTGGGACAGCATCTCTGTCCCAAGTGGAGAGGCTTGTAAAAATTCCCTCTTTCTTTTAATGCACCTTAGACACTAAACATGACACAGGAAAAAAAAAAGACAAAAAACAAATAGGGGCAGAAATGATGCGGGGGGAGATTATCAGACACGTATATGTACTGTATGTATATGTATATATGTTATATCTATCTATGTGTATGTATGTATGTATATTTATATATAATATATATTTTATATATAGTTGCTTTTAATATATGTGTATATATTGTATATAGAGAGATGCAATGACAATGAGCAGTGGTATTATAATGATTGCTATTTTAAAACGATGACTATATCTGCATGTACGACAATATCTTTGATGATGGTAATGATAATGTAACATATTTTTTACTCTGTTTGTATGCATACACACATACACTCACACACACATATGCACAAATAAACATACACACACACAAACACACGTACATCCACGCACACACCCACACATGTACAAACACGCACTCACACAATCACCCCGCTCTGAAGTTTTTAGACTGTTGTCACTCTACTATAATGTCTGTATTGTTGTCTGTCTTTTGCTGTTTTTGTTCTCAGTGTTCATTATTGTCACTGTTTTGTATTTGTAAATAAATACATTAAAAAAAAAAAAAGACTAAACATGGACCGGCCCTCTTGCTGGTGCCGGAGTCAGGACTAAGCATGGACCGGCCTCCTGCTGGTGCCAGAGTCAGGACTAAACATGGGGAATCTGCTTTTCAGTTTTTATGCAGCTAAAATCTGTAAAAGTCTTCCTGAAGGTGTGAGACAGGCCTCTACTCTGGCATTGTTCAAATCTAAGCTAAAAACTGTTTTGTTTAGCTATGCATATGACTGAAATTATTTTCTTTGCACTCTTCTCTTTTATGTCTTAAACTGTTTCGGGATTTCTGTCATGTCTTTGTTATTTTTATACAATTGTCTTGTTGTGTAAAGCACTTTGAATTGCCTTGTGTACAAATTGTACTCTACAAATAAACTTGCTTTGCCTTATTTGTCTATGTCAAAGTACATTTTTTCACCCTATTCAAAATGTTTGTAAAACCAAAACCCATGTAAGTCAATGACAATATTTGTCAGATTGCCACGGTAACATGCTTGCAGATAGAGGTATGCTGTCATTAGCTTTAAAATTATAATAACGGAAACTTCTTTTGGCATTTTTTTCCACTGTGCCCGGTCACAAATTAACCCGTTATTAATTTTTTCAGTTGTCTATGAAATTGACAAATAGATTGTCTTTTATGAATTTTTAAATATAAAATTTGGAGAGGGCTCTAGCCACTACATTAGCGCATCATTGCGTTCAGCTTGTAAATCATCAAATGCACGATTTTGGGAAATTTTACAAAAATTGCAATTAGCTTAAAATGAACGATGACCACACCCAAAGGTGTATCAGCTTCAAATTTATAACATTACATTGCTCATGGGGTTTTGTGTCTTGTGGCCAAATTTGTCTCCGAATGTTTATAAGTTAGATCCCAATGCACAGAGTTTATGGGTTTAGTCTCTGATCCCGAATTCTGCAGAACCTGTCGACAATGCCACGTTGTCGACAGGGCCCACAGTAGACAGGGTATGGAGCACTGGCCCCAGACCCACCGTACAGGGTCTGGAGCACTGGCCCCAGGCCCGCGCAGTAGAGGTTCTGGAGCACTGGCCTCAGGCCCGCGGTACAGGTTCTGGAGCACTGGCCCCAGACCCACCGTACAGGTTCTGGAGCACTGGCCCCAGACCCACCGTACAGGTTCTGGAGCACTGGGGCCAGAGCCCCAGACCCTGTACCGCGGGGCCTGGGGCTCTGGCGCACGCCTCCACAAGCCTGTAGTTCTGTGTTGTAAAATCTATGGACACAAAAAACTCATATGAACGGTGACTTTATATAAAGTTTTAGAAGGGTGAAGCGGACGAAGTCGAGGGAGCAGATTATTGGCGAAAATTATCCAAGACTCCCTCATCTGCAACTGTGGCTCTGACCGTGGTCAATGTCCTGCCCAGTGCCCAGGAGGTGAGCTCCGCATGCAGGCCATTAACCAGAGGGACATGGGGGCACTGCATTATAAAGTTTGATATCTATTGTGGGCTTTTGTGTTAACTTTTAACTCATCCAAGCCATTTTGACTACGACTTTATTCTCGTTAATTTACAAGTTTATTATTGTTAATTTAATAGTTTATTCTCATTTATTCTCGTTAATTTACAAGTTTATATTCTCGTCAATTCACGAGTTTTTTCTCTTAATTCAAAGTTTTATCTCGTTTGATTGTATTCAAGTTTATTCTCGTTGATTTACAAGTTTATTCTCGTTGTGCCCCGCACAACTTAATTTTTTTAAATAAATTTTTTTTTTTATTTAATTTTTGTGAATTTTTTTGTGTGTGCTTTAGTATCCTGTGTTTGTTGTTTATTTTTAGTTGTTTTAACAGGGTACCCATGAAAAAGAGAGAACTTTTCTCTTTTCAGTTGCCTGACCAGCCAGTCCCTCCTACATTCTGTTCAAATGCAGTAGGGTCTGGAATCCGAGTCAGAGCCAGTCATTTTGTCAATCCTTTTTGGAGCGATCCAATCTCAAAGTGGCGGTTTTAATGCGTCACACTGAAGACGCGGAACTTGCTTTTCACCCCAGTTCCAAAACATTCAAGATGGCAGACCCGTCGAGTGATCGAGTGTTTACTTCTGCTATCGCTTCGAAGATTTTTGAGACAAAACTGACAAAAGTCATTTATATTTGTCTCAGCTCTACTTGCCATGATGAACTAGCTCTCGGGTACGGATAACACGAAACATTGACATAGGTCAACCGTGATATACGGTTAAGCGTGTCGCGTTTTTTGCGTCACTTCTGGGTTTATGTGATTGGTTCTGTCTCTGCTCTCTAAACTCCACCCTAGAAATTGAAATCCAGCGGTCTAATTCAAGACCCTCACAGTTTTGTAAAGTAGTCTGTCAAAACGTGTTGGGACTGGCCAGTCAGGCAAGGTTTTCGCTGTATAGATAAATACAATGAATGAATGAAGACATGTCAGGTCAATAACATGAGTTACTTCATATTTACTAACATAATAATGTAAAAATAACATAGTAGGTAATAACATTGTCAATTTAAGCTTTTTACATTTCTATCCATTCCCTCCTGCAGGGCTTAAAGCCTGCTGCATACAAAATTATGAGATCATAGCAGATTGGCTGAAGATATTTGTTTAACAAAAAACAACCCATTAGCAAAGTAATATTAATCTGGGGGACTCCCAGCACACGGCCCAGAGTTCCCCAGATTCCCCATGAACATTGGTCATGAAAACTACAATTTTCTTTTTTTCATCTATCAATGACTGTTTGATGCATGTTGTGATGTGTGTATCTACTGACATGGATTCTTTTCCCATTTCCTCTGCCTCAGCTCAGCTGCTTATCATCTTTTCTTGTATCTTCTCTTGGCAGTCCCTCCCCCACAGTGGCCACCTCGGCTACAGACCCTCCCACCTCCCCCACCACTCTCTCAGTCCAGAGACAAGATGTGAACAGGCTCTTTCAGAAATCAAACCCTTGAAAAGCTGCTGGACCAGACGGTGTCTCCCCCTTCACCCTAAGACACTATGTAAATGGGCTGACTCCCATCTTCACAGACATTTTTAACACCTCCCTGGAGTCATGCCATGTTCCAGCCTGCTTCAAGAAGTCCATCATCATCCCTGTCCCTGTCCCCACTGGACTTAATGACGACAGGCCTATGGCGCTGACGTATTTAGTCATAAAGTCATTTGAACGCCTTGTCTTGCCCCACCTCCAAGTCCTTCACTTCCTCCCTGCTGGACCCCTTGCAGTTTGATTACGGAGCCAACATGTCTATATATGATGCCATCAACCTGGCACTCCACTTCATCCTGCTGCATCTGGACTCCCCGGGAACCTATGTCAGGATCTGGTTTGTGGACTTCAGCTCCGCATTCAACACCATCCTTCCTGCTCTGCGCCAATCTCCAAGCTCTCCCAGCTCAACGTGCCTGACTTCCTGTTGGATTGGAGGCAGTGCGAACAGCTGGGGAAGAATGTCTCAGATACTGGGACTATCAGCACAGGATATCCACAGGGCTGTGTACTTTCTCCTCTGCTCTTCTCCCTGTACACAAACTGCTGCACCTCCAGCCACGACTAGTAAAACTGATCAAGTTTGTAGACAACACAATCCTCATCAGGCTCATCCCTACAGTAGGGAGGTGGACCGGCTGGTGTTCTGGTGCAGTGGTAACAACCTGGTGCTCAGCGTCCAGAAGACAATGAGGTGATCATGGACTTCAGGAAAGTCACAGCCTCCCAGCTCCCCCTCACCCTAACAGACTCCCTCATCACCACTAGGGACCATGGTCAGGACACACTTCCATTACTGATAACTGACCAGGCCATACATACAAACTAAAGTTCTCTATCCTGAAGACACACTCACCCTGACTCTCCTTTGTCATTTGAGTGTTCTCCGTCCTGAGGGTCGGGATGGGGTCCAATTCGTTGGCCTGTGGAGAGTCGTAGTCAGTGGAAAGCCCCGGGTACAGGCTGGGATATATCAGGTACCTGCAAGGACAAACACAGGAGTTTTAGAGTGAACATGTCCTTCTGAGCATCATGTCAGAGGCCATGTGGGGGGTACCCGCTGAAGGTGGTGTAGTGCGCCGTGTTACTGTACAGCGCATATCGAGGGTCACCATGGAGACGCAGCCAAACAGTGTCCCCGAAGTCCAGCTGCAGCATCACACTCTGGCTCTGCATCTGAGACAGACCAAAGAGTTGAAAATGTCCACACCAATGTCCACAGACTCCAGAATTACATTACATTACAAGAGTCAGTGTAATTCCTCTTTCTTCCAGGAGAATTACGACTTTTCCTCGGAATTCAATTTGACTGCTGTCCAGAAGTAATTTTCAATCTTAAGGCACTGGTCTGAGAAGCTAGAATTTATACTGCTTTGAGCTACATGGATCCTGCCCTAAGGGAGGAGATGTAGCCTGAAATGGCACAGTCTTTATTATCGGATGACCCAGTTTTGATTTGCTGTCACCTAGTATGGCAGTATAAATGTTTCTAGCTTCCGAATCCAGTCCCTTCAGATTAAAACTTTTTTTTTTTTTTTACAATATAGACCCAGTGTATAAACAAATACAGATAAAAGACATCCAATTAAACAATAGAAACTAAAACACATATGAACCCAAAAAATGTTCCCATTTTGCCGGCCGGGTATAGAAACTAGAAGAGTCTGGAATAGATTGAGAAACCTGGGCAAAACATTAATTTTTATAGTTTCAATCAACTCATTCAAGTTTGCCACAAGAGTACATTTTTCAAGATCTTTCTTTATATTGGAGAAAAGAGGAGTATAGTTTTGATAGAGCTTTATGAAGGACCACACCTAAATATTTAAGAGATTCCGTTTGCCATTTAATTGGGTAAGTCGTTCTAAAGGACCGAGCAGGTCGCCAGTAAGAGAAAATGTTCATTTTTTGCACATTCCATTTGTATCCAGACATTGGACCGATATCATGAAGGAAATGCATCACATTGGGTATGGAAATTTCTGGTTTGGTAAAATATAGGACATCATCTGCATAGCAGGCCATTTTATGTTCTGTCCCGTCAATTGAAACACCATGAGTTGTTTCCGATATACCTGTTGTTTCCAATATACCTGTCTGGTATATTGGGCCAATGGTTCCAAGAGCAAAGCAAACAACAGAAGGGCATGTATTTTGAATTTGGTAAAAACTTTAAATAAATAAGGCCAGCTAACAGAGTCAAAAACTTTTTCAATGTCCAGACTTATTATTACAGCTTTGTTTTGCTCTGTATATGATTCACAAGCCCCATATGATGAGAAAAACATCAAGGCCAGTTACGTCGCCCGGATTGGCGTTACCGGGGCCCCACCCTGGAGTCAGGCCTGGGGTGGGTGCTCGACGGCGAGCGCCTGGTGGCGCCCCACGTGGGACCATCCTCCAGTGGACCCACCACCTGCAGGAGGATCCGTAAAGGCCTCGACAACCGGGTCCCCGGACACAGACACTAACTCTGGGGACATGGAACGTCACCTCGCTGGGGGGTGAAAGAGCCTGAGCTTGTGCGGGAGGTTGAACGGTTCCGACTAGATATAGTTGGCCTCACCTCCACGCACAGTTTGGGCACTGGAACCCATCCTCTCGAGAGGGGCTGTACGCTCCACTTCTCTGGTGTTGCCTACAGGGGGAGGTGGCGGGCTGGTGTGGGCTTGCTTATTGCCCCACAGCTCAGCCGCCATGTGTTGGAGTTTACCCCAGTGAACGAGAGGGTCGCGACAGGTCTCTCACTGTGTTGTCGGCCTACGGGCCGAACAACGGTGCAGAGTACCCGGCCTCCTTGGAGTCCCTGGGAGGGGTACTGGACAGTGCACCGACCGGGGACTCCGTTGTTCTACTGAGGGACTTCAACACCCACGTGGGCAACGACAGTGACACCTGTCGAGGAGTGATTGGGAAGAACGGCCCCCCCAATCTAAACCCAAGCGGTGTTCAGTTATGGGACTTCTGTGCTAGTCACGGACTGTCCATAACGAACATCATGTTCAAGCACAAGGGTGTCCACCAGTGCACGTGGCACCAGGACACCCTAGGCCGGAGATCAATGATCGACTTTGTTGTCATGTCATCTGACCTCCGGCCGCGTGTCTTGGACACTCGGGTAAAGAGAGGGGCGGAGCTGTCAACCGCTCACCACCTGGTGGTGAGTTGGATCCGCTGGCCACGGAGGAAGCCGGACAGACTTGGCAGGCCCAAGCGTATAGTGAGGGTCTGTTGGGAACGTCTTGCGGAGCCCGCTGTCAGCAGGGTCTTCAATTCACACCTCCGGGAGAGCTTCTCCCAAATCCCGGGGGAGGCTGGGGACATTGAGTCCGAGTGGACCATGTTCTCGACCTCCATTGTCAATGCGGCTGCTCGGAGCTGTGGTCGCAAGGTCTCAGGTGCCTGTCGCGGCGGCAACCCCCGAACCCGGTGGTGGACACCGGAAGTAAGGGATGCCTCTTTGGCTTGTGGGACTCCTGAGGCCGTTGACGGGTATCGGCGGGCCAGGCATGCCGCAGCTCGTGCTGTCACAGAGGCAAAAACCCGGGGCTGGGAGGAGTTCGGGGAGGCCATGGAGGAGGACTATCGGTCGGCCCCAAGGAAATTCTGGCAAACCGTCCGGTGCCTCAGGAGGGGGAAGCAGTGTTCCACCAACACCGTTTACGGTGCGGGTGGGGACCTGCTGACCTCGACTGGGGATGTCGTCGGACGGTGGAAGGAGTACTTTGAGGGCCTCCTAAATCCCACTGTCACGTCTTCCGAAGAGGAAGTAGAGACTCAGGACTCGGAGGCTGACTCATCTATCACCCAAGCCGAAGTCACTGAAGTCTCCTCGGTGGCAGAGCTCCGAGTACCTAAAGTCTCTGGATGTTGCAGGACTGTCTTGGTTGACACGCCTCTGCAACATCGCGTGGCGGTCGGGGACGGTGCCTCTGGACTGGCAGACTGGGGTGGTGGTCCCTCTGTTCAAGAAGGGGGACCGGAGGGTGTGTTCCAACTATAGAGGGATCACACTCCTCAGCCTCCCTGGTAAGGTCTATTCCATGGTACTGGAGAGGAGAATCCGACCGATAGTGGAACCTCGGATTCAGGAGGAGCAGAGTGGTTTTCGTCCTGGTCGTGGAACACTGGACCAGCTCTATACTCTCCATCGGGTGCTCGAGGTTCATGGGAGTTTGCCCAACCAGTCCACATGCGCTTTGTAAATCTGGAGAAGGCTTTTGACCGTGTCCCACGGGGGTGCTGCGGGAGTGCGGGGTCTGGGGCCCTTTGCTCAGGGCTGTCCGGTCCCTGTATGACCGGAGCAGGAGCTGTGTTCGCATTGCCGGCAGTAAGTCAGACCTGTTCCCAGTGCGTGTTGGACTCCGCCAGGGCTGCCCTTTGTCACCGGTTCTGTTCATTGTTTTTATGGACAGAATTTCTAGGCGCAGTCAGGGGTCGGAGGGTGTCCAGTTTTGGGACTACAAGATCTCATCTCTGCTGTTTGCAGATGATGTTTGTCCTGATGGCTCCATCAAACCCGGACCTGCAACATGCTCTGGGACGGTTTGCAGCCGAGTGTGAAGTAGCTGGGATGAGAATCAGCACCTCCAAATCTGAGGCCATGGTTCTCAACCGGAAAAAGGTGGCTTGCCCTCTCCAGGTGGGTGGGGAGTCCTTGCTCCAAGTGGAGGAGTTCAAGTATCTCGGGGTCTTGTTCACGGAGTGAAGGAAGGATGGAGCGTTAGATTGACAGGCGGATCGGTGCAGCGTCCTCAGTGATGCTGTCGCTGCATCGGATTGTTGTGGTAAAGAAGGAGCTGAGTCGAAAGACAAAGCTCTCAATTTACCGGTCAATCTACGTTCCTACCCTCCCCTATGGTCATGAGCTTTGGGTAGTGACCGAAAGGATAAGATTGCGGATACAAGCCGTCGAAATGAGTTACCTCCGCAGGGTGGCTGGGCGCTCCCTTAGAGATAGGGTGAGGAGCTCAGTCACACAGGAGGAGCTCGGAGTAGAGCCGCTGCTCCTCCACGTCGAGAGGAGCCAGCTGAGGTGGCTTGGGCATCTGTTCCGGATGCCTCCTGGACGCCTCCCTAGGGAGGTGTTTTGGGCATGTCCCTCCGGGAGGAGGCCCCGGGGAAGACCCAGGACACGCTGGAGGGACTATGTCTCTCGGCTGGCCTGGGAACACCTCGGGATCACCCCGGAGGAGTTGGAGGAAGTGTCTGTGGATAAGGAAGTCTGGGAGTCCCTGCTTAGATTGCTGCCCCCGCGACCCGGCCCCGGATAAAGCGGAAGAAGATGGATGGATGGATGTATATGATTCATTATGTGTAAAAACCGTCTTATGGTATCTTGTGTTTGTCGATTGTTAATTCACTAACAAGGACCACAACCCCAGCTACGAAGCAAAGTGTTTATTGAAAAAACGAGAAACATGAATGTGATGTAGGTTAGCCGTGAGAGGTTTGGAGAGCAGTAAAAAGAGGTTAAAAACTCAGACCCAAAACAGAATATATGGTCCACATCTTTTCTTTACTTTTTCCGATTAAAGCATATTTACAAAGTGCTGGTGCAAAAAGTACATCAGGAGCAGCAGTTTCCTCTTCAGCAGCAGACCCAGATTGATTAAATGAGGCGCCTTTTATCTGTTTCCACTAAATGGACAAAACCACTGTGGCCACCACAGGGACAACCAATTTACCTTTTCAAAAACATCCTAACTACTCTTTATAAAACAAAAACCCACCAACTAAATATAAAACCCTACAAAATATAAAACCCTAAAAACCCAAACACCAAATATACTTAAAACCCTGAAACTGTTAAAACACCCGTCCCGCTTCACTTATACATTTCTTTACATGGTCTGGCCCGAAACCTTAAAAAGGGAAAGTCATTCCTCTTGCCAGCTGGACACAAGAACACGAGTAAGTACTAAAAACATTCACTAAAACACCACTAAATATATATACTACCAGACAACTCTTAAAAACACTCAGATAACAGATATTGCACCATTTTGCAACACAATTTATTGTAATTGGTAAACTACTGTGTTTTCCTTTCCCTCCAGGGACCAGCAGCTGCCAATCAAAGTGCCACTGTGCCGAGGATTAAAAAGTGGTCAAAATCAAAACAAATTTAATAAATACTTTTAAAAACCAATTATGTGCAATGTAGCTTTTTTAATGTGCAAATTATGTTCAAAAGTGCCATGTGTAATTCTAAAGTGCTCCAGTGAAGGTGCTAGTACTTGTTACAATGAACAATACGAAGGTATAGAAAAGAATTCCGTTCTGGGGGTTTAGGGCTGTCCATCCATCCATTACATTATCTAGAAGATAAATTAGAATAATCAAAAGAGTGTGGGAGGAAGGGGCATGAAGTCACGAATATGTGTGTGTGTGTGTGTGTTAACTGAGGTTTAAATAGTGTAGCTGCAGGAAGGGGCATGAAAGGGGTGTGAAAGGGGTGTGGTCCTAATCCTGAATTTAAGATAACAGATTTTTCTACATTTCACTAGCAAGGACCACAACCATAGCTACGAAGCAAAGTATTTATTGAGAAACGAGAAATATGAACAAAACTGCGGTATGGAAATAAATGCCGTTTTGGGCATTGCTTCTGGCGATGAGGGCTGTAGGCTCCCAGGCCTCGGTACCCCCAAAAGAAGCTACCGAGGCAGTGCCAATTGGCAGACTAGAGGTGGCGGAGTTTATGGAGGGTGTAAACCTTGAAGGCTATGGAGGACCTGTGTTCCATGATTTAATGAGGCAGTCAGCAACTCCTTGACTGGAGATCGTCTGAAGGGATGAACCGGAACCTGATGCAATCTGGCCTGTAGTGAGGAGCGAGTCCTGAGGGGATGCGCCACATGACAATCGGTATGAGAAGTACTGGAAGATTGCGAAGCAGCTCGGAACGGAGTTTATCTTGAAAAGGTAGATCGTGGTTGGACTACCACTGTGATTGATCTTGCTCATTTGAGGGGAAGACTAGACGTCGGTTTAGGTCCTTGGATGCAGTGGAGAGGAGAACGGTTGTGGACAGGGGAGGCGGAGAAAACCGAAGAAGGCCAAAAGGAGCATGCCAGTGCAAGGCTTTGAAAACCATCGTTGTTTGGTCTCTTCGCAGACCGGAGATCACTGAGCCTATGTGGAAGTCACTCAGGTAGGCTTTAAGGACTGGTAAATAGAGACTGGTTGTCAAAGGTGAACGGGGTATAAAAGGTAAGGGAGAGTAGGTCAAAGGTGGGGAAAGGCAGGTCGAAGCCATGATGGAAGGAGTGAAAGCTGTAGGAAGTAGGAAGAGGAGGTCAGCCGGAGTGGGGCTCAGGTGTGGAACGTGGTAGCTGAGATTGGAGGAACAGGGGTCAATAACGGTTCTGCCTCGGGAACCAATATTCTGAATGTATTTGTTGATGGCGTTGACGACTTCAGGGTTATCGGACTGGATGGCCGCGAACATAGATGGCCCGACAGGAGAGTGGCGATCCCGACTGGATCGATCAACGAAGCTAGCATGTGTCAGGTCCCCTGTCCTTAGACCTTCCTTCTCGGCAAGGAAAAACTACCAAACCTCTTTGGGAAAAAGTAGAAGCCTCGAGGAGTTCCATGATGAAGGAGAGATCCGATTCTTTCGGACGGACTAGCGGACGCGCTTCAGTTTGCAGCTAGACTGGGGCTGGAATTGCTCAGGAGGAGAACCAGTTCTCCAAGACAGATGAAGAACTGTTCGCTGTGTTGGTGGACGGAATCCAGTGGGGGGGGGGAACGATGGGGAAGCCTCGGGGGGCGGGGCAGTTGCGAGATCGGAGGGCGAATCCAGGGTGCCAGACGTTGGAACTGGAATGGGAGGCACTACTGAGGCACAGCCGAATGAGAAGTCTGGTTGGAGTTCAAATCCTGCATGAAGAATTGTTGTCTCCTGGAAGTAGACGGGATGAAGCATGGATAGATGTGCCGGGAGTGGGCAAAGTCACCAAGGGATGAGCGACGGGTAATCTGGTGCTTGAGGAGGCTGGAGTAGAACCTGGCAAGGCAGTGCAGCATTTGACCCGTGGGAAATCCTGTCCACCACAGGTCGCTAGTCAGGGCCGACACAGCAAAGGCAGGGGCCTACGGGACCCACTGACGCTGCTTGCCTCCTCTATAGCTCGGCCCACACCGGCCCATTTATCCATCAGCCCACCCTGAAACTGCATTTAATTTATTTAGTGAGAAGTGCAGATTTTCTGTGCGCAGAGACCTTTGGGGCAGTGCGCAATTGCGCACGTTGCGCCGCTTGGAGGGAACAGAGGTGGGTGGTCCCCTCTAAGCTGAGAACATGAAAGTCTGCATGGTCCAGTCTGTCCCAGACCGTGCAGTACCAGGTGTGCAACGCCGCAGGTGGAGGTGTCCAGCAAAGAGCTTTCAGACCTGAGTGCGTAACGGCGCTGCTCTGTCTGTCCTTCCATTCTAGAATTTTTGAACATTCTAATGACATAGCATTTTAAAAGCTCTATATGTCCAGAAAGTCCACACCAAAGTCCACTGAGAATGCAGTCTGGTGACCAGATGAGGTCGAATTTAACACATACCTTGCGCTCGTCTGTGTGGTCCTCATCATACACGATGGTTTGCACCTCGTTACGGTTTTTCATCAACATGACGGACAGCTCTTTATGAGGGAATTTGCCCACAGTGAAGCTGAAGTAGTAGGCTCCTGGGACCCTGCAGGTGAACAGGCCTGTGTCCTTCTGAAAGTCTCCGCCCACGTCCACAGTCACCTGCAACAGGCCAAGCAGAGGTCTTAGAAAACTGACCAGGGTTTCTGAAATATCCAGAGCTGAGAATTCAAAGGCTGTGTTCACTAGTTCTATTCTGCCAAGATTGCATTTTTAGTCTCGTCTCGTCTTGCAACTTTTTTCCAAATTCAATAACGGGTGCTGCCTGGTGGTTGAGTGATTAAGGCGGCAGCACGCATTCCAGGCTCCATGTGCAGCTGATCGCAAGGTCGTGAGTTTGAATGCTGGCTCAGACAATTTACTGCATGTCCTCCCTTCGCTCTCATCCCCATTTCATGCTTAAATGTCTTGCCTAACCCTCGTACTATCTTTGGGTTTGGATGACCCACAGGCGTCTAAAGTAGAACGCCTTCCTTCTGAAAAGTTGAAAAAGTTGTAACTAAAAAGTTCTTTTGACCTGCACACTATGAGGGTAGCACAAGGGTTTTAATAAAGCCTACGGACCCAAAAATCCTTACAAAAATTTAAAAATAAAAAGTTAGACTAGGGGTGTTCAGTCTGCTGATACCAGTCCGGGGTTAGTCCTAATTAGTTTAAAAAATACACTGTAGGCACATTTCGACTGCCTCTGGTTGCACACTTTTTGCCTGGAAAGTACAGAATGATATTCTATATCAGACATCTTTGTGAGTTCTGAATGTGCGTGATTGACAGGCCAATTAAGGAGACACATAGTCAAACCCAAAACAAACACGGCTGCTTACAAAGAATAAAGAAAGGAAAAAATATCACAGGGACTGAAAAACCATTTTGTTCTAAATGATACATGACCAATGAGCTCCTGTTTCACATACAGTACATTTCACGTAAATAAGCTGAAACTAAATTTGAAACAAAGCCTGTGTCCTCTCTTCTCTCTCTTTGCTCCTCCTTAGCTAAAGACGACTGGGAGCCGAACAGAGCAAGACCCCTTTGGGAGGTAATACCTCCTCACTGGGTCCGCTTCAGTCCTCTCAAACGGCCTGCTACTGTTCACGAGAAAAGTTACATAGTGTAGTTTTAAAAGTAAGCGATTGTTTTTTAAGGGGTGACAGTGGCTAAAGGATTGACTGGTTATCTTTGATTGGCAGGTCGACCCCAGCTATGGACTTACTGGTTGTGTCCTTGAGTAAGACACCTCATCTGTAATCATTAAAGCATTGCTTAAAAAAGTAGCTGTGAGAGAGTATTTGTGTGTGAAAGAGTATTTGTGTCTTTGTTTGTCTTTGGTTCTCAGGCCTGGATGTGGTCGAGACAGATGGTGAACATGGTGGACCTGGTCAAAGGTGACGGCCAGATGCTCCCCTCCTCCCTCCATGGAGTTGGAGCGAGCAGCAGAAAAGGCAGAGCGGAGGCTGAGGTCTGAACACAGTCTGGAGAAGCACTGTACTACAGGGAGGGGCCACAAAAGCAGGCCAATCAGCATGCAGCAGGGCCAGGTGAGTCGGGCCAATCATCATTCTGTGGGACGCCGACATCATCACTAGTGTAGAAACAGAGACAGAAAAGGACACTGTCAGAATGTAGGAACAAAAATGTCAATTGTTATTCAAATACCAATAGTATAGTTTGTATGTTTATTATGTTTTAAACTCAAGTTGATTCAAAAGCAGTACAGAATCATCCTCTTATTTTCAGGATCAGAATATATTTATTGCCATTGTCAGTGAAAAATTCACAACATAGGAACGTAATTTGATGACAGATGCAACATGAGAGACATGCATAAGAGCATCAGCCACCCGGGCAGCCAAATGACGGCGCCTGCTGGGGAACTTGAACTCTGGGGAAAATGAAAAACAGTTTCAGCATAAGCATAACAATAATACACAGTATACAACAGATATTTTGAATACATTGCGCGAGGTCACGTGCAGACTTTTTCAGTGGATATTGGGGAGGGGCACAAACAAGAGCTGAAATTGATAAGGATAAGTGCAGACGGCGAAAGTGAAGGCCAAATGTCTGTTGTTTGTGCATGTATGTGTGCGTGTGTGTGTGTGTGTGTGTGTGTGGCTCGGTTTCACTGGCTGGCCAGCTGGTCTCAATGCCAAGGCCGGGAGAAAAGATAAGGGAAGGAACAGGGAGAATTGGAACATAACGGGGAAAAATACTTTTTTTTAATACATTTGTTTGATCAGTAATTTGCCAGATCAAATAGTCCAATCATTTGTAGGGTTCCGTTTGTACCATTGAGTTACTTCATATTTCCCAAAGTTCACTGTAAGATGTTTTTGTCCAGTTCAGTCCGAGCTGTGCCATACCGTACTCAAGTCTCTTTTCATGTGTGATTCTAAAATGATCATGGTGCATTATGGGTAAATTCACCAGTTCAAGGGAGCGAAGGCATAGATATAGTGCATAGTGTATTTATTGTAAATTAGCCACATGCTAACCAAACAGAGTACACATGCCTATAGAGGACATGAACATTGGAACACAACTTGGATCACCTGGATGCCTAACCACGCCCAGATCAGACCAAGGCAAGGCCAGGCGCCTAGGGCTTTGGGAGACACCCTGTATTTCAACAAACTGATGCTGTGAATGGCTCCTCTTTTCTGAAACAGCCATGCAG
This sequence comes from Chaenogobius annularis, assembly GCA_015082035.1. Taxonomy (NCBI): domain Eukaryota; kingdom Metazoa; phylum Chordata; class Actinopteri; order Gobiiformes; family Gobiidae; genus Chaenogobius; species Chaenogobius annularis. The sequence continues at coordinate 287,075 of BJKM01000306.1, read as the reverse complement.
AAAGACATATCCCGTGGTCATAGAAAATATGTCAGTATGTTTGAGAATGGCATGCAAGCAGAGAAATCATCTAAGGAGACTGCAGAAACAAATCTACTACAGATCTGAACCCCAAGGAGAAACTTTGAGATGTATGAAAAAATAACACACATCAATCTTTTCACATCTCAGAAGCTTATTGAAACAACTCCACAGCAAATACATGCTGCAATTAAAACTGAAGGCAGTCAAATGAAATAGAGTGTCTGACGTTATTTTATGTTTGAACATGCAGTGTATATAGCAGACAAGGGGCCATATCATGCCCCCAGAGGTAGTGCTAATGTGAGCGCCACAGAGCTAATTTCGTCACACCTTGCAGTCAGCGCAATTGATGACAGCGTAGGGTGTGGATTTTTAAACAAGAGGTGTGATTATGCCAAAATATGAGGTGGAGTAAAGCAACTTGAGTGGTGTGGTTCATTCTGTGAATGGCCAGAATCATAACTAATAAACTGCAAAACTAGCATAAGATATAGATTTGGGATGTTTATGAGTTTTAAGCTGACCACAGTGTGTGCTCCGTTCTCGCTTCGGACTACGCAGCATCCCACCAAACACTCTTGAGGACATACAGAAAATGAATGAATGAATGAAAATGAAAAATAAATAAAGAACCAACGTTCCGAGGCTGCGTTTCAATGTTTTATTTTATTTATTTAAAACATTTTGGGAACTCATTAAAAAACGGGAAATCAACCCGAATTATTTCTCACTTCTTTCATTGCCTGTATATGAGGCCATGACAAACCTCTCCCACAGGTGGTGCTTTTGAATTCCACAGTTATCAGTCATTGGATCAAATCCTAGCACCATATATGGACTGGCACCATCCCACTCCAATCTCCAGCGGCCAAGTCCAGCCCCTTGACGCCAGCGTAAAGGTCAGCAAGGTAGCGAAATAGCTCCCTGGCCCCGCCCCCTGGAAAAGGCTCGTGTTAACGCTACCATCAGGGTCCAAATATGGCCTACGGTCTTCTTTAAAGTTGCACTGTTAAAATTTTCTTGTGCCAAATGCTTGTCTGAATGGTGATGTTATTTGGTAACACTTTATAATAACAACACTTATTCCTGCCTGAGTAAAGCATGAACAAAGACCTAATTCATAGTGAATAAATGTTTATTAAGAATGAATCAGGCTGGACGCTTGCCAATACAAAGGCAAGCGTGTCTTCTTCACTCCAGATATTCCATAAGAGGTTCGCCAACTGAGACATAGATTCTCTTTCCCTGCGACTCTTCTGGTGATTTTGAAGGTAAAATACACGTGCTCAGAACACCAGGAGAAGAAGAGCTGCTCTTAAAGGGAGATGCAAAACACAGAGAAATGAACAGTACAGAGGATGGAGCCACCCGCGTGGGGCATACTGTATGCCCCATGGTGGCTGTTTGCTTTTGTACATAAACTCTGTGACCAAGCTTTCTGCTTCTGAAGAGTGCAGATGCTTTCCTACTTGCTCCTGCTTACTATTGCTGCTTTCCTGATCTATTTGGCTTTTTAATCAGTTTTTGTCTTCCAAACATTATTAATTATGACTTTTTTATGTAAAACAAGGATTTTAAGAACATTTTTAGAGTTTTAATCAACAAATCTGATGAGTCAGCGACATGTCCGGGGGAAGGGAAACACATTCTTGTGAACGCTGTTTGAAATATCAACAAGAAATTAATGAACTACAAGCATGGCTATTCACTTTGGAATCTGAAAAAGGACTGCACGATACACTTCCAGTGTCATCCAGTGATAAGAAGTCCACATCTCTTACAAGAAAAACAGCTACTTTTAACCTAACTGACTAACCTACTGACTGACTCTGTGTCGTTCCCAAAACTATCTAAAGAGCGGGCTGTATCTTGGAACAGACTCGGTTCGAAGCCTAAGCGATACAAAGATAATGTGACGTCACCTAAAATAAGATAAGATAAGATCACCTTTATTTGTCCCACAATGGGGAAATTCTAGGGTTGCAACAAAGGGTACATAAGAAGATTAGGCACAGTATAATAAGAAAAACAGATTACTTAGAAAAAAGAAAACTCTTAGAATCTTAATAATATTCATGAACTACAGTTTACAATTTTTTTTTTACCACTTTCAGAGACTGAAGTAAAGGAACAAAGCAAAAATTTAAATCAAAGCAAAAGGCAGCAGACAGAGAGAGGATCTGTGCCAAATGTCAAGGTCGTCTTGATTGGGGATGGTGCGATAAGTCACGTGATGCATGAAAAAATGAAAACACATACATTTCTCAGCGCCACAATCAGTGAGATTATGTCACGCATTTCTAATGTTTTAGCCACATATAAAGGAGTTAAACAGCTAATTGTGCACGTTGGTGCAATGGACATACAACGCAAACAGACTGAAGTTTTGAAAAGCGACTTCTTGGAGTTATTCGACGTGCTTGATAAAATGGAAATCAACACATTCATAAGTGGACCTCTTCCAAACATCGACAGAAAGATAAACAAGTTTAGCCGGCTGCTTCAGCTGAACACATGGCTGTCCAAAGAGTGTGCAACAAGAGGATTGCACTACATTGAGAACTTCTTTCTATTCTGGAAACGAGAGGACCTGTTTAACAAAAATGGCCCACACCTATGCAGAGGTGGACTGAGGGTACTGACAGAGAACCTGCTCCACGCTCTGACAGGGTCCTGTGCAGATAGTTAGAGAAGATTTGAGAGAAGAATTCCTGCTCCATCAGACAGGTCCGGCAGCATCCCTGCCATCGCCCCTGCCCTCAGAGCAGCCCTGGATCCCCCCTGCAACATCAACTCCCACAACACAATCCTCACTCTCCTTACCATCTCCACTCTCACCCAGGGAACTTCCAAGCCATCTTGACTATCTGATCAAATCAGGCATTAAGATGGCTCCACTCACGCCTAAAATAGCAAGATCAAGAGTTCTGATAACAACGATGATGAACTCTCCCCTGACTGTTGTTACACAGACAAAATGGCGCCGATCCAAGATGGCGCCGCCGATCCAAGATGGCGCCGCAGACGGATGCCCTGGCCTTTCTGTGCTCTTTGTTATGTCTGATTATGTTTGTAAATTGTGTGTCTGCGTGCTCTTACACCCGTGAAGAGCTCTTGTCCTTCCGCACAACAACTCCTACGGACCTAGTTCCAGTTTTTTTAGTTTCTGCTGCTGAATTAGCCCTTCTTTTGGCTAAAAGAGTGAGACGCCGCAGGCGAGAAAACGTGCGGGGGTCCTCGTACGGCTCAGGAGACGCGGTACACGGACGCCCTTAACCTGGGATTTTCCTCTCCAACGTTCGCTCACTCTCCAACAAAATGGACGAACTGGCGCTGCTGATGAGACGAAAACAGAGACTTTTCTTCATCTCCTGTTTTTGCTTCACGAGACGTGGCTTAGTGAGCCATCCGGACGGCGCCGTGCAGCTCGAGGTTTTGCCTCTTCGTGCGGATCGTCATAAGGTCTCTCCGGGTAAACACGCGGCAGGAGTCTGTTTCTACATCAACAACGCCTGGTCTTCAGATGTGACTGTGATCTCCAAACACTGCTCTCCTGATCTGAATATCTCTTTATTAACTGCAAACCATTCTACTCGCCACGTGATTCGCCTCATTCATTCTGTTGTTTTTACATCCCGCCGAGCCAAACGTGCACGTGGCACAGCGCGCGCTCGCGGACCAGATTCTGAGGTGGAGCGAACTCCTTGTGTATTATCCTGGTGTTTTAACAAGGGAATCTCCAGCCACGAACTACCAAAATACAGACAGTTATTAAAGTCCCGACCAGAGAACAAACACGCTGGATCACTGCTACACAACAGTCAGTAACGCCTTCCGCGCCGTGGCTCGCGCTGCTTCGGCTTCTCAGATCACCCATGGTTCACCTGATCCCCACTACAGCAAAAGCTCTTCAAACTGCAGAGGACCTCTAAGAAGTGACCATGAGGCAGTGGAGGAGCTACGGCGTGTTTGGACATTACAGACTGGGAGTTCAGAGCCCACAGAGAGTTTGGATGAGTACTACGGACACTGTGACGCAACATCGATTCTGTGGACAGCTATACCAACACAAACCCAAAGTCACTTGTCAACAATGACAAACCTGTTCACTCCAAAACTGAGGCATTAACAGCAGAAGAGGCAGCGCACAGGGCTGGTGACAGGGGCGCTACAAAGACGCAAGTATGATTTAGCAAAGAGTTTCTCGAGCGAGATCAAGTACAATACCGTCTGAAGCAGCAGTTCTGACAACAACCCCGCCTCCGTGTGGAGGGGGCTCCGGCTCCTTACCAACCACAAGCCCGAGCCCCCCCTGCTGCAGACAATCGAAAACTGCTGAGCACTTAACACCTCTACTCCAGGTTGTGTGACCACCCCCTCCCCCACGTGCCACCCGCCAACCCAAACCTTCCCCCCACCTCCCCCACCACCCCTCTATTCAGAACAGATTCACGGCATCGGAAATCCACCCCCGAAAAGCTGCTGGACCAGACGGCTCCGCCGCTACAGTAAGACATGCGCCGAGAGTTAACCCCCGTCTCACAGACATTTTTAACCACCTCCCTGGGATCACTGCCATGTCCCAGCCTGCATGAACGGCGCCATCAATTGTACCCTTCCCCAGAAAAGCCCCGGATCACTGCACTAAGACTACAGGGCCTTCCGCGCGACGTCTGTAGTCATGAAGTCATCTTCAACGCCTGCGCCCCCACCAAGTCCTTCCCTCCCTCCTCGCGGACCCCCTGCAGTTCGCCTACAAGCCAACAGGTCGGACGACACCTCAACCGCACTCCACTCATCCTGCAGCATCTGGACCCCCGAACCTACGCCAGATCCTGTTGTGACCTTCAGCTCCTTATTCGTTCACACCATCCTCCCCTGCCGCTCCAGGACAAGCTCTCCCATCCTCAACGTGCCTGACTCCACCTCCAAAGGGATCACTGACTTCCTGACGTATCGGAGGCAGTGCGTGCGCTGGGAAAGTCAGACACTCCGACTATCAGCACAGAGCTCCCAACAGCTGTGTACTTCCCTCTGCTCTTCTCCCCGACACAAACTGCCGACCTACCAGGCCACGACTCCGAAAACTTCATCAAGTTCGGACGGACACCCACCCTCATCGGGCTCATCCGGACGGATGATCCGTCTACAAGGAGTACCGCTGTTCACTGATGCACCGGTAACAATCTGGAGTCACCCCAGAACAAGACAGTGGAGATGACGTGACTGCAGAAAACCCAGCCCCCCACCCCCTCACATACCAGACTCCCCCCATGCACCACCGTGGACTCCTTCCGCTTCCTGCACCACCATCACCCAGACCCAAGTGGGAGCCCGCCATCAGCTCCCCTCATCAAGTAAGCCCAGCAAGGATTACTTTCGCGGCGCTGAGAAAGCCAAGCTGCCAGCGCAGAGAGTCGTTCTTACACGGCCATCATTAGCCATCCTCACCTCCTCCATCACCGTTGGCGCTGAGCCACCCAGGACCAAACAAGACTACAGCGCAGTGCCTCTGCTGAAAGTGATCGCTCAGAACTCCATCTCTGCCGGACCTTACGTCTCCAGGCGGGACAGCAGGTCGATCACAGCTGACCCTTCTCACCCTGGACATGGTCGTTTAACCACTCCCTCAGGCAGAGGCTACGATCCACCGACCAAACTCCCGCCCACAAGAATAGTTTCTTTCCCCTCTTTGGACTCATGAACACTGAAAACACCTGCACTTAAACTCCAATATCATCACTCACTGCAGTCACTTTCCACTATAACTGAAACAAACCGTTAAACTGACATAGAAATGCCTATTATTTATGCTAATTAATTTTAAATTGTTCCAATGCATCCCTTTTATTGAAAGTTTTATGATTACTCCAGTTTTATGTGGCACCTAAGCCAGAACATTCCTACGTGGTTGAAATGTCATTGACCAATGCAAAACTCTGCATTCGATTCTGATTCTATCTGAAAATCCCCCACCTAAACCCCCCTGCCTTCACCTGGTCCCAAACTCTCACGCTCCTGCTACACCAACAAAAGCCCCCCACCTAACCCCCCCCGCCTTTCACCTGGTCCCGCTACACCAAAAAAAGCCCCCCCACCTATCCCCCTCGCCTTTCAACTGGTATCTTCCATAGCTAGGATGCACTGGGTCTCAGCGTTGCCGGGACTTATAGTCATAATAAAAATCAAACCAACTCGGGGTCCTGTGTAAAAACAGCCTCCCCTAGTGCTATCTCTGTAGTCACATCACACAGATGGGAAAACAAAATGCGAGTCAGACTGCCCAATCTGAGAAATTTTATTCATATCCCCTGCAAAAGATAATGCCCAGTCTCACTGAAACTAGTCTGAAACTTGCTGTGATAAATGTCAGATCCTTAACAAATCATTCTTAATTAATAATTTTATTTCTTCTTATAATCTTGATTTTATGTTTTTAACTGAAACATGGCTTGACAAAAACACTGGAAATTTAGTTCTAATAGAATCTGCTCCACCCAACTTTATGTTTGAATCTGAAACACGAGAAAACAAAAAGGGAGGAGGTGTGTGTGCTTTTGTTAGAGATGAAATAGTTACACACAGGGTGTCCCTTTCCACATCCAAGTGAAATGAGTTTGCATTATTCTTTAATGAAAAAGTTCAGGGCATTAAAAAAATGCTATAAATTCTACAATGCAAAAAATAACCCTAAAACCACCTACACACTTAGAGCTGACTCACTTTGCATCTGTAACTGACAAAACTGTCCAGGAGATCATCACCAGTCTGAGTTCATGTACATGCTGCTCGATGTGTTACCCACCAAGTCTGTGCTGAACAGTTTGTTAGCACCACTCACTCACACAGTAACATGTCGCTTCAATCTGGAACATCCCGATATCTTTGAAATCTGTGGTCATAAAGCCCCTCCTAAAGAAGAGCAGTCTTGATGCCGCAGTGCTGAGTAATTACTGGCCCAGTCCGGCAAAGTCCTTGAAAAGGTCGCTTCCCCAACAGCTCACTGATTTCCTCTTAATAAACAACTCATTTGATGGTTTCCAGTCAGGTTTTAAGACCTCATCACAGCACTGAGACTGCTCTTGTCAAGGTGACAAATGACATCCACCTGAACACTGACGCGGGCAAAGCCTCAATCTTATTTCTGTTTGATCTGAGTGCTGCTTTTGACACTGTCGATCATGGGATCCTCTTACAGAGACTAGAGGACTGGGTGGCATCACTGGCACCGCCCTAAACTGGTTAAAGTCCTATCTGGAAGACAGGAAGTACTCTGTCGAAATTGGTAACTGTGTCTCAGAGCAGATGCCCCTGACCTGTGGGGTTCCCCAAGGGTCAATCCTGGGACCCTTTCTGTTCAACCTCTACATGCTGCCGTTAGGTCAGTTTATACGCCAGCAAAAATTTGTCACAATTATGCAGACGACACTCAGATCTATGTTTCACTGACGGCCGGTGAATATGGACCAGTGGATTCACACACTGCATCCAACAGATCAGTGTGTGGATGCAAAAACATCTTTCTCCAGCTGAACTCAGACAAGACTGAAATCATGTTCTTTGACCCACAGAAACAAAGAGAAAGTGTTAGCAGTCACCTCCAGAGTCTCGCTCTAAAACCTACAAATCACAGTTAGAAATCTGGGGGTAATAATGGACTCAGACTTGAATTTTAACAGCCACGTCAAATCAATAACATCAGCAGCTTTTTACCATCTAAAAAACATTGCCAAAATCAAAAGTATAGTGTCTAAACAAGACTTGGAGAGACTTATTCCATGCGTTTGTCTCTATTAGATTAGACTACTGTAACGGCCTGCTCACTGGACCCTCTAAACGAGCGGTAAAACAGCTGCAGTACAATCCCAGAACGCTGCTCCTCTCGGGTCCTGACTAGAACCAGGAAGTACGATCACATTAGTCCTGTGCTCAGGTCTCTGCACTGGCTCCCTATGGCTCAGAGAATAGACTTCAAAGCAGCTCTGCTTGTATACAAGTCTCTTCATAGCCTAGCACCAAAGTACATCTCGGACATGTTAGTGCCATATGAACCATCTCGGACTCTGAGGACCTGCTGGTGCCCAGAGTCAGGACTAAACATGAGGAATCTGTGTTTCACTTTTATGCTGCTAAAATCTGGAACAGTCTTCCTGATGATGTGAGACAGGCCACTACTATGGCAGTGTTCAAATCTAAGCTAAAAACTGTTTTGTTTAGCTGTGCATATGACTGAAATAATTATCTTTGCACTCTTCTCTTTTATGTCTTGAACTATTTGATGGATAGCCTGAAAATGGCACCTTTAAATTTCTTTAAATTAAGATTTTGTGATTTCTGCAATGTCTTCATGATTTTAATGCATTTTCCCTGTTGTGTGAAGCACTTTGAATTGCCTTTTGGACAAATTGTGCTACAAATAAACTTGCCTTGCCTTGCCTACTCATCAATGTGTCAAATGTGGGAAATTGGAATTGTTGGATATCAAGTTCCTTCTGAGGATTGGTGTCAGGAGCATCTGGGGAGCTTTTTTGGGGGGGCCTTCATTAGGTTTGGACTTCCCTCCCTTTTGTGATCTTTTTTTGATTGGGTTTGATGCTCGTTTCCAGCAGTCCAGTCCAGAGTCCTTTTGTTTTCTTTTTTACCTTTTCAGTTGTTCTGTGTTCCTATGGTTCTTGTATGTTTGTTGTCTTCGACCAGAGAAACCAAAAATATTCAAAAGTTGTCAACGGTGAGATCAATACAAACAACCCAAAGGCATCGGAAGTATTACAAGTAGCATCCTTCAATGTGAATGGCATACTGAGCCCAATCAAACAAACAACAATTTTGACAAAAATGAAAATACAAAGAATAGACATTGTATTTTTACAAGAGACCCACTTGAATGACACTGAACATCAAAAACTAACAAAATTCTGATATAAAAAATCATATTATTCATCATACAGAGGCAAACATAGAAGGGGAGTTGCAATATTAATCTCAAACTCTTTTAAATTTTAAATGTGTATGCTCCACCAGGGAGTGATATCACTTTCTATGCTGATGTCATGGACCTGATTGTGAACCACTCTCAGGGAGCCCTAATTTGTGGCATCGATTGGATTCTTCGTATTCAGCATACACTGGACATGTCGAACTCAAGAGGCACTGGAGGAACGATTAACAAGAAGTTCCGTCTCTTACTGAAGACTATAGGAATGATTGACATATGGAGGGAAATTAACCCTTGGGCACGCGAGTATACCCATTTTTCAAATCCACACACACTCTATTCCAGAATAGACTACTTTTTTGTTCTCAAAAAAGACAGATCTAAAATCACTGAAGCAGTTATAGGCAGAATATACCTAAGTGATCATGCTCCTATCTACATCTCTGCAGATTTGGGAAAAGACAAAAAAATACACTTTGCCGGTTCAATGCCAGTCTGTTTAATGACCCTTTGTTTAAGGAAAACATTTCCAACAACATTAAGACTTATCTGGAGGAAAATTATACTGGAGAAATTTTGCTACCCATTCTTTGGGATGCTTCTAAAGCAGTCTTGAGAGGACCAGTTATAGCCATAGCCTCAGATAAAAGAAACAAAGGGGGAAAAAGCTAAATGATATGCAAGAAAGAAATGTATGTCAAAATTATGTAATTTTAACTAAACCAACCAAATTCAATCAGCATTTGAATAGTTTTATAAAAAATGTTTTTCAAAAATTCCATACGATAAAGAAGATGATATAAACTCCTTTCAGTACACCCTCAATTTGCCGAAAGCAAAGCTGAAATAACATTTTTTGAAATGCAAGGCGCAATTAAAAGTATAAATCTCCGGGGAGCGGAGAGTAGTATAAAGCTTTAAAAGACACATTTACTCCTTTCCTTTTGCCAACTTTTAACTGGGCACTTAAAAATACTCCCACCTAGTCCCTAATGATTGGACTGTGCCTCATATAGACCTATTTCTATTTTGAATGTGGAATCGTATGTACACCTCAATTATTTCCAAAATAATGGAACAAATACTCCCAAACTTAATTTATAATGATCAGATAGGATTCATTACCGAACGACAAACACAAGATTACGTAAGACGATCCTTACACTTAATGGATCATGTACAAAAAACCCAAAATAAAGCCGTAATAATTAATTTGGATGCTGAGAAAGCTTTTGATTCTGTTAGTTGGCCATATTTATCTAAACGACTAAACAAATTTCAAATCTACGATTTAATTATAAAAAATATTGGGGCTCTTTACGATGGTCCAACGTCAAGAATTAAAATCAATGGTCATTTGACAGGTCCACTGACTCTGGAAAGAGGGGTCAAGCAGGGTCTCCCCTCCAGTTTGCTTTGTATTTGGAACCATTGGCCCAATTTATGAGACAATCAAAAACAATTCATGGTGTTACATTTGATGGGATGGAACATAAAATTGCCTGCTATGCAGATGATGTTTTATTGTATTTGACCAAACCAGAAATGTCCATACCCAATGTGATGCATTTTCTACAAGAAATTGGTCCAGTGTCTGGATACAAATTAAACGTACAGAAAACTAAAATGATTTCATTCTGGCATCCCCTTCTGGCAAACAGAATCTCTTAGATATTTAGGTGTGGAACTCCATAGAGACCTATCAACAATTCTGGAGAAAAATGATTCCTCTTTTTATTACTATTAAAAAAATACCATGAAAAATGGAACCTTATACACTATCTAAGTCTAAGTCAAAGGATTGAAACTATAAAAAATAATGTTTTGCCCAGATTTCTTCATCTGTTCCAGACTCTTCCGGTTTTCATCCCCAACCGGCTGTTTGATGAGTGGAATGAAGCCATCTCAAGATTCAATATGGCAAGGAATAAAACCCTGTATCTGATTCAAAACTTTACAGTTATCAAAAGAAAAAGGAGGCTGAGAGAAACAGGACTTTTATAGGTATTTACAAATAAGGAGTTATTAAAATCAAGAAATCAAAAAGAATGATGACCATTATAGCCCTTGACTGAAATATTTATTAAAGCATATAAATCTGAACTTTCAAGGGGATTAATATCTAAATTATATAAATGTATTAATAATCTGGGCAGTCACTCTACTGATTATATTAAGGGTAAATGGGACAGAGACGGTCACTTTGTTCTGGCTGACGAAGAGTGGGAAAGTATATGTACATCTTTGTGCAAAACCACAAAATCACATGCTTGGATGGAATTCTGTTGGAAAAATGTGTCTCGCTTTTTTATAACACCATGTCAAAGTGCCCATTACTCACAGGGAAGTGCAGACTGTTGGAGAGGATGTGGCAGCCAGGAAGCAAATCACTATCATGAGTTTTGGGATTGTCCTGTTGTTCACAAATAATGGACTGAGATCAGTATAGCCTTACAGACAATTTATGACGCCACCATCCCAACGGATTTTAGAACTATGGATTTGGGCCTCAGGACTCCTGCTATGGACACAATTGGCAGTTATCTCTGGAGCATCCTCAAGAAAATGGAAAATGGATGACACAAAATGTATCAACGATCAAGGACTGGACTAACATTATAGGGGACATTCGTAAAATGGAAAGAATTACATTTGGACTCGACTTGAAATTGGACAGGTTTGACAGACTTTGGACGAGGTGGGACGTCCATGTTGTTTTGGGGTTCACTAGGCCATGATTTTGTTTTGTTTTTTAAATTATTTGTTCAATTATTGGATGTTGGATATCTGCTACTTTTGTTCTGTAACTGCTCTCTGGTCGTGTTTTTCTTTCCCTGTTTTTATATGTTCATAAACTTAAAAAATAAAAACATTTAAATTTAAATAAACAAATGTATTAACGATTCGGGCAGCCACTAATTACATTAAGGATGGATGGGCCACTTCAGTCTGGCTGAGGAAGAATGGGAAAATAGATGTATATCTCAGTGAAGAACCACAAAATCTCATCTTGAGAATTCTCTGTTGAAAAAATGTGTCACGTTTTTCTTTATAACACCATGTCAAGGTGCCCATTATTCACAAGGAAATCCTAACTGTTGGATAAACTGTGGTAGCCAGGAGGCAAACCACTATCACATGTTTTGGGACTGTCCTGTTGTTCTCAAGTATTGGACTGAGATCAATAAATCCTTACAGACAATTGATTACATCACCATCCCACTGGATTTCAGGATGATGCATTTGGGCCTCAGGACTCCTGCCATGGACAGAACCGGCAGCTATCGCTGGAGCATCCTCCTGGCAGCATCACAAAAGGCGCTCATAAAATGATGACTTAAAAAGCACCTACAATCAAAGAGTGGACAAACATATTGGACATTCGTAAAATGAAAAAGATTACATTCGGACTTAATTTGAAAATGGACAAATTTGACAGACTATAGACTAAATTGGACGTTTTCTTTGGGTTTTGTGAGCCGTGATCTTGTAGGTGATGTTACTAGTACAAGCACTGTAATGTTATTCATGTCCTACCACTTATGAAAGGGGGTGACATTCAAAGTTGATATTGAGTAAAGAATTGTATCAAGATCTCAAAGATGACACACTACATAAGTGTGGGTATGTTATCATATTTTAAAAGTAATTTGAGGCACCAGCCATTGATTAGGCATTTAACAGTATAATCAAATATCTAAATTAATTAATTAATTAATTAATTAATTAATTTAAAACATATTTTGTTCGTTATTCTGAAGGTTGGTGAGAACATAACCGTGACATTGACCCCTTTTCTGGAAATTAATGAACACTTTACCCAATGTGGTTTATGAAGATTTATTGACCAAATAATGAAACAGATGAATATGAATATGAATATGGAATATGCAAATGAGTCTATAACAGATGGAGACGCAAGACATGATTGTACTTCATATAGTTAGTTGTGTGTGAGTTATTTCTAAGATGATCTTATCAGCCAGATTGTGAAATGCATTCATACAACCAGAACCAGAAGAAGCTGTGAGGAGCTGGGCCTCTGTGTGTCCGAGAGCCTGTGTGTATGTGTCGCTTCCAGGGTTCACTCAGGGAGAGACTGCGGCCCACATGCTGGGTAGGGCTGAAAAAGCACTGGATTAGGTTGTAGAAGCACTGGATCAGGTTCAGGGATCTGCATTCTCCTTGGCTCTGAGGTGTTCCTCAGATAAAAAGGGCCATTGCACTGATGAAGTTGGTCTGAAGAGATCCTGGATCATAGTTTTTATGTAGACTTGAAAAGTTTCAAAAAGGTCCTTTGCTTAAGTTTGCATGTTGCAATTTAAATCACGTCTAAGAAAAACAGGCACAGCTTTATGGGAGAGAAAAGTTAGCTTCCGCGGACGTGTCTCTCTGGAATGTTCTTTGTTCCGTGGGTTAGGTTAGCATCGCTAGGGCAGAGATAAGCCCTCATCTCCCGAGACTATTTTTGGAGGACCTCTCCAATGGAACTATTTGTCTTCTCCTTCTCTCTCTTACAGACCCTGGGGGGTTGGATTTGCACCAGAGTTTGACCAATCAGCATGCATGCTAAGTCAGAGTTGATCAGAGAAAAAGATCCAAAATAATGCAGCCATTGTTTAGCATTAACATTAGGCCATAAGTTACAATAACATCATGTACAGTAAATGTATCTTGTGGACAAAGTCTGCAATCAGATGATTGTTTTCTAAAACCGCATAGTCTTTTTAGTGTTTTAGCTTTTGTCTTTGGAGAGAAAATGGCTCTGTGAGTTCATTTTAATCCAAAAATAGTCATTTGATGGAAAAAGTTTATTCCAAAATTCAAAGCATGAAGTTTCTGCTCCTGCATGAATCTCACGTGGGGGTTGTTTGTGGTAGTACTATCACCATGGCAGCATTCAGAGGTCATCTGCAGGTCACTACAATTTCTCTTTTAGTTTTCATGTCTAAAAAAAACAATGATTCAGGCTTACATAACTAATACTAACTAACCCTAATTCCTACTAAACCTGAATCAAGCGTAATAAACGATTTAGTCATTATGGATTAAGTCCTTGATCATGCTTTGTTCAGGCAATAATAAGGTGAAGTTATAATAAAGTGGTACCTGTTATATATTTATTTGACAGGGACATTGCACAAGAAATATATTGCATGGACCAGAGATAGCCCCATCCTACCTCAAAGATGCTATAGTACCTTATCATCCAAACAGAGCACTTCGCTCTCAAAATGCTGGACTTCTGGTGGTCCCAAGAGTCTCTAAAAGCACAGTAGGAGGTAGAGCGTTTAGCTACCAAGCTCCTGTGTTGTGGAATCAGCTTCCTGTCCATGTTAAAGAGGCAGACACAGTCTCTTCATTTAAGACCAGGCTTAAAACGTTCCTCTTTGAAATCGTTTATGGTCAGGCCAGTTAGAAACTGAAATAAAAACCTACAGTTCCCAGCTATGCTGCCCTTGGAGCAACTATACTGGGGGAAGTATAGCTGCTTGAGCACTATCCTCTGTTTCCTACTACTTCTCTATCAAACAATATTTTATATTTAATTTCACTGGCAATTTGTTCATCGCTTTTCCTTCTTTTCCTCCCACTTCCCCGACGGGAGTGGAGCAGGCACATCGATGAAATGTGGCTCCAGATGCTCCTCAACTGCCTGGAGAAACGGTCTTCCTGGAGAAACGGTCTCTACACCATATGAACGGTTCTTCATCGGCCTCGAAGAATTGGTTCTCCTCCTGAGTGGGTTTAGCTCCACCGTGTATCTGCAAATTGAGGCGCGTCCGCCTGTCCATCCAAGGGAGTCGGATCTCTCCTTCACTGTGGAACTCCTACAGGTTTCTACTTTTTCCCAAAGAGGTTTGGTTGTTTTTCTTGGCCGAGAAGGAGGGTCTAAGGACAGGGGAGCTTGGGACATCTGTCTAAGGACACAGGATATTGGGACATTTCCAAGTCCCTATGAACATTGTTTATTTTGTTTTCCACTGTAGCCCCTCGAGGCAACTACTGTTGTGATTTTGGGCGTTACAAAAATAAATTGAATTGAATTGAATCTGTAGTCCCTGTACAGAGGGAATGTGACTGCAGGTTAATAGTATGCAGGCAATCCATAAAATGGCCCAAGTAATTATTGGTCTACATTGAATTATGGAATATATTGTGAGATATGTACCTGTAAATTAAAAATGATGTGGAAAATTTTAGGCACAGCATTTGAAGACAAGCGGTCGGTGTTTCCTCGTCCATCAGAAAACTTTCCCGTTGCAGCTTTAATAAATAATAATGAAAGTCAATATACAAAAAAACCTTCGGTTTAAGAATTCTGATTAGGTAATAGCAACAGAGAATTTAAACTAAATAGTATATATCATCAATGGGAGCGTAATTCCCCTGTTATAGTCAGAACCAAATTTGCATCAACATTCAATCTGCGCATGCCCAGATACTTCTACAGAAATGCACAAACGTTGGTCTTTTACTATGGCGTGGACAAACAACGTCTAATACATTAAATATTGTTTAATTGGAACCATTTATTAAATATTAGCCGTAATAACACAACATTTAAACCTGAGCAAACAGATCTGTTCAGAGAAACTGAGGCTAAATGACTTGAGTGTCATATTTTAGTATGTGTTTGAACCAGATTTTGCGCATCTTTATTACTTTATTAACTTTATTCAATATGACTGACGAATTACATTTTAAAATACATTTCTGAAAAATAATTATGACAATATTGTCAAGCTAAAGACTAGCATGGTAAATGCAACTTTGATAAATGACTCAAATAGGGGAATGACAGCGTTCAAACGTCTATTACAGGCAACACATAGTGGACAAACAAGGGTAAGGTACACTTAACTCTCCCGAAGGGGAAATTTGCCATCTGCATCCTTCAATGCCGCTGGGGCAACCTGTCAGGAGCAATGGTCGCTGCAGTGCATCTTTAGATCTTTCTTCTAGGCTTGATCAGGACTACCATTGCTGGAGGATTTTTACCTATTACTGGACTGCCCAGCCACAGGGAAAACATGTAACTCCACATAGAAAGGCTTGGTCTGTCGGTGGTCGAGTGGTTAGGGCACAGCACATGTGTGCCAGGCTCCTCTATCTGCAGGAGACGGCAGTGTTGTGAGTTTGAATCCCATCTCCAACATTTACTGCATGTCCTCCCTTCTGTCACATTCCCTGTTTTCTCACTCATCTGTTCTGTCTAATAAAGCCTGCGGGCCCCCTAAAAAAAAGGCTCAGTCTGACTCTGAAGGTGAATCGCGACCTTATTGCTATGAGGCGAGAGTGCCCCTCTGCTACCGTGCCGCCACTACCAATTGTGTTTGGTGAATACAGCAGGGAATAGCTTTTACCTGTCTTTATCTAAAAATAGCCGAAATGTTGTGAAACTTTTTATGCATTTCAACTTAAATGACTGGCAAACTAAGGCTACAACTGACAGAGAACCTTTTTAAGTGTTTGTTGTTGTTGTTGTTGTTGTTGTTGTTGTTGTTGTGTTGCTTTTAATGGCTGTTGGCAGCTAACTGAAAAGGTGCATTTAGCGCCAACTACTGTAGTTGTACGTCTTCTGTAGTTGTACATTGTGTTTTACGCTATACTGTAAAAAAAAAAAAGGGAGAAAGAGAGAAGAGGAGAGAAAGAGAGCCTCTTCCCTTTTTCTGATTAATATAATGAATATAGTCGAGCTAATGACTATCATAATTGATGAAACTTTAGTAAATTACTCAAGTCTGGGACAGTCAAAGTGAGAAGAAAACAGAAATCACTGTGACAGAAGCTAGAGGATAGCTGCAGAGCTACACCCCCCCATGGAGAGGGTCTGTACTCCTTCCATCTGCCCACACGAGTGATGCCATGGATAGGAAGCACAGGGATTGTCCCTTTGTCCCTGCACTCCCAACATTATTACCAGACTTTAATTTGGACTGCATGGACGTTGTGACAGTGCTCATCTTTCACCTATTAGGTTTTAGATGTTATGCTATATTATTTAAAATCAAGTACATATGGCAGGTTTGCCTAGTTATTTCTTTCTTTTGTAGAATAGTACCTAAATATGTATCACAGTTTTACATCGGTCAAATTGCAGGTTGGGAAGCTTAAAACTACAGAATGTATCGCTGAGTTCTTCAAAAGTATCTATACCATCAACCTGGCGCTCCTCTTCATCTTGCAGTATCTTGACTCCACGGGATCCTATGCCAGGATCCTGTTTGTGGACTTCAGCTCTGCATTCAACACCATCCGCCCTGCTTTGCTACAGGACAAGCTCTCCAAGCTCAACGTACCCAACCCCACCTGCAGGTGGATCACTGACTTCCTGATGGATCGGGGAAGAATGTCTCATACATTCTGGAGATCAGCACAGGTCTCCACTGGGCTGTGTACTTTCTCCTCTGCTCTTCTCCCTGTACAGAAACTGCTGCACCCCCAGCCACGACTCCGTTAAACTGATCAAGTTTGTGGACAACAACACCCTCATCGGGCTCATTTCGGACGGGGATGAGTCTCTCTACAGGATTGAGGTGGACCGGCTGGTGTCCTTGAGCAGCGGTAGCAACCTTAAGTTCAACGCGCAGAAGACAGTGAAGGTGATCGTGGACTTCAGGAAAGTCCCCCCCCCCCCACCATCACCCAAAATCTCAATTGGGAGCCCACCGTCATCAAGAAGGCCCAGCAGAGGATGTACTTCCGGCGGCAGCTGAGGAAAGCCAAGCTGCCAGTCCAGATGATGGTGTAGTTTACAGGGCCATCATTGAGTTCATCCTCACCTCCTCCATCACCGTGTGGTACGCTGGAGCTATATCCAGGGACAAACAGAGACTACAGCGCATTGTGCGTTCTGCTGAGAAGGTGATCGGCTGCAGACTTCCATCCCTGCAGGACCTGTACGTCTCCAATTCACTGGGACGAGCAGGTCGGATCACAGCTGTCCCTTCTCACCCTGGACATGGAATATTTGAACCACTCCCTTCAGGCAGGAGGCTACGGTCCATCCGGACCAGAACCTCCCGCCACAGGAACAGTTTCTTTCCCTCTGCCGTTGGACTCATGAACACTTCTGAACACCCGCCATTTTAACTACAATTTAATCAATCACTCACTGCACTATTCACATCTGTAAATTTAACTGTACATTTTTGTGTACATAGTAAGCCTATTTTTATTTTATACTATAGAAAATTTAAATTGTTTTCTTTAATGCATGTCCTTTGGATTTCATATATGTTGTTTTTATTATTGTTCATCGTTGTATGTTTCTCTGTATTTAGCGCCATCCATCTTCTCATCAACTCTGAGCAGCTTCCCTGCCCCTGCTGAAGAAAAGCAGCCATAAAGCTGTACTACCATGCTTGACAGTGAGGATGGTGTGTTCAGAGTCATGTGTTGTGTTAGTTTTCTCACAAATTCTACGTGAAAGAGTATGTACAAACTAGACCCAAATTGCACGTACGTGAAAAAAAAAATTCAGATCTGTAAAACCCTACGTACACACTTGAAAGTTGCTTGAAGCAGCAGAAATCTGCGCACATGATACCACTTCACGATACACAATTTCACCATAAAAGGACAATACAAAGTTATTTATGAGATTGAATGAGATTTATCAAAACATGAGCTGATAATCAGTGAATCAGATAGAGGGTTACTGGGGCTCACAGAGAGAAACACTACAGCAGAGACAGGGAACTTTTGGGGAAAAGTGAACTTTGCTTCTCTGACATAACCGTTTGACACACTGCCTTGTCCTGTTATTTAAATATTTACTGATGTTTTGGGGCACTTATACGCACAGAGGGCTAAATATTTGTCATATGCACGCAGAGGTTCGAGTGCGTGTACAACCAGTTGTACTGAGGAGGGCACAAGTGTTGACTGAAGCAATGTGTTTAGTTTGGCTACGCCAACATGGAGCTACCGTGCAGTGCGTGTGCGTGTCTGTGCATGCGCGCGTAAGGAGCAGTGGCGCGCAGTGACTTTTTCATTCAGGCAAGCAGAAAGTCATTGTCACGACACTACAATTTCAAACAAAATTTCGATACCAAGGAATATACTTGATTCTCTCGATTTAAAATGCTCTTTTTTACATGAATGGCAGTTGCTATGATACATTTTGAAAATGAATGAAATCGGCCTACACGGACTGTGTCAACTCAGTAAGGCACTACCAGACATATTTCTCACAAACTGTTTCACTCACAAAATTAGTTGTGACACAACTGTGATTTTATTGGCCAATCACGGATGGCTTTGATTTCCCTGACCGTACCCCACCAGTAAGAAGGCTAGTAGCGTGACTGTTTTTTGGACGGGTGTCAGTGGGTCAGATGTGTGTCCAGCGATCATCTCAGAAAGGGACACAGTGAAACTGCTGGGCTCGTTCAACTTCAGCTTCACCATTCACTAATGCGCTCCAGTGAGAATGGGTGCATGAGAGTGCACAGAATTTCCAATCGCAACACTTTGTAAAATATGATACACGAATAATTTGTGCAGGCTATGTCTCACACATGCTTGTGACTAAATGCACAGTTTAATTGAATTCTTTGGCTTTTGTAGAGAAATAAACTAAAATAGACACATTTCAAAGATTCACCAAACAAGACTTACTCAAACTCTCTCCTCACTGCTCCTCTACCTTTGTCTCAGAAAGGTTTGTAATCGCTTCCAACAGCTCTAGACCTTGGGTGGAGGTGTGCAATGTTTCACGGCTTTTGGCAAACTGCATATATTACTGTTATATTTTGAATTGTTTTCAATTTTCAAAATATAAAAAACAGCATACAGAAACATGACCATAGAGCAAGACAAGGAAAAGAAAATCGATGATTATCAACAATAACAGCAACATAGCATGATAAAACTGCACAACTTGTCCTACATACAAGTCCCCCATAGTCCAAAGTCTATCAAATATATCACTCTGAATGTTGTTTTTTCCATTTGTCTGATGTTTGTTACTATGTCAGTCCGGTTCTTGATCGTTGGTGAGGTTTTTGTCAGCCATTTATTTTTTCCTGCCGCCAAAAGTACGTTCCAAAGGTATTGTTTATTGTGTCCATGGCAGGAGTTTTGAGGCCCAAGTACATAGTTCCGTGAGTGGGATGGCAGTGTCAAAAAGAATGTTAATTTCAGCAACAATAGGACAGTCCCAGAACATGTGATAGTTATTTGCCTCCTGGCTGCCACAGTTTCTCAAACAGTTAGCATTTTCTTGTGAATAATACGCACTTTGTTTTTAGTAAAATTTTCTCCAAACAAGAGATTTTGTGATCCTCCACTGGGATTTACAATCATTTCCCCACCCTTCGTCTGTCAAAACAAGGTTACCTTCTTTTTCCCATTCGTTTTTTGATATATTTAGTAGTAGCTGTCCAGAGTAGCAATGCACTGATATCATTTAGATGCTATTCCCTTTGAAAGTTCTGATTCATAAGCCTTGATATAAATTTCAGTTAGAGGGTTATAATGGTTATAATAACTCCTTATTTGTATAAAAGTCCTGTTATTCCAAGACAAAGGATTCATTTCAGCATCCAGACTTATTTTGTATATGGTCTATTATGTGTAAGGATCTTTGTTATCTTGTGTTTGTCGTTTGTTAATAAATTCAGTCTGATCATTGTGAATTAAATTTGGGAGAATTTGTTACATCCTTTTGGACATAATTGAGGTGTTTATAGGATAGTCCACATTCAGTATTGAGATTGGTCTATATGAGTCAAGTCGATCCTTCCCCTCTTTAGGTATTAAGTACATGACGGCTTGCTTCCAACTCGGAGGGATCTCAGCTTTTTTAATGGCCTAGTTAAAAGTTGATAAAAGTAAAAGAGTAAGTGTGTCTCTTAGTGCTTTATACCACTCTGAGATAAACCCGTCACTCCCTGGAGATTTATTGTGTTTTAGTGTTTTGATTGCACTTTGAATTTCAGTAGTTGTTATTTCAGCACCTAATTTTCTGTTTTGCTCTTCGGTCTTGAGTGTCCAAAAAATGTACATTAAAAAAGGGCTCATGCCAAGAATAAGCAAAGAGCCCAAAGAATTATCCAAAAAGAGATCAGAGGGTGGAGGGAAAGCCATTTTCTAGGTAGAAAAAAAAAGGCCCTCCGGTTATTTTTTATATAACATTTTCAACTTGGTATTTACAAACGAAATACTCACATCTCCAGTAAAGTCCAAGTCCCTTGAATTCACTAGCAAGGTCAACAACCCCAGCTACGATGAAAAGTGTTTGACAAACGAGAAATATGAACAGGTATGGAGGTATGGAAATGAATGCCGTTTTGGGGCTTCTGGCGATGAGGGCTGTAGGCTCCCGGGCCTCAGTACCCCCTATCTAGAAGATAAATTAGAATAATTAGATTCATTAAAAGAGGGTGGGAGGGAGGGGCATGAAGTCACAAACACGGGTGTGTTAACTGGAGGCTTAAATAATGTAGCTGCAGGAAGGGGTGTAAAGGGGTGTGGTCCTGCTCCCCAACTTAAGATAACAGACTTATCTCCATTTCACTAGAAAGGACCACAACCCCAGCTACAATGCAAAGTGTTTATTGACAAACGAGAAACATTAACAAAACAGAAGTATGGAAATAAATGCCGTTATGGGGCTTCTGGTGATGAGGGCTATAGGCTCCCAGGCCTCGGTACCCCCAAAAGAAGCTACCGAGGCAGTGCCAATTGGCAGACTGAAGGTCACGGAGGTTATGGAGGGTGTAAACCTCGAAGGCCATGGAGGACCTGTGTTCCATGATTTAATGAGGCAGTCGGCAACCCCTTGACTGGAGGCAGATGTAGCAGCATGGATGTGGGAAGGATGTCCGGTAGGAACTGTGGAGACCAGACGAGGATCGACTTGAAGTATGGGATGAACCGGAACCTGATGCAATCTGGCCTGCAGTGAGGAGCGAGTCCTGGGGAGGTGCCGCATGACAATCAGTACGAGAAGTCCTGGAAGATTGCGAAGCAGCTCGGAACGGAGTTTAGCTTGAAAAAGAAAAGGTAGATCGTGGTTGAACTACCACTGTGATTGATCTTGCTCATTTGAGGGGAAGACTAGGCGTCATTTGAAGGTCCTTGATGCAGGGGAGAGGAGAACTGTTGTGGACAGAGCAACCTCTGAGAGGCGGAGGAAACCAAAGCAGACCAAAACGAGCATGCCGGTGCAAGCCTTTGACAACCATCGTTGTTTGGTCTCTTCCCAGACCGGAGATCACTGAGCCTAAGAGCAGCCTAAAGATGTGGATGTCGCTAAGGTAGGCTTTAAGTACCGGTAAATAGATATTGGTAGTCAAAGGTGAATGGGCCGTTAGGTTAGAGAGAGTAGGTCAAACGCGGGGAAAGGCAGGTTGAAGTCATTATGGAAGAAGTGAAAGCTGTACCAGGTGGTCAAGTAGCAAGAGGAGGTCGGCCGGAGCGGAGCTCAGGTGTGGAATGTGGTTGCTGAGAATGGAAGAACTGGGGTCAATAACGGTTCTGCCTCGGGAACCAATGTTCTGAATGTATTTTTTGATGGTGTCGATGACTGCAGAGTTATTGGACTGGATAGCTGCAAACATAGATGGCCCGACAGGAGGCCGGTGATCCCGACTGGATCGATCTAAAATAAGGCATCGAAAGACATGCAAGCTCGCAGATGAAGTAGAGGAACTCGTAAAGCCGGGGGGTTGGAAAACCGCCTGCCTTAAAATAACCCCCAAAATCGGCTGATGGAACAGCATATCAAGCGCACCGACTTGATGGACTGGATCGGAATCACACTACTGTGGTGTGATTAAACAGAAGACGTTAGGGTCGGGAGGTGGGAGATGAAGGGCTTGCCTGGGAACGGCATTATCTGGATGGGGGCATCTCGGTGCCCGGCGGTGGTATCTCGGTGACCGGCGGCAGCTCTGGTGGGGGCATCCCAGTGCCGGGGGTGAAGGAGGGTGGAACGTGGCATCCTGGTGCCCGGGGGGAAAGAGGGGGAGACGTGGCATCCCGGTGCCCAGGGGGAGGGGGAAGAAGAGGGGGAAGAGAGGGGAGACTGGCATCCCGGTGCCCGGGGAGGAAGAGAGGGAGAGAAGGGGACCTGGCATCCCAGTGGCCGTGGAGGAAGAGAGGGAGACCTGGCATCCCGGTGCTTGAGGAGGAAGAGAGGGAGAGAAGGGGACCATGCATCCCGGTGCCCGAGGAGGAAGAGAAGGAGACCTGGCATCCCGGTGCCCGAGGAGGAAGGGAGGGAGAGAAGGGGACCTGGCATCCCGGTGCCCAGGGGGAAAGAGAAAGGGACGTGGCATCCCGGTGCCGAGGGGGGAAGGAGGGTGGGACGTGGAATCCCGGTGCCCAGGGAGAAAAGATCATACAAACTGGTGATCGAGGAGAAGGGAGAGAGGGGGAGAGAAAGGAAAGGGGGAATTGGGACCTGGCAACTCGATGTCAGACTGATGAAAAAACTAAACCAAACACATTTTGTTATGTTACAGCCTTATTCCAAAATGGAATACATTCATTATTTGCCTCAAAATTCTACAAGCAATACCCGATAATGACAACATTACAACATGATCCTCATGCGGATGAAGGAACGTCTGATTCTGATTCTGATTCAGATTCAACCTCTGTGAATTATCCAGGTATGTTTTTGATGAGGACATATTTGAATGTGATTCAAAGCTCAAAAATCCAGTTTAGTAGAGTAAAACCTGGAGTATTCAGTGTTGTGCTTGTGTTTTTGTGGTTTCTTCCTCTTGTCCTC
Organism: Chaenogobius annularis; assembly: GCA_015082035.1. Lineage (NCBI taxonomy): Eukaryota > Metazoa > Chordata > Actinopteri > Gobiiformes > Gobiidae > Chaenogobius > Chaenogobius annularis. Next base: position 263,367 of record BJKM01000306.1, on the reverse strand, counting down.
ACAGTCCTCACACCCCTGGAAGAGACCCCCTCCCTTTTACTCTCCACTGCAGCCCACCACTGAGAGTCTCAGGGTTTCTATGGCAACAACTCTTAAGCAGCCCGTATATGCACTGTGCTACAATGTGATATTTCATTTGAGTTGGAGTTATCCTCTAAATTCAGTCCATCTCTTTCAATGCTCAGTTCCACCATTCGATGTCATGATGAGGTTGTAATCTTCTCAAAGTCCACATACTATCACTGGACATCATGTTTCTGATTATTTAAAACTCTTGATTTATTCTTTCCTCCATACAAAATAATTCTCGCTAAATCCTAGTGGCTAAGTTTTTAAGTAGTGCTGTCAATCAATTAAAAAAAATGATTTAGATTAAACACACATTTGTGCTGACGACATAGTGGTCGTGTGTGGTAAAGAGTGATGTTTTAATGTTTTATTGACTAGAAACATGTTAAGGGACTGGGATCAAACCAATTGATAGCAAGTCAATACAAACAAAGCTATAGCCAAATTAGAAATCTACGTCTTGGTCTATCTTTTATGTCTGTGCATAATGGTGTCATGGCATCCCACACAAACGCTTCGAGTCAGGAATGACGATGTCTTCCTGTCTTGAGCTGTTCAAAATAAAGCACAAAACCAGGAAACAAGGCTGCAGAGGAGGAATTAAAAAACTGCGATGTTGGCACAAGCACATACTCCCCTCTTTGATCACTTTGTAACAAAGTAGGTGAACTGTCCACGTGTATTCGCTTTGACCATATATACTGGCAGAGCACTTCACTGTATTTTACGGAAACTTGATGGATTTAAACTACACAAGATGGATTAGAGACCTTACCCGAACAGCAGCAAGGCGGGGAATGTGTGCGCCCAAATCGCATCACAATAAAATACTGAAAATGTGATGTGATGATCGTGCTGCTCTTGGTAAGTTGCTGTCTTTACTACCTTCCCAGGTAGGGACATCCCTCATGTTGTGCTAACTGTAGTTACATCCCACCTTCTGTGAATGGAAAGTTAGCTACAGAGACTGTCTCCGGATGCACTTTATTAGACAAATGGTAATGTTTCTTCTGCCCTTCCTCCACTCGGACAATTGGATCTTAAGCTGACGTTGCTAAAATCTAAATATACACCTGTATATTTAGGTGTAAATTTAGCAAAAGGCAGCACGTTACTCATAAGACTGTGCGCGTTTGGTTGGAGGAGGCATGTGAGGCGCTTAGAGGGTGCTTTGTGTGCACAGACTGGTCTATATAGTGTTTATATAGTTATGAAGTTTGAGCATCTGGTCTTTCCCAACCTCAAGTCCTTCACCTTCTCCCTGTTAGACCCTTTGTAGTTCGCCTACAGAGCCACCAGGTCTGTAGACAATGCCATCAACCTCCACTTCATCCTCCAGCATCTGGATTACCCGGAAACTTCCCCCGGTTTGTGGACTTCAGCTCTGCATTCTACACCATCCTCCCTGCTCTGCTCCAGCACAAGTTCTCTCAGCTCAGCGTGCCTGACTCCACCTGGAGGGTGGATTTCTGACTTCCTGACAGACCGGAGGCAGTGCATGTGGCTGGGGAAGAACATCTCATACACTCATACTATCAGCACAGGATTCAACAAGGTTGTGTGCTTTCTCCTCTGCTCTTCTCCCTGTACACCAATTGCTGCACCTCCAGCCACAACTCTGTAAAACTGATCAAGTTTATGGATGACACCATCCTCATCATCATCTCCCTCATCAAGCAAGAAGGCCCAGATGAGGAGGCACTTCAAAGAAAGCCAAGCTGCCAGCGCAGATAATGATGCAGATTTTTAAGGCCATCATTGAGTCCATCCTCACCTCCTCCATCACCGTGTGGTACGCTGGAACCACAGCCAGGGACAAACAGAGACTACAGGGCATTCTTTGCTCTGCTGAGAAGGTGATCAATATCAATATCAAGGTTTATTTATAAAGCACACTTACAACTTTAAAGGCCCAAAGTGCTGTACAGCAAAGTGCAATAATACATATATACAAACAATTAAAATACACATGACGTTAATGTAATGAAGTTAAACAATAAGGACTCAGTTCGTGCTTCAAAGGCCAGAGAGAAAAGATAGGTTTTTAACAAGGATTTAAACTGCTCTCGTGTCTCAGCAGCTCTAACATGCCGAGGCAGGCTGATCCAGAGCCTGGGCTCCGCCATAGAGAAAGCTGGTCCCCTCTGCTTTTCAACTTGACCTGGGCACATCCAGGAGGAGCTGAGAGGAAAACCGCATGGTACGGACAGGAATGATGGGCTGCAGACTTCCATCTCTGCACAACCTGTACGTCTTGAGGTCGGATCACAGCCGACCCTTCTCACCCTGGACATGGACTAGGTGTGTCACTCCCCTCAGGCAGAAGGCTACAGTCCATCCAGACCAGAAGCTCACGCCACAAGAACAGCTTCTTTCCCTCTTCCACTGGAGTCATGAACACTTTATAAAACCTGCCACTTTAGGAATGATCAACAACAATCAACAACTATTCTTTGTACTGCTCTTCTTTTTTTTTTTTTGCACTATTCTCTGACCAACTGTAAAATTTGGTATCTTGTCTATTTTTAGTTTATTCGTGAATTCTTAATTTTATGCCTAGCTTATTTTATAAATGTTGCTATTATAATCCTGCCGAAGCAAGTTCCTAGTTTGTGAATTTTGTTTACTGACAATGTTACTGACAATGGCAATAAACCTTTCCTGAGGACGGTAATCATAATGATGTGGAGGACATTTCAGATAAAGTGTCTTGTCTACAGTATTTCTGATTTAGTGGTGCCTTGTAAGTGAAGTTTATTGCTAACCATGAAGTTTCTGTTTTTAGTGGTGATGAAGAACAGATTAAGGGGAAACTAGCAGTAATTAGACAGTGTAAACAAACGCATAAGGACAGGTTTGAGAGCTCCATTGATGATAGCAGCAATTATAATAATGACAATTATTTATTACTGGATATGGATCTGTCTAGGGCTACAACAACTAATCGATTTAATCGATTATTAAAGCAGTTGTCAACTAGTTTTGGTCATCAATTATTGGTCTTATAGAAACATAAGTGGCACTTCCTAACACTTGCAAAGGGATAAGTTGAGGGACGTGCGCAACTCTTATTCATGTCTGCATGTGAAGACACCAGCGGCGCATGGAGACTAAGCTGTGGTGATCCGGGTTGATGACCAGCGAGTGAGAACCCGAGGCGTACGGCTGAGCGGCGGAACCCGCAAACTACCTAATTCAAGGTGCAGCAAAAGATAAGTGAAGGAAAGTGAAACAGCCTCCTGTGTTCTGCTGTGTGCGCACTGTTTTGTGTGGGCCAGTTATAGTGTACAAGCGCCCTGATTCCTCTTTGCAGACTTGAGGGCGGACCGGAGGGGGCCGAGCGCGGGGTGTTGACCGCCACATCGCAGTTAGCTTAAGACCAACTAAGTGTATGTTTGTGTGACTTGGGCAATCAGTGGAGTAAGCGCCCCTCTGCCTTCCTGAGTTAGGCTCAACAATGCCGTGGGAGAACTGGAGGCCCTGCAGAACCACAGCAGTGATAACTGACCTGGGCATAAATGGGTCGTGGTGGGTGGCGCCCCCAGGCCATAAGAAATAAAGCAGGGAAGGACAACGCTGAGCCCGAGCAAGGGGCTATGAGAGTACAGTACACTTGGGGATTTTAATGTATTTATTTTATAAGGAATTTTACAATTCACTTTAGTGCAATTTAGTTTTAATTGCTGGGTTTTTTTCTGGCTTATTGCCTTTTTTTAATCACCGGCAGATCAAACTCCACTATTTATTGTTTGAATTTAGTCAAATAAACCTGTATAAAATTGAATGAGTCTTGACATTTCCTTGCAGTGGAACTTATTTGGTGAAAAAGTCCTTGGGACATATGTCAGAGTCTGGAGTCAGTGGGCAGTGTTATGGACAAAAGTACGATAACCAAACTTCAAACTGTTCTCTTTCTTATGGACCATCTCCTCCGGAGCATTTGAAATGGTCTTAGAAGCTACTTTCTGGGGTGAATTGTGATCCCTGGCAGGTTCCAGCCCACTGATCCGACAGAAAATTTAGGAGGGCAATTATATTTCAATACATGGCCTTTTATGCCCCCTTTTTTTGCACAGAAAGCACATGTGTGACCATATTTGGCTGTCTTACATGTTTTATTTTTTCTGTCTTATATCAAAGAGCACAACAATAAGAGAACAAGAACAGAACAATGCATGTAAAAACTGTTAAAAAAAAGTGTTAGAAAAAGATTAAGTTGTAGTCATCTGGACTCTGTTTTAGAAAAAACGAAACGTTTCGACTCTAATCCAAGAGTCATTCTCAACAGTTGACAAGCGATAGGCAACTTAGTTTATCACACACAGCATACTGCATCCTGATCTGCTGCTTCTTTACTGTAAAATAAAAGCAAAACTGCAATTCTTCAAACATTATAAATATAGCTAGGGCAGATGGTACTCACATACAAACATAATAGTAGTGCGGTTCTGTGTGAGTATGTGTTGTGAGTGAGTTCTGATCCAAACAGCCTGATGCTCTGGCAGACACCGAAGCAAGCTGGGGAGGTTCTGGCCCTGAATGGTGTTTAATCTCTGCATCTGTTTCAGGCAAAACAAACTACATTCCCAGAACATTTACAGGTGGCTCTGCTCAGTGCGGCTGGAGCAGCTAAATAATAACGTCTCGGACGGTAACACCATTGATTGAGAGATTGTCATGAATGTTGTTTCCCACAGTGTGGAGTTGAGACCTCTTAAATTGCTATGTCGATTTTTTTTTCTTTGTAAATTAGCCTCTATTAATTCTTCCCTGTGCATGTTTGAGTAGTCCTGCATAGGTATTTGGTGTCCCTCTACTCATCTTGACATCATCAGGCGCTAATCCAGAAGTGCTTCTTTGTTTTCAAAGTCCTGCTGACGAAAGCAGCCAAATCATCCAAATTGTATCCTGATATTAAGTGCACTATGGACTTTGAAATCGTAAAGAAGCTTGTTATTCTATATATTGAAAAGGGAACAATAGAACAATAGGCCCATCCCAGTTAAGTTTCAATGGGCCATTAGCAGGAGGTCCCGCCCTGTGGGCAGGGCTTTCACAGGGTAGGATATAAACAGGAGTTCTCAGACTTGTTTCACTGATTGAGAATGACTCTTGGATGAGAGTCGAAACGTATCGTTTTTTTCTAAAACAGAGTCCAGATGACTCCAATTGAATCTTTTTCTACAATGGAACCCTCCTGGACGAATGAGGGATTACGCCGACATATATATTGAAAACACTTTTTTTTTCTTTTTTTTTATTCGTGGACCTTGTATCAGGATAAGTATTGTATTGTTGCCCGTGAATCTGGATTAATATTTTATTGTAAGGTACCTAGCAATAACAAGCCCAAGCTAATGCACCATCATGATTTTATTATTTTGTGTACATTGTGTATTTTTAATTGCATTTTATTTTATGCAATGTTTTTAACTGAATGTTTTTAAGATGTAAACTCCAGGAAGAATAGCAAAACCAATGATTAATGGTGATTGAACAGCTACTATTTTTGTAGTCTACCACCAGCGAGTGGAATCCATATGCCCCTGGCTTGAAGCCAGTTTATACTGCATTAAAAGTGAGACATTTAAGTCCAGGACATCCAAAGTTTTCCAGAATCCAACGTTTTGAGAGTTTAAGCTCAAGTTGAACAAAGCTGAACTTTTGCCGGAAGCTTACACTCCATTGACGTACCTACGTGTTTCAAGTAAAATCATCCAGACACAGACAGCTCTTGGCGCAAATGATGATATTCACCAAATCCAGATCACCTCTGAAGTATTTCGTGGACCCAGACAAGCCACTGAGCCCATCACATCTGTTGTTGGGCTTTGTAAAGCAAATACACTAAAGGCACTCTCTCAACCAGGTCCACCATTGCAGAGAACAGCTACACTGGGAAATACAACGCCTGCAATTGGATGTATTGGATGCCTTGCCCAAAGCAGATGCTTTGGATGTGTTTTAAATACCTCATGTTCTAATGTAATTTTTGTTGAACTCTGTTACATCTAGTGTTTCGAATTTTCTGAACACCATTGCCCCTATGAAGGTTAAAATAGTTTAAAATAAGTAAAAGGTACCATGGAGAAATTATGACGGCTGACAAAACTGTCTAAGAGATCATTACCAGTCTGAGTTCATCTACATGCTGCCTCGATGTGTTAGCCACCAGATTTCTAAAGTCTGCGCCGAACAGTTTGTTAGCACCACTCACTCACATAGTTAACATGTCGCTTAAATCTGGAACATTTCCAATGTCTTTGAAAACTATGGTCATAAAGCCTCTCCTAAAGAAGAGCAGTCTTGATGCCGCAGTACTGAGCAATTAACGGCCCATCTCTAATTTGCCATTTTTGGCCAAGTAATCAAAAAGGTTGAACACTGACGTCCTCTTAATAAACAACTCATTCAATGCTTTCCAGTCAGGTTTTAGACCTCATCACAGCACTGAGACTGCGCTTCTCAAGGTGACAAAAGACATCTGCCTCAGTCTTAATTCTGTTAGATCTGAATGCTGCTTTTGACACTGTCGATCATGGGATCCTCTTACAGAGACTAGAGGACTGGGTGGGCATCGCTGGCACTGCCCTAAATTGGTTAAAGTCCTATCTGGAAGACAGGAAGTACTTTGTTGAAAATTGGTAACTGTCTCAGATTACATTCCCCTGACCTGTGGAGTGCCCCAAGGGTCAGTCCTGGGACCCCTTCTGTTCAACCTCTACATGCTGCCGTTAGGTCAGTTGATACGCAGCGAGAATGTGTCCTATCACAATGATGCAGACGACACTCAGATCTATGTTTCACTGACGGCAGGTGAATATGGACCAGTGGATTCACTCTGTCACTGCATCCAACAGATTAGTGTGTGGATGCAAAACAACAAGTCAGATAAGACTGAAATCCTCATCTTTTGCCCACAGAAACAAAGAGGAAGTATTTGCAGTCATCTCCAGTCTAAAACCTATAAATCAAGTTAGAAATCTGGGGGTAATAACGGGCTCAGACTTGAACTTTAAAAGTCACATCAAATAATTGACATCAGCAGCTTTTTTCCACCTGAAAAAATATTGCCAAAATCAAAAGTATAGGGTCTAAACCAAACTTGGAGAGATTGGTCCACGCATTTGTGTCCAGTAGGTTAGACTACTGCAACGGCCTGCTCACTGGCCTTTCTAAACAAGCTGTAAAGCAGCTGCAGTACATCCAGAACGCTGCTGCTTGGGTCCTGACAAGAACCATTAAGTTCAGGCCTTAACTCTGAAAATGTTCAAATCTAGAAAAAAAAAAAATTGTTTGACTGAAATGTTGTATTGGCACTCTTCTCTATTTTTACTTAACTGCTTTGTGATTTCAAAGCATTTTTCCTGTTGTGTGAAGCACTTTGAATTGCCTTGTGTATGAATTGTGCTCTACAAAATAAACTTTGCCACAGTTTTGATAATTGTTTTAAGTTAATCATAAAAATTACTGAAATGGTACTTGCTTTAAATCTTAATTTACAATTAGCCACACCCACTTTGAAAATCCAACCTATCATAGAGCAGTTGTCTGACAGCCTTACAAGAACTGCAACTCTAGGTGCAAGAACAACATTTTTTTATGAAGTATGAATTGGCTTTGGTTTTTATTACAAACTTAAAAGTCACAAGCTTGAATAATACATAATATAAGATCTTTAAAGTCATGAAGTAAATACTCCAGCAGAGGACACATGACTGCTAACCACTCTGCCACACACTCCAGAGGACACATAACTGCTAACCACTCTGCCATACACTCCAGAGGACACATGACTAACCACACTGCCACTCTTTCCAGCAGAGGAAACATGACTGGCAACCACTCTGCCACTCACTCCACACATTGGTGCTTCCAGTAACACATCTTTTGTCTGTTTTGATATTGTGTCCAAAACCTAGAGAACAGAACGCCTTCCCTGTAAGCGTGTAACGGCAGATGGCATCGGAAGGACACAAACAAGGACACAAACAAGGACACAAACAAGGATTCAAACATGGACGCACCTGTTCAGCCACCAGCTCTGCCGCATACCCTAAAGGAGACAAGGCGACAAGGAAGAAGACCAGGAGGTCTTACCTGCTGCTGCTTCTGCTGCTTCTGCTGCTTCTGCTGCTTCTGCTGCTGCTGCTGCTCCTGCTGCTCCTGCTGCTGCGTGTGTCCTCTGTGCTGATCCAATCGCAGTGTAGTGATACGAGCCTGTTATCAGAGCTCCGTATTCCCCCGCCCTCTCCCTCCCTCTCCCACATTCTCTCTCTATTTTGTATTTTTCATTAAGTGATGCTAGACGAACAACAAGTGATACAAAACACATACTAACACAATATAACATGATGACAGGACACAAGAAGACATTTAGGAAATTAGACATTGACAAGGAATTTGAAAACATTGGTTATTAGATTTAATTAAGATGCCATTTGTTCTTGTTTAGTTTTGTGTAATGGGAGCAAGGATGTAAGGGTAAGGTTGATTAGAGTAAATGAATGATGAACGACTTTGGGTTGAAAGAAGGTCATACTTTGTTGGGCCACATGAAAGGAAGAAGGGTAAAAATGAAGAATGAGGAAATATAGGGAGGAAAACGGAAAACAGGACAGGACAAATTAAATAAATCAGTTCTTCACTCACACTCTTTTTTTTTCGCACTCCCTTTGCACCCCCTTCCCTCCCCTTGAACCCCCCCTCCTCCCTTTGCACCCCCTCCACTTCTTATGCACCCTTTCCTGCTCTCCTATTGCACCCCTTCCCCGATGCAGATACACATCTTGTTAGCTCTCCCTGCGTCCACTTCACTCTCACAACTCTGTCATTATATTGGGGTGGACTCTTCATTGGTCAAAGTGAATCAGAGCGGCGCTTGGATATTGACCTACTTATTATTATGTTGTGTGTATAAGAAACCGGAGGACGGGAATACTCACACCATCCACGGTAACTGTTTCCATGGTAACGCAAAGACCCTTCTTCTCCATTGTCGTGACAACCGTTGCTAAGAGACTAAACATCCAAGGAGGAATATAGGCACAGCATTGATTTGTTGTGGTGGAGTATTGGACTCGGGGGATCAACTGTGAATTTTCCCCCATTAAACCCAAAGAGCATATGGCAGTGTGAAAAAGCTGACCAACGAGTACAAATCACATTCACCTGCCTCACTCTCCTCCAGAACGTCTCACCTTCCTCCATCACCTCCACACAACATCTGGCCCTATCTTTTCCTCAGAAAATCTAACTCTCCAGAACTTCTTACTGTCCAGAACTTCTCACTCTCCTCTGCTGCCTCCTCAGAACATCTTACTCTCCTCAGACATCTCACTCTCATAATTTCGCCTACCTGTTTGGCTGGGCTGCCCAGTTTGCACTTCATTCACTGCAGTGCCGGCAAGGAAAAGTTAAGGTTAAGTTACACTTTGTTGTCCTTCGTAGGGAAACTCACAACCTCTTTGCTGTGAGGCGAGAGTGCTAGCCACTCAGCCACCACGCTGCTTCCATGCATCCCATTTGGTTGTGTTCGGCAGCGGGCCGCGCTGCAGTCCTTCCTGTAGCCTGTGCTGGGCAGTTTGGTCATGAAAGTAATCGTTGTGGGTGCGTGACAATGTCACTAACCTTTTGGCCTTTGATTTTTTTGCACTGTGTTAACTTGAACCCATACTAGAAAAGTTAACTGTGAACTATAGATGGATCTAAATGGAACCATGTGAATGACAAATAACATTAAGTGAATTGAACTGTAATCCGTACAAAATAAAAGGTATGTTAATTGAACATTATGTTTTGTTTAGTTTAATTTAGTTTAGTTCATTTCCAGTGGTTCTATTGGTTTATTTTCATTTGAAGAATTTTTCAGGAATAAATTATCTATGAATTAAATACAGTTTTTATATACATATTTATGGCTTTTCTACAATGATAATGTATACTTGCAGTTTGTATTTTTGTATTTTTATATACACTGAAAATACATGCAATGCTTGTCTCTTGTCACAATAAAGCTTGTAAAACAACGGGCGAATTTTCCCCGGGAATTAGCGTTAACTTGGGCGCAGCAGAGCTCATTGCGTCACACCTTGCAGTCGGCGCAATTGATCACAGCGCAGGACGTGGAATTCTAAACAAGACGTGTGATTATGCCAAAATATGAGATGGAGTAACGTAATTTGAGGGTGTGCTCTGGTGCATTCTGTGAATGGCCAGAATCGTAACTAATAAACTTCAAAACTAGCGTTAATAATAGCTTGGGGATGTTTAAGAGTTTTAGATATTTGCCTCAAGCATAAATTACTTGTGACTAAATGACAATATTAACTTGAGTGGGTTTCATATTTGAGAAGAGAGCTTTGCAGATGAGGGGAAACTTCACTCTTGTCTTCCTGATACAAGTGGTGCCTTTGAATCCCACAGTTCTTGGTTACAGTCATTGGTTCAAACACTATCACCATATATGGACTGGCACCATCCCACTCCAGCCTCCAGCGGCCAAGTCAAGCCTCTTTATGCCAGAGCTAAAATCGAGGAGGTAGCAAAATTGCGCCCTGACTCCGCCCCCTGGAAAAGGCTAACTCAAGGCTACCGCCGGAGGCAAAATACGGCCCATAATGTTTTTAAAAAGGACTTGAGGAAGAGTACCAGGCTGTTAACCACAGCTAATGCAATTTACTTTTTTTTTAGTTTAACATATTTTCAAAAAATAAAAAGACAACGATGAAACAATAACAGGATCAGAGAGAGAGCAGAAGACAACAATCAAAATAAGCAAACATCCAACAGGTGAGAAAAGAAAAGCAAAATCAAAGCACACGTAAACCCAACTAAACATTCCACTTTGTCCAATTCAATTCAATTCAATTTATTTTTGTAACGCCCAAAATCACAATAGTAGTTGCCTCGAGGGGCTACAGTGGAAAACAAAATAAACAATGTTCATAGGGACTTGGAGATGTCCCAGCGTCCTGTGTCCTTAGACAGATGTTCCAAGCTCCCCTGTCCTTAGATCATCCTTCTCGGCCAGGAAAAACTACCAAACCTCTTTGGGAAAAAGTAGAAACCTGTAGTAGTTCCACAGTGAAGGAGAGATCCGACTCCCTTGGACGGACAGGCGGACCCGCCTCAATTTGCATGTACACGGTCCACAGTCTTTCAAATTCATCCATTTTCAGTTAAATGCTGAATATGAGTTTTATCATTTTTTTAATGTCCAAAATAATGTCTGTCCAGTCCTTGATTGTCAGTACAATTTGTGTCATCCATTTTTATGTGATGGCCTTTTTCGCCGCTGGCAAGTGTATGTGGAGGTAACCGTTTATTGTGTCCATGGCAGATGCATTTCTTTCTTTCAGGAAATGCATGACATTGGGTATGGAAATTTCTGGTATGGTCAAATACAATAGAACATCATCTGTATAGCAGGCAATTTTATGTTCCGTCCCATCAATTGTAACACTGTGAATTGTTTTTGATGGTCTAATCAATTGGGCCAATGGTTCCAAATACCCCCAAAAAATCCAGGCACTCCTGACACCAAGGTTCAGAAGGAACTGGGTATATAACCTCCTTAGCTCTACACAGCCACCACTGCATTTGTATTTTCCAATTTCCCAGTAAGCCAATCTTCCACATTTGGCAAATTGATGAGTAGATGTACTTAAAACGCAAAGATGATGTACTAAAGCAGACAACCAACATGGGGCATAAAGTCTGATGTTAAAAACAAATAAATCATGTCACTATCATTAACAGAAATGTATCACCATGTGACCACAACCCAAACTCACATACCCCATGTTGGTGGCTCCATCGCTCATGTTGTTTAGTTTTCTGTGCTTTGCATCTTCCTTAGGAGCATCTCTGCTCTGCTCTGAACACGTGTTTTTTACCTTCAAAAGTCACCATCAAAGAGAATCCTTGTCTCAGTTTTCTCAGTTTTCCTGAGCTCCTCACAGATGTGGCGGAACTTTTGCCATTGTTGGCAAACCTCGTATAGAATATCTGGAGCAAAGAAGTTGCCTTTGTACTGGAGGTCTCCTTTAATCCTGTATCTAACGCCTCTACTCCCTCCGAGACCCCACAAGCCTCAAGTTGGGATCTGGACTCCAAAATTATTATTATTTCTTATTTTTCATGTTATTGTTCTCCGACTCCAGCATCGTCACCCTGGCCCGCAGCACCTCCATCTCGGCCCTTACTGTCTGCAGATTGTCCGAATTATCTGAAACATGCTGCTCGACCTCCTCCATGTCGCTGCCCTCAGCTGAGCGGCTACTGCAGCAGATACGCCTAACAACTCGGCTCTAAGGGACTCTCTGGTATGCTGCACCTCGGACAGCACAAGCTATAACTGCTGAAAATGTTGGGCCAGCAGGATCCCTTTTGTCCAGCGGGGAGGGACTGCGGCTCTCGTCAAGCTCACTGCGAGCCATGTTAGCCTTGTTAGCTTTGCTAGCTTGTGATGCGGGCTGTTTTCCAATGGGGCCATGGACTGTCAGCTTAGTTTGTTTTGGTCCTGTAGTGTTACCGGTTTTGTGTCTTCCTTGTTTACTAATATTTTATTCTTTGTCTTTGGGATTCGGAGGGTCAAACAATGATTTTAAAGCTAAATTTTGTAGCAGCGGTGTGAGATGCCTTCACTCCAAAGTGGAAATCCTGATTAGTTCTTTTCATGTTGGAAGCACAGATTTTACCCAGAGGTTCTCCACTCGACTGTTTGTCATCTACCAGCAAAGCCTGTGTTACACGTCTCGGAATGATGGGCCAACTCATTCACTGGTGCAACATATTTAATTTCTTTATTACAGCATCTGCAACAGATATCAAATACTTAATCCTCTTCCGGTTGCACTGTGTCCGGCTGAGGCTGGAAGGGCTCCGCCCTGGGGTTGAGTGGAGTTTGCCACTGTCGTCCTCTTGGGCCGGGCCGGAGGTACCATTGGTAGGTGCCGCTGTAGTCATCGTCGGATGTGTCATCATCTGCCAGCAATATCTCTCTGCGCTGAGGTCGGGACTTTCTCTTGGCTGCAGCTGGGACAGTAGATGGTGGTTTCTCACAGGGCAAGAAATCGCAAGGCAGCAGAAGATTCCTGTGCACCACTCTGTCTCATCCTTTACCATTTTCAGGACTTATTTGATACACTGGGCTATCTTCAGCTTTTCTCTCCTTCACTTTGTAAACTTGGTCCTCCCAGTAGGACTGAATCTTCGCGGGACCCCGTCTGGGCGTTAGGTTGTGGATGAGAACTCTATCGCCAGGTTGAAGATCTCTACCCTTGACTTTCTTGTCGTAGTAAATCTTCCCTCGAGCAGCTTCCTTGTCCATTGTTTTTGTCGCGACAGCGTAGGCCTCCTGCATTCGCCTTTTCCAACTACTCACATAATCATCATAGTCTACGTGGGACTCCTCTTTCTTTATGCCGAACAGCAGGTCGATTGGCAAACGTGGGGCACGGCCAAAGACAAGGTAGTATGGAGTGTAGCCGGTCGTTTCACTTTTCGTGCAGTTGTATGCATGAACGACTTTAGCCAGAGACTCTTTCCAATCTTCCTTTTCCTTGTCCTCTAGGGTTCGCAACATGGACAACAGGGTGCGGTTAAATCTCTCCACCTGTCCATTACCTTGTGGGTGGTAGGGTGTGGTGTGAGATCCCTGGATTCCTGAGAGTTCTTTTAGTCTTGTCATCAACTTGTTTCTCAATCTCTTTACCCATGTCGTGATGCAATCTTGCAGGGAACCCAAACTTGAGTGCAAAGTCATTGAACAGCTTGTCAGCAACAGTTTTGGCTGTTTTGTTCCTTGTAGCGTAGGCTTGAGCAAACCTCGTAAAGTGATCCATCACTACTAAAATGTACTCATAACCGTGTTTGCACTTTTCCAATGGAGACAAGCTGAAATGGGTATGTAGTGTGAATTGTTTTCAGAGGCGCTCGAGTCTGCATACTGGGCTTTTTCTTTTTTAGGCACTGGCACACTTCTGTCACAAAGTGTTCCACGTCTTTGCTCATTTGTGACCAATAGAACCTTTCCCTTATCAGGTCGAGTGTCCTTTCCACCCCTAAATGACCCATGTCTTTGGTGTAGTTCTTTGTAGACCAGTGGACGGAAGGCTTTAGGGACCAACAACTGCTCCCTAAACACAGTTCGGCGGCGCAGGACCCCATCTTGATCGATGTGAAGCTTCAACCATTGCTTGAGTAGTGTGGCGACGGCCGGATGTTCCCACTTCACCTCAGTTCTACCTGGTCTCCTGTTCTGAGACTTGAAACCAAATTACCCTAGCTAGGATCTCATCCTCTTCTTGTGCCTTGCGAATCTGGTCTGGAGAAAAAGGCTGGTTAGTGTTCACGTCTTTGACCAATGTTAGGGCGCTGACCTGTATCACTCCCACGCCTTGGTACTCCACTTCCACGGACTCCATAGATGCACTTATTGCTTTTCTGACCGACTTCGACTGAACAACTGTTCATGTAGTTCTCGATGTCTAGCGGCATCCGTGACAGCCCATCAGCATCAGCGTTGTTCTTGCCTGGCGATAGCGTATGGAGAAGTTGTAATCAGCTAGTTCCGCAACCCACCTGTGGCCGGTGGCATTGAGTTTCGCAGTTGTGAGGACGTACGTTAGTGGGTTATTATCGGTGTATACCACAAACAATGAGGCATGGTACAGATAATCCCGAAAACGTTCTCAAATGGCCCACTTCATTGCCAGGAACTCTAACTTGCCAGAGTGTAGGTGGTACTTTTTCTCTGCAGGACTTAACGTGCGGGAGCCAAACGCTATCACTCTCATCTTCCCTTGTTGTCGCTGGTACAATACAGCACCTAATCCAACTTGTGAGGCGTCACAGTGTAACACGAAGGGCTGCGTGAAGTCAGGGTACCCGAGGATAGGATACCTCGGGTAGCCGGTCACCTGTACACAAACCCCGGGCATTATTTAGTGTAATTCAAGCAGGAAAATATCTGTAGCCTATGTACACCATATTCCAAATTATTATGCAAATCGTGTTTAAGTGTCATAAAGGTAATTTTCGTTTGTTTTCCAGTGAAACTCATGGATAGTATTGTGTCTCAGGGCTCTTTGGGTTCTTGAAATCAGTCTCAGACACCTGTGCCAATTATTTTGCCAGGTAAGTCATATTAAAGGAAAAAATACTTAAGAAGGACGTTCTTCGTTATTAAGTAGACCACCATTTTCAATATGGGAAAGAAAAAGTGCCGAAAAGAGTGAAATAGTTGAAAGCCTTGGACAAGGTATGAGAACCTTAGATATTTCACCAAAACTTAAGCGTGATCTTACATCGAACTTTTGAGAGAGATGTAGCTGATTCAGAGCACACACGGATTTGTGCAGATAAAGGCACAATGAGGAAGGTTTCTGCCAGACAAATACATTGGATTACGAGAGCAGCTGCTAAAATGACATTACAAAGCAGCAAAGCAGACAACAGGTATTTCAAGATGCTGGTGCCTCTGGACTCCGATGAACATTGTGGTGTAGGATCTTCCAGAGGCTTGTAATTATGCATAAACCTTCTATTCGACCACTGTTAACCAATGTTCACAAGCAGAAACAGCTCCAGTGAGCTCAGAAATACATGAAGACTCATATTCAAACAGTCACTGTTAACTGATGAGTGCTGTGAAACTCTGGATGGGTCCAGACGGATGGCGTGGTGGATGGTTGGACGGCCACCACAGGCTGCAACTTCAGCAAGGGGATGGTGGAGTCATGTTTTTTGGCTGGAACGATGGAGACAGAGCTGGTCGGCCTCCTTAGGGTCCCTAAAGGTGTGAAAATGACCTTTGTAAAGTATTTGAAGTTTCTGACTGACCATGGTACAAAAAGAAGAACCGTGCTTTCGTAACAAAATCCTCTTCATGCATGAATATGCATCATCAGAAAAAGGTTTATTGCCGTTGCCAATGAACAGAATTCACAAACATAGGAACTTGCTTTGGTGGTTCGGCGCAACATAAAACAATAAACAATGATAAAACAATATATGAACCAAAACGGCATGCGTTAAAGAAACAATTCAAATCTAGCATATGATCCAAAAAAAATAAAAATAAAAATAGGCTTGCTATGTTGACAGTTTTTATATTAAACTTTACAGTAAACTTACTGTAGTGCAGAAAGTGAACAGTGCAGTGAGTGATGGTTAAATGAGTTAAAGTGACAGGTGTTTAAGACGTGTTCATGAGTCCAACGACAGAGGGGAAGAAACTGTTCTTGTGGCAGGAGGTTCTGGTCCGGATGGACTGTAACCTCCTGTCCGAGGGGAGTGGCTCAAATAGTCCGTGTCCAGGGTGAGAAGGGTCAGCAGTGATCTGACCTGAGCCCAGAGCCCTGGAGACGTACAGGTCCTGTAGAGATGGAAGTCTGCAGCCGGTCACCTTCTCTGCAGAGCGCACAATACGCTGAAGTCTCAGTCAGTCCCTGGCTGTGGCTCCAGTGTACCACAAGGTGATGGAGGAGGTGAGGATGGACTCAATCATGGCCATGTAAAACTGCACCATCATCTGCACAGGCAGATTGGCTTTCCTCAGCAGCCGCAGGAAGTGCATCCTCTGCTGGGCCTTCTTGATGAGGGAGCTGATGGTGGGCTCCCACTTGAGGTCCTAGGTGATGGTGGTGCCGAGTAGAGGTAAGATCTTAAGCCCGAGCCCGAGCCTTCGGGTCGGGTCGGGTTCTAAAATGACAATCATTACGTTCGGGCCGGGCCGGGCTTCTCTCTCGCTGACTTTTTAAATAAATTTTATGTTTATAAAAATGTATACTAAAACGATGTGTGGATACTAAACTAAGGAATACTTGTTATAAATAAATAATTTGGTTAAAACAGAGAAGGGGCTGTAAGGTAATTGCTGTATAACTACTACTAAACAGGAAGCGCAGAGCCTGGGCACGCTTTGCGCACGTGACGAGAATGTAATCCTCCCTCCGCAAGTCTGCATCTATTTTGTTCAGGTATCCCCGATATGAAGACGCAAGAAATAAAGGATAAACTTAAGACAGGGGAACTGATAAGGGAAACACGCACCGCCGTGTCTCCGCGTAATTAAGCGAGTGCGCATCAAGATCTCTCTTTCACTCTCTTTATCTGGCCTCTTATTCTGTGTTCCAGCGTTATTTCGTTGTGCAAATGCATTTATCATGATCATGAAAATATGTAGATTATTTTAACCTTAAGAAATCTTGCGTTTTTTCTGCCAAAATATACTATGGGATAAATTGAAATTTCGGGTTTGCTTCGAGCTCGGGCATGCAAATCAAGTTAATTGGTCGGGCTCGGGCCGGGTTGGGCTTTAATGCCCGCGGGCCTGGGTCGGGTCGGGCTGGATTTTTCAGGCCCGATCTTACCTCTAGTGCCGAGGAAGCAGAAGGAGTCCACGGTGGTGATGGGGGAGTCTGTCATGGTGAGGGGGGACTGGGGGGCTGTGACTTTCCTGAAGTCCACGATCATCTCCACTGTTTTTTGAGGGTTAAACTGCACCAGGACACCAGCCGGTCCACCTCCCTCCAGTAAACAGACTCATCCCCGTCCGAGATGAGACCAATGAGGGTGGTGTCGTCCGCAAACTTGATCAGCTTTACGGAGTCGTGGCTGGAGGTGCAGCAGTTTGTGTACAGAGAGAACAGCAGAGGAGAAAGTACACAGCCCTGTGGAGCTCCTGTGCTGATAGTCCGAGTGTCTGAGACATTCTTCCCCAGTCTCCTGCACTGCCTCCGATCCGCCAGGAAGTCAGTGACCCACCTGCCGGTGGAGTCAGGCACGTTGAGCTGGGAGAGCTTGTCCTGGAGCAGAGCAGGGAAGATGGTGTTGAATGCAGAGGTGAAGTCCACAAACAGGATCCTGGCATAGGTTCCCGGGGAGTCAAGATGCTGCAGGATGAAGTGGAGTGCCAGGTTGATGGTATAGATACTTGTCCATGTGCCGCGTCTTCTGAGGCGGACCAGCGCACCGGCACGTTTTCCTCGTCTGCTGCGTCTCATTCAGACAAGGGCTAATTCTGCAGCAGATGCTAACAAAACAGGAACTAGATCCATAGGAATTGTGGTTTGGATGGCTAAGAACTCTTCATGGGTGTAAGAGCACGCTGGCACACAATTGTCGAACAAAAACAGACAAAACAAAGAGCACCGAAAAACCAGGGCATCCGTCTGCGGCGCCATCTTTGATCGAAAAACTCAAATCTCAAACTGCAACGACCTCTGCATCAGTGGCTTCCAAGGGCATAAAAGAGAAACTCATGGTGTGGCCCCCATCCACCCCTGACCTCAACCCTATTGAGACCCTTTGGAGCATCTTCAAGTGAAAGATCTATGAGGGCGGGAGGCAGTTCACATGCAAACAGATGAGTTGGGAGGCTATTCTGACATCCTGCAGAAGAAATTGAAGAAATTCAAGCAGAAACTCTCCACAATGGATGCAAGAATTGTGAAGCCTCAATCCAATAAATCCTATGTTAAAATGTAACTTGACCTGTTCAGATGTTTAGATTTAAATAGTTTTCTGTAAATATGACCTGCTAATGCTTCTAATTTAACAAATTACAATTTTCAGTTTGTTGTTTGTTGTGCATAATAATCTGGAACAGTGAATTTTAAGTTTTTATTGTTGAACAAAATACTGTTATCATCGGGAGATTTGTTCAATAACATTTCAATTGTACTTGACTTGAAAATGATGATGACTCATTTATATTGACTATCAAAAACAGAGAAATTAAAATAAAAAATGGCCCATCTCAGGGCTGTTAGTTAAAACAATGGGTTTGGTCTCAAGTGAAACCAAAACTCTCCCCCCTTTATTAGGAGGTCCCGCCCTGTGGGCAGGGCTTACACGGAGGAGGATATAAAACCTGAGTTCCCAGACTCAATTCACAGATTGAGAATGACTCTTAGATGAGAATCGCAACGTTTTGTTTTTCTGAAACCGAGTCCAGATGACTACAACTGAATATTTTTCTTCAATAATTTAAATAATTAAAGGAGGGTCGGAGTGCGGGGCACAAAGTCACGGACACTGATATGTGTGAACTGGATGCTTAAATAGTGTAGCTGCTTATCTTAATTTCAGTAGCAAGGACCACAACCCCAGTTACGATGCAAAGTTTTTGACATACGAGAAATATGAACAACACGAATGTATAGAAATTAATTCCGTTTTGGAAATTAATTCCGTTTTGGGGCTTCTGGCGTAGAGGGCTGTAGGCTGCCGGGCCTCAGTACCCCCAAAAGCAACTACTGATGCAGTGCCAATTGGCTGACTGGAGGTTGTGGAGGTTATGCTGGGTGTAAACCTTGTAGGCCATGGAGGACCTGTGTTCCATGATTTAATGAGATAATTATTATTAATTAAGATTGTGAAGGAGCTCGAAGCAGAGTTTAGCTAGAACAGGTAGATCGTGGTTGAACTACCACTGTGATTGATCTTACCCGCTTGAGAGGGAGACTAGGCGTCGGTTGAAGATCCTTGATATGGGGATGAGGAGAACGGTCGTGGACAGGGCAACCTCTCAGCCGCGGTTGAAACCGAAGAAGGTGAAAAGGAACATGCTGATGCAAGGCTTTGACAACCATTGTTGTTGGTTGCGGAAGCTCTACCAGCAGTGAGGTTCATGGCTAGTGAGGCACTCACCCTTTCAGAGTCAGAGTTAACAATGCAAATGAATCCAAAAGAGCACCTTAAACAAAATTCGATTGACAACAGACAATGAGTTGTGCTATATATCTCATTTCCGCATTCTTTACACAAACATGTGACATATTTGATTTAAGGTCAAAATGTATTCCAATTGAGCCAAATTCCAGCCTATTACACAAGCCTAAATAAATAAAAGTTCATGGTCTTAACATTTTGATAAACTGGACTGTAAATAAGAAATAAACGAGTTCAAGAACGAAGAAGATAGCACAGCAGTCCACAGACTCAGAAGCACCATTGGCCATGAGGCAGGCGTTTTGTTTGCCTCACCGAGTGAAATTTTACTGCCGTTTTTATAATGAATTTGCGAGCCGAAACATGTTTCAGAAATACATTTCATACATTATCCAGAATATGGAAGTATAGAGCACATTGTCAGGTTGTTTTATATGTTATATACAGAGGGACAACAACACATTATCTGCATCGCATACAGCCATGCATTATACTGTGCACTGTGAGGCAGAGCGTGATGCTGCCTCACGTCGCCCCTCCTCCCTGTATTTGAACGGAAGTTCAGGAAAATTGTGAAGGACATGCGGAAATTGTGATATTCTTAATTGAAAAAAATATTGTTCCATATTGGATTCAACGGAAAAGGGGGTTTATAATACATACCAGATGGCAAATATTAACTTTTATTATATTTTATTATTCAGTTTTTTTCTCCCAAGATTGATAGGTGAGGCTCTGCCTCCCCTGCCTCCCCTGAATGCATGTCACTGTGTACCAGGTGGTCAAGTAGGAAGAGGAGGTCGGCCAGAGCGACGCTCGGGTGTGGAACATGGTAGCTGAGAATGGAGAAATTAGGGTCAATGACAGTTCTCCTTCGGGAACCAAAGTTGATGAATGTATTTGTTGATGGTGTCGATGACTGCAAGGTTATTGGACTGGATAGCCACGAACATGGATGGCCCAACAGGAGGGCTGCGATCCCGACTGGATCGATGTAAAATGAGGCACCCGAAGACGTGCAAACTTGCAGATGAAGTGGAGGAACTCGTTAAACTGGGGGGTTGAGAACCGCCTGCCTTAAAGTAACCTCCAAAATTGGCTTATGGAACAGCATATCAAGTGAAGCACCGACTTAATGGACTGGATGAGAATCACATGGCTGTGGAGTGATTGAACAGAAGACGCTAGGGTCAGGAGGTGGGAGATGAAGGGCTTGCCTCTGGGGGATGATCTGCATGTTGAAGATGAGATGACCAAAGAGGGCTGTTTGGAGCACGAGGAGAAGTTCCTGAGAAGAGAGCTTCGGTGCCTAGAAGGACCAGCAGCTCTGGAGGTGGCATCTCGGTGCCCGGCGGTGGCATCCCGGTGCCCGGCGGTGGCGCCGGAGGGGGCATCCCCATGAGGAATTAAGCGGCATGAGTTGGCGCAATGAAGCTAGTATGTGTCAGGTCCCCTGTCCCTAGACCCTCCTTCTCGGCAAGGAAAAACTACCAAACCTCTTTGGGAAAAAGTAGAAACTTTGAGAAGGTCCACGGTGAAGGAAAGAGCCGACTCTCTCGGAAGGACACGTGGACTCGCTTCAGTTTGCGATCTGAGATCAAGTTCTTCGGGACAGATGAAGACCGTTCACTGTGTTCGTGGACGGAAACTGTTAGGGGGGAATGATGGTCCGGTGGGCAGGGTCCTAAGATTAGCCGGAGGCCAGCCAGCAATGCGGAAGGCGTAGCCCGAGGCGCAGGGAATGGGGCGGTTGTGAGGTTGGAGGGCAAATCCAGGGTGGAACTGGAATAGGAGGAACTGTTATAGCACAGCTGAATGAGAAGGCTGGTTGGAGGCTCAAACCCTGCGTGAAGAATTGTTGTCTCCTAGAAGTAGACGGAATGGGGTTGAATGGAGCATGGGTAGATGTGCTGGGATCGGGCAATGTCGCCAAGGGATGGATGACGGGCAAGTCGGTGCTTGGTGGTGGGCGAACCTGGAAGCCCGGTGCTTGAAGGAAAGGAGTAGAACATGGCAACCCGGTGCTCAAGAAGAAACTGTGGAACCTTGCGAGCCGGTGCCCAGGATAAAATGCTGGAACCCTGAGGAGCAGTGATGAAGCTGGCGGCGCAGGACAAGCTGGCGACACGGGAACGAGCTAGCAACGCAGTGCCCGAGGGGAAACGATTGGAAACCTGGCGACACGGTACCCGAGGGGAAACAACTGGAAACTTGGTGACGCGGTGCCCGAGGGGAAGTGACTGGAAACCTGGTGACGCTGTGCCCGAGGAGAAGTGACTGGAACCTGGCCATGTAGTGCCCGAGGAGAAGCGACTTGAACCTGGCAGCACGGTGCCCGAGGATAAAATACTGGAACCTGGCAGCGCGGTGCCCGAGGAGAAGAGACTGGAACCTGGCAGCGCAGGGCCAAGGATAAAACAGTGGAACTTGGCAGCGCGGTACCTGAGGATAAATACTGGAATCTGGCAAAGCGGTGCCTGTGGAAAAAGCGACTGGAACCTGGCAATGCAGTGTCCTAGGAAAAGCGACTGGAACCTGGCAATGCAGTGCCCAAGGAGAAGCTTTTTTCAGAGTGGTGTTAGGAGGGACGGGAGAAGAACCCGGCAGGCCGGTGCTCAGGGGGAAGAGAGTGAAACCTGGCAACTCGGAGTTAGTCGAGCCCTGCCCAGCTGCATCGGCTACGTCGGAAGATTTGGAGTTGCTGGAAGGCATAGGACAACCTGATTGGTACCGATAAAGGAGCTGGAAACGAGGTTGAATAGTGACCACAAGATTAAAGCCGATGTGAAAGCCCTGTGTCTCTCTCTGAGTCTATTATCAGGACGTGTGGCAAAGAGATTAATTCATCAAGACTGTTAGACTCATCTCCGGTTGTCTGCTCATCCTTCATATCATCTGCTAGTCCTTTTACAAATACACTTTGTAGGGCTGTGTAATCCCAACCACTTTCATTAGCAAGAATTTG
This sequence comes from Chaenogobius annularis, assembly GCA_015082035.1. Taxonomy (NCBI): domain Eukaryota; kingdom Metazoa; phylum Chordata; class Actinopteri; order Gobiiformes; family Gobiidae; genus Chaenogobius; species Chaenogobius annularis. The sequence goes on along the minus strand of BJKM01000306.1, from coordinate 240,653 downwards.
GAAATAAATGGCATATTGAGCAACTGGGGGGATCCTTTGTTGAGTGCTAATAATCTCTTAGCAGCTTTTTGCCCTTCAATGGATGAAGAAATAGCATCTCCATTACATCAGTAAAAGCCAAGTAAGATTGAAAAATGTCAGAGTTACTCTCCCAGGCTGCGGTAGCCCACTGAGAGGCTTTACCAGATAATAAGCGAATAACAAAAGCATTGCATGACTTATCTGAAGCCTAGGTGTGAGGCTGCTGGTCGAACACCAGGGAATACTGGAGGATTAACGGACCACGCGCATGTCTTGGTTTTTTTGCACGGGTAAGCAAAATAAAAGGGTGGGGATCATCAGCATCTTATTAAAATATGAAGAGAACGCCATGTGGTGTATGGTATAAATTATTGCACTCGTTTTTGGCATGTGAAGCAAAATGCACCGCCCGTTTTTTAAGCCAAACCGGTGGAAAAAACAGCTTTATTTTGAAAGACTATCGGAAAAGACGCAACTCCTCAGTGAGCGCTTGTGATCATCATGGCTTTCTATAGGCAGCGGTGGGCAGCGGGTCGGGCTCCTGTGTGTTTGGGGGAGAGAGAAGGGACGCAAAGGAAAGACGTGACTTAACCCACCTTGCCCTCTGCGTCTGCATTCACTGGAGTGCCTTGAAGTTATAGAAGTGCTAGATAATAGAGCCACTTTTCTTTCTTCATACCATTAACAAATCTAGATGGGCGTTTCACTCCACTGACATGAGCAATGGTTATAAACTTCTCTTCACCAATGAAATTGTGATTCAACTGATTACACAAGTTTTCTCAGTTCAAAACACTTAACATTAGGGGTACCTCTAAACAAAGTTGTTTTCAGGGAAACAACTCTTTCAAATTTAGTTTTACAGTCAATAACCACCATTCCACAGCTCGGTTTTTTTATGTTTTTGTTTTCATTTAAATGTTTTATTTTTTTAAATTTAAGAACACATTAAAAAAAAAAAACAGAGAAGGGGAAACAAGACCAGAGAGAGATCAGATATAAATCAAGAAACTAGACATCCAACAAATCATAAAAAGAGAAAGAAGAAACCCAATGAAAGAGTCCCATTTTGTCCAAATTCTGTCAAATTGATAAATTTTCATGTCAAGTCCGGACATAACTTTTTGCCATTTTACGAATGTCCAATATAATATTAGTCCAGTCCTTGATCGTCGGTGCATTTTCTGTCATCCATCTTTTTGTAAGAGCCTTTTTTGCTGCAGCCAGGAGGATGTTCCAGAGATAGTTGCCAATTGTGTCCAATAATAATAATCTTCTCCAAAAAACTCCCTCCTCTCCTTCTTCTACCCCCACAAGCCTGAGGTTAGGTCGACGTGATCTGGACTCCAAATCCAGGATCTTATTTTTTTCATATTATTGTTCTCCGACTCCAGCGTCGTCACCCTGGCCCGCAGCTCCCCTATCTCGGCCCTTACTGTCTGCCGATTGTCCGCATTATCTGAAATACGCTGCTCGGCTTCATCCATGCGTACTCTGCTTACTCCCCCCTGCTTTCAACTCAGCGGTTACTGCAGCAGATACGGTCGGGCCTATGGCAGCTCTCATTTTGGCTCTGAGAGACTCCATATCACGCTGCATTTCGCGACTTATTTCGCGTCTTATTTTGGACATCTTGAGCAATAACTGATGATTAGTTATATTCTCTCCCCCTTCTGATGCAAAGAAGTCACGAGAATCTCAAGGGAGGGAGCCTGTTTCTCCAGCGGGGAAGAATTGCAGTTCTCGGCGTCAGGTTTGCTAACCATGTTAGCCTTGTTAGCTTTGTTAGCTTGCAATGCGGGCTGTATTCCAATGGGGCCGTGGACCGTCAACTTTGTTTGTTTTGGTCCCGTAGTGTTACTAGACTTGAGTCTTCCTTGTTTACGCACCCTTTGTTCTTCTTCTTTGGGATAAAGTGGGGTCAAACGATGACTTTAAAGCCAAATTTTGCAACAGCAGTGTGGGTGTGTCAGCTCAAAGCGCCGCCATAATCGGAAGTCAAAGTTTGAATATTTTTAGGCCTTTGGTATGATGAGATGTTGACTTGGAAAACTCACATAGACAAGGTCATCAGTAAAATTTAAGACATTTATTAGATAGGAAAGTTCAGCATGAAATCAGGATGAGAGAGGAGGGAGGACTTGCAGTAAATTGTCGGAGTCTGGATTCAAACTCACGACACTGCAGCCGGCAGCTCTTGGAGCCTGGTTGCCGTCTTAACCACTTGACCACCGGGCAGCACGACATGTGAGCGTTTTAAGGCCTACTCTCGTGGTCAGAGTGAAGTTGTTCATGTTCACCAGTGGGGCTAAGCAGAGTGAAAAAGATACACATCACTCTGTGATATGTCACTGAGCCGCCAGTCAGGCAACATCTTTGTGTGTCAAATAACCTCTCTGTGTTCTCAACAGAGTTGCTTGCAATCTTAGGGCATTACAGTGGCTTTGAGAACTCCCTATATTTTATGATTTTCTCTGATTCTGCTGCTGCTTTATTTTCCCTTAGCTATAGGATCAGAGGCTTGCTGGGATCTAGTTTTTTTTAAATGTTGCGCTGTCTTAAACTAATTGATGATATGGGCTCTAATGTTTGGTTTGTTTGGGTCCCAGGGCATGCTGGGGTGATGGGAAATGAAGTAGCTGATGCGTTGGCCAAGGAATAACTGCAAAGACTACATAGACCATTACGTCGATCAAGATCTACCAGTCTATCTCGAACGCCGATACCAAAGCAGTTACCTAAGTTTATTGGCTGGCGCTAAGTGACTGTATTTATACACGCTGAGCGAGTGTATCACACGGTGCGCACATGGAGGTCCCCAAAAGCGCGAGGAGGCTACAGTTGTGATTTTGTCCGCTTTCTCCGTGAGTTCGCGCTGCCGCGGAAACGTCGAATGCTCACATGAAGGAGGAGAGTGAGGGGAGGGAGTCAGGCCGAGGAGCTGGAGGAGACAGGTAGGATTACACTCTGAGCGCTGTTTCTGTCCTTCACAGAGCAGTTTGTTATTGACGCGACCCAAAGGAAAGCTGACTTTCTCGACGTCTCAAGCCCCGCCTCCCAGCGTTACCATGGAGCTTGTCTTATTATAATTATATTACAGTTAAAAAGAGCTTCAATTTAGGTGATTATAAGATCAACCTTCTAATATTTAGTCTAGTTATTATTTTATTTTCAAAATAGTCATCTGTATGAATGGGTCTAGTCAAGTCAATTAACAGATTTTCTCTTCCCTGCTTTATATTGCACGTCTATATGTGTTCCTATAGCTGTTTATTTAAAAAAAAAGTTATATAAATCTACAGGTAGATCTTCAGGCTTTGCCGAATTTAAAAGTAGCTCGCACGCTGAAAAAGTGTGGGCTCCCCTGACATAGACATAGACTGCGATAGTGTAAAGATTTTTTTAGTATTAAGAGGAAAAACACTATTATTCTTGTCTACCGTCAGTTTCAAATAGGTGTTCTGTGAGGTCTTGTCACATGAATGTAGTGACACTATTGCCTTGCAGCTTGTCTGCTTAGAGTAGGCAAACGTCCTAATGGGATATGCAAGTGTGGAAATCCAGAAACTCCTGAAAACATTATATTGTAAAGCAGCAGAGAGAGAAGGAAACTCTTTAAGGAGCTAGCTGACCTCTACGTAACAATTCTTTCATATAAGTCTATGCTTATCTCGTATGTAAAGCAAGTTTAAAAAGCCATGTTCTCTTTACTTCGCCATTCTGTTTTGAAGACTCTGACGGCATTTGCTAGTAACGATGGAGGGCAGCATGTCGCCTCGTAGCGTATAGCCTGCTGGAAAGAATTAGAAGAAGAAGAAGAAGCCACAGTGCGCCTGCGCCTACTCAGACTGCGACCACCACGTGTGTAAATTGTGTTCCGTGCATGCAGCTGCTCAGGACGCACATGCCCAGGAGAACAACCACATTTTAAACAACGCAGGAATAGAATATGAGGCCAGGTACGTGTCCTATTTGGTGTTTTATTCGTCGTGTTATAGTTGTTTTAGTAGTGGGGCTAAATATGCGTGGTGTGAATGAAACGTACCAAATCCCTGCTACATGGCAAACTTAGCCTCGAAGCCTCGAAGTTTAGCCTCCACCAAACGCGTGTCTTGATTCCTAACCATTTTCCGTGCTATACCAGCCCCTAAACCATCCCTTGTCGTGTTAATTTGCACGGTGCACATCGGATTGGGCATGTTTTGTGTTATAGCAAGTTTTTTTAGTACTTAAACGAGGGGGCCGAGATCCACGGTGTTTAAGTCAACACATGTACGCGTTAAGTGTTCGTGTTTGCTGGTCAACGCAGTTACGATGAAGGGGTATTACAAACGTAATGAATCTCCAGGTTGAGATTCGTTCGGTCACGCGATTCCAGCAAATATTCGATTGATAAACTCATGGCGAGTCAACTATAATTAACTTCACAAACGCCTAACCCATGCGAAAATACCCTTGTATCAAAGACGGTGGCATTAAATCAAAATGTCAGTTAAGAATAAACGATGACTTTCAATCGTACACTTTGATTTTCTCCATCGAAAAACCTTCATTTCAACGGTTATTCGATTAAAATATTAAAGCAGTGTCGATGTTTATGTTTGACTACTCGATTAATCGAAAAAAATTAAATTGCTGACTAGTTTGACTACTAAAAATCGTTCGTTGAAGCCCTAACAACGAAACTTAACACGAAAATAGTGATTTGAAAGCTCTTAAAGAGCCTGTGGCCAAGACTCGAAGCTGTGTTGGAGGTATTAGTGGAATGTCAGGTTATCCAGCAGGGGCAGCAGTGAGCAGTGTGTGTTTTGCAGGCTTCAGTCCTCGTGGTGGAGGCCGTGGAGGTGGACGTGGTGGCTTTGGAGACCGTGGTGGCTTTGGAGACCGTGGTGGCTTTGGAGACAGAGGTCGCGGTGGCTTCAGAGGTGGCCGGGGTAAATGTCACTCACCTGATAAACACTAGCACATGCAGGCTCTAACACTAGCAGCCTAACATGCACGCTCCAAATCTGAATTTCAGATGTTAACTGAAACATCTGATTTCTAACCGTGGTCCCTCATATTACTCACTTTAGATTTTGTAGTTTGCATGCAACTTAATTTTGAAAGTTTCCAGAAATCAGACAAAAATCTGATTTTGGCGTGCATGTGAACACCGCCACTGATTGGACAGTGTTGCCCAAGTACTCATTACGCCATTGGGCGTAAAAAGTCCATGTGTATTGGACTGTTACACACACGCAAAGGGAATCCTTAGATGATCTTACTTCATTCCATGCTGCTGTTGTACTTACAAATCTTCCTTTTATATTCACTCTTTATGATTTCGGTTTTGTAAATTGTGATTTTAATGTACGTGTTGTGTAGGAGGAGGATTCCGGTCTCCAGACGGTGGAGGGTTCCGGGGCCGTGGCGGAGGAGGCAGAGGGACTCCTAGGGGCCGCGGGGGTAGTAGAGGAGGCCGCGGGGGTAGGGGCGGCTTTGGAGCAGGCAGGAAGGTCCTGGTGGAGCCCCACAGACACGAAGGTACCAAGCTTGCTATAACTTGTTAAGTCTGTCACTGATTTTATTAAATGCTAAATGGCACGATCAGGTTAACTTGGAGAGCTATTTGGTTTGTATGTTTGTGTGAATGCTGTCCATGTTTTTTTTTCTCCATTTGCAGTTTTAAATTTAACTTTGTCGAAGACCCCCTTGCTATACGCACATTAAATCAAGTGATTTATTTCCTATTTAATCTATAAAGTGCTTACTTTGAATTTAAGCATTGGAGATTCCTAGTTATCGTGACTTAAAACTGTGATGTCAAAAGAATTTTTAGCTCGTGTTACTGTTTCCGATCAGAAATTCTTGAATGTAACTAAACTCAAGCTAATGCCACCACAGCAGATCCACAAAACAAATATTAACAAAAAACACAATATTCAACATAGTTTGGTTGGGCCTTTAACATTTACTGTGAAGGCTCTAAATATTTTGAATCTGTAAAAGAAAAGAACTGTGTGTGTAGGTGTCTTCATCTGCAGAGGGAAAGAGGATGCTCTTGTGACCAAGAACATGGTGGTGGGAGACTCCGTGTATGGGGAGAAAAGGATCAGTGTGGAGGTAACTAATGCCAGTTAGGAGGGACACACATCCTCAAGAGTTGTTTTTTGACCAGTTATTTATTATTATTTTTTTATCTATAGGAAGGAGAAACCAAGATTGAATACAGAGCGTGGAACCCTTTCCGCTCGAAGCTGGCAGCTGCCATTTTGGGAGGAGTGGATCAGATCCACATTAAACCAGGGGCCAAAGTCATGTACCTGGGGGCCGCCTCTGGAACCACAGTGTCCCATGTGTCTGACATCGTTGGCCCGGTGAGCACTGCACTCGTCATACAGGCCCCCGAATAATCAAATCTGACTTTGAGACACACATTCTCTGCAGTGTTTGATATTGGGACCCCAGTAAAAATACGATTGTAATTTTGTACAACAGGAGGATAGTCATATTAGTGGCAAGGCAAATTTATTTGTAGAGCCCAATTTGTAAGCAATGCAATTCAAAGTGCTTTACGCAACAGGAAATAAAATTGCATTAAAAATCACAAAACATATTAAAATGTTATGCACTGTCCTTTGAATTAGGACAGTGCATAATAATGTCTTGGCAACGTCAGCATAAATGTTATTAGCGCAAAAGTTAATTTAGTCAGTTAGTTCAAAAAAACACTACACATGAAACCTGACACATACTATGTCCACAAATCGTAATTTTGTGCCACTGTTTGGCTAATTTTAGTCCTGTGCCTCTTTATGTCGCAGTCTCTTAGTTAATGCTCTGGTACTTGTTTAAAAAAATAATAATTATAATATCCATTAAGGGTGGAGGGGCAAGCCTATTTAGAACTTTTAAAATGAGACGGGTATTCCGGAACATCTAACTTTCAAAATCCAAAATGTTGTGCTATTGTTTCAATATAATGTAAAAGTTTCTTGTCTAGAGTTTTCAGAGTTTAAACAATGCATCAGGGACTTCAAAGTCGTTGAATCTATTGTCATTAAGACCTTATGTTTTAAAGTTTGATAAGTTTAATGTATTATACATGCAAGGTCTGAGCATTTAAATTGCATTGTTCAAGTGTATGAATTTTTAAAAAATCGTTAACTATTTACATAATTAAAATCTAAATTGTCATTTAGTGTACCCTTTTTTTTTTCTTAAGCTGTAAATCTCTGGTCTGATGGGACAAATTTTTGCTGCATATTAACTGACATAATGGCAGCATGTAGCGTTTGAACAGATTAGGTCCCAGGATTGACCCGTTGGCGCCAATTATTTTACATGAAAGCTACACATGTGAATTGTATTTTGGTCTTGTCTGCAGGAGGGACTGGTCTATGCAGTGGAATTCTCGCACAGATCAGGCAGAGACCTCCTGAATGTGGCCAAGAAACGCACCAACATCATCCCCATCATTGAGGATGCCCGGCACCCGCATAAGTACCGCATGTTAGTGGGTATGCGTATGCCATTAATTTGACATATTTCTTTGGTGTGTCACATGTTGCCCTCAATACTCCACTGAACATACACGATCATTCATGATGTAAAATGCTTTTTTGTCTAAGTTTTCAGCCAGTTTGTTGACGTGATAGTTGTTAATGGCAATGTTAAAGTCTTTGTTCTCTGCAGGTATGGTGGATGTCATTTTCGCAGACGTAGCACAGCCCGATCAGACCAGAATAGTAGCTTTGAATGCTCACAACTTTCTAAAAAACGGGGGACACTTTGTTATCTCCATAAAGGTAAGCTGTGGCAGAACAAGAAACTCATTCATATACTGGTTTTCAGGTCATGGCAATCCCTGTTCTTATTTAATCAAAACCACAATTAAGGCTGTGCAGTTATTTGGTTCCATGTGGAAACCAGCCAAAAAGGTCCATGAAACCAAAAGAATACAATTCTTTGGTGCCAACTTTCAGTTCCTTGCATTTACTCATGTTCACAGATATCTAAATACAACGCAAAAAACATATTAATAATTGAGCAGCACAGTAGAAACACAGATCTGCTCCATAACTCCCCCATGGAAAAAGGCTCTTTTAAAACGTGTTTGGTGTTTGTGAAGGTTTGTGAAGTTGCATGACCGAAGTTTTCTCTGGTTCCAGGCAAACTGTATAGACTCTACGGCGGCCCCTGAGGCGGTGTTTGCATCCGAGGTGAAGAAGATGAGCTCAGAGAACATGAAGCCCCAGGAGCAGTTGACTCTGGAGCCGTATGAAAGAGACCATGCCGTGGTGGTGGGCATCTACAGGTATGTAGGGCTGCAGCTATCGATTATTTTAGTAATCGAGTAATCTATCGATTCTCTTCTTCGATTAATCTGTAAATTTTTTTGGTACATTCAGTAAACCATTTAAACACAGATTAAATATTTTTTTTAGATAAACGTTAGAGCTCATAAAATAACACATTTTGTTTATAATTTCATATGAATTTGTCCCCAAAACGGCAACATTTCACTTCAGTCCAAACTGTTCCGTTTGTATATATATGTATATAGATATTAGATATATAGATATTAGATATATATTAGATATATATATATTAGATATATATTAGATATTATAGAGATGGAGAGATAGATATAGATATATGAGATATAGGACTTAACTTGTCATAGATTGTAAACAGTTACAGTAGCTCTGTCACATCACTTAAAATAAGACATTTGTTAAACGTTATGTTGTGTTTAGAGTCGCAGCTCGGGATTATTATAATAGATCCATGGCTCTTTCACTCATCAAAACTCTTCCCAGTCGCACTCGTGAGTTTAAAACGCGCCGCTCTCTTCCTGTTGCGCCTTCGTTCACTCATCAAAACTCTTCCCAGTCGCACTCGTGAGTTTAAAACGCGCCGCTCTCTTCCTGTTGCGCCTTCGTCAGAGCGGAACAAGCTCCGTGTGAAACAAAAGCGCCACAAGTCGTTCTGTGCGCTCCGCGCGCCACAGATTCACGTGTTTTTGATTAAATATGTAAATTAATTTAATTTAATTAAACGAGTCATCGAAGCAATAAAATAATAATCGAAACTTTTTTGTAATCGATTTATTAGAGTAATCGTTGCAGCTCTACAGGTATGCACCAGTTATCCAATAATACTGCATTAATTATTTATTGCTCTTTTTAAAGACACCCGGATGCTTCACGTTGCATTAATCATTCATTCCATACTCATTAGTTGTAGGCTAATAGCCACAGTTGCCCTGGGGCAGACTGACAGAAGCTCTCAGCACAACATCTCAAGAGCACATTGTCCACATGCAATATATAGTCTTGCCACATTTGGTCTCAATGGAATCTTTATGTAAAAGAGCAACACAAAGCGGCACAATAATTATTATCCATCTAATCTATTAATGTAAATTTTTAAAAGACTCGTTAGTTTGCATCACAGCTAGCCGAACGCAGCCATACCGGTTTGGTCTACAAGTGATCACATGACGCCATTTAACCAATGAAACGTCAGGAAACACTGCGCCTCATGTGTTTGCCCTCTATTCACCTCCGGAAGCCCGTATGGGCGCCGCCATACGACATAATCCTTTTTCCGGCTGTATTAACACAGGGCTGCTGACCTCGAGAGAAAATAAGTTCTACACGGACTAAAGGCCGTTTTTGGGCCGCCCAGAGAATCTGCGCATTGGACATTTTACACAAATACTTAATTGCATGTTTTAGCTGCGAGACTTTTCCCTCGCTCGCCATTTAAACCAGCGACGTTTCTGCTGGACCAGAAGTGTGTTTAAAATGACTGTGCCAATCACGTGGGAAAAGTGGGCGGGGGGAGTAAGGTAAATAAACGGTCACACTCCACGGAGGTAGAGATTAGTTTCGGGAGAAAGTGACCTGTATTAGCCGAGACGGATGCTGTTGTAGCAGCACTTTTTGCCACCCGCGAATGTCACATGTGCAAGTCATGGAATCAGCGATGAGGGTTGAATGGTCTCGAATGTTGTGATGTCACCTGAAACCCAGCCATTCATGGGTCCAAAGTGATGTCACACGTTGCTACTGCCATCTTGAGGACAAAAGCCGCATTTGCACTGTGGCCAAAAGGTCTTAAAAGGGTTTTTCTTTAACACGCCTAAGACACAGTTTGTCCAAAAAATGTGTTACTGTAGTCAGGTGGGACCAATGGTCTAAAGAAATCACTCCAGGCTGAGCTGTTTGTTTCAGGTAATGAGCAGCTGGCTAATCCTAGTTTACGTGTTATGTGGCTATGCTAATAAACGTTAGTCTAATTTCCCACTGTCCGGTGTTATACTTTAGGATCAGACACACATTTGAAAGTTTTTGGGGCTTGTCCGCTGCAGAGGGCTTGTGGACAAGGAAGCTTAGATGTAAATGTCAGCAAAAGTTTGTTGTGGCAAATTGTTGCTGCTTTTAACTGTCAGTGCCTCGCTGCTGTAGATGAGATCAAAGCCCAGAACTTCTGTGTTGGAGTAGCAACCCTTCATTTTAAATTTCATTTGCTGTTTTTCCATGACTAACAGTGGAGATGGGCAAAAGCATATTGAAGACTTCTTCAAAATGGAGGGGACTACAAAGTCATGTGACTGAAACCCACGGATAGGTTGCATTCATTGCGTTGCTATAGGCTTTATTCAACTTCAAATGTGTCAGGATTTGAAGCTATTAGATTAAGTTTGTGGAGCCCAAACAAAGTTCCACACTTATGGATTTCTATTTTGGATATTTCAAAAATCGTAAAACATAAGCCCTTGCCTACAATCTGAGATCATGACAATTCTAGAATAGGTAGAATTTTTAATAGGTTGTGTCCATAGGTTTTTAGTTGGTCTTTTCAAAGATCTGGAGATTGGTACCTGGACACTGCGCTACGGGGGACAGTGCTCTAGGCAGGTTTTCGTTATGGGGACAACAAAGTACTTTTTTTTTTTATATATTTAAATGAGAAACCACGTGAGAGGTGTGAGCTAAGTGTGCTACTCCATGTGATCGGCAGATCATGTGACCCTGAAGATTTGGCCATTTTTCATATCTTTGACAATTAAAAACCAGAAAAACCCATCCCTAGTATATGGCCACATTGAAGGTAGTTTTGAAGATCTTGTCCGTAGAAGTCTTAACAATATCCTTCTCCATAGTCAAAATTAAATTCCTTAGGCCAGACAGGGACAGCGTTTCTTAAAAGTACAATAGAAAAGATACTGGGACTCTGGATGACATGAATTAAATAAAACTTCAATAATAAAATTTCAATAATAAAGACACCTGTTACTGCCACCATCAAAAAAAAGGATTTCTATATTGTGGCTCCCAATCCAGTTGAAGGTTTGCACATTCTCCTAACTCTGTTCAAGTGCGCCCTCTAGTGTTTTTAAAGGACACTGTTATGCCACCTAATTGTAGACCTGCTAGAGCACTTTGATTTGCAATTTTTAAATTGTGTAATAGTTTTATGTTCTATTTCTTGACAAGCTATACATGGCTTTTAAGTTTGAATGGAGCAAATGGTTTGGATCTTACAGACCAGTTCTTGAAATGATTTTGGTCTTAACATTTTTTTTTTTTTCCCCCTAGACCACCTCCAAAGCAGAAGAAGTGATGTGGATGCAGTTGTTTCCTGCCACTGTGATCACTTTGAGGGGTTTCAGTTAGAAACAAAAGAAAAGTTTGTATTTTAATTATGACATGTATATTGCTTGTTTTTTGTATTGTTTATTTTTCCAATATCTCTGGTCAAGAACCTTTTTCATTACATTTAATGCAACTGTTTTGTGAACTACTCTGTATTTTGAAGCAAACATTGACAAATATCAAATGTAAAGACCATTAAAACAGTTGGAACTGCCGTACATGTGTGCTTTTGGCAAAGGGCATGAGAGTATCTAGTCTGGGTTGGGTACATGTGTAGCGTTAAGTATTCTAGTATGTGTATGAAAAAGCCTGGAAATTCTCAAGCAGGATTGGATGGGCCTTTTGGAGTTGGGAAGATGGTAGTCCTGTTTTTCAATGTGTTATTTGAGCCCAGCAGACACAAATGCCCGTTGCCCTGTGACTGGCAGTAATTGCCCAGTGAACACAGCCCAACTACGTGCTAAAAGTTGCACCTATTCAATTAGAGAACGTGCATTTTTGTGACTAATGGAATCTAATTTCAGGAACGGCATGGCCAGGTGCGTACGCGAAAATCTCACACCTAACTGCAGATAAAAAAACTAAAATGTGTACAGTTTGCGGGCAGAAAATAAGCGTGGAGCCAAACCCAACTTTAGCAGCACGTTGCTCTGTGCGCTGGGATCTCTCTGGCAGCCATTTTGTGGGAACCGTGAGTGGAGCGCGCTGGGCCGTGCTCGCCTGGCGTCGGGAGTGCGCTCAGTGCAGCCCCTCTACTGTGACCGATGTTACCACCACAGAGGGGCTGCCCAGCTAGCCTTAGCGACAACATTTGCTTTTATTGTCCGTTCTCGCACTTTTCCATGCTCAAACGAGCGGCTTCACCTTCGAGCAGACTGCACTGAGCGGACAGTCTTCCTCTGTTACAATGGCAGCGTTTTTATGGACCGTTAGCATGCTAGCTAACAGCTAGCTAGTTCCGTTAATTATTATTTATATAAATATTAGTGATGCTGGTGGGTTAGTTTTTCTCTTGTGGACTGCTGCGGTTGTGGCTTCAGTAAAGGTGCACATCGATAAGCAGAACGCGGAGCAGAAGCGTTCAGTTGGAGCTGTCAGCGGCCGCTCACCGCTAAAGTTGAGCCGGTGACAGGAGTCCGTCTCCGGCGGTAGCTCGGTGCCACACTCACCGTGCTTTGGTCAGAGGCGCCAGCGGATTTATCAGCCTCTGTATTGGAAGACGCTGTGGGGATTTGAACACTGGGAGAAGGAACACTAACCTGACTGGGCTGGTTCGTGTGGACGGGGAGAGCTGGTTCCGATCATGGCTGCTACACGGCACTGGCACCGACACAGCGCCTGAGGTAAGCATTGTGCAGGATTCTCCGGTAAAAGCCGGTAATACGTTATTTGATGCTAATGCAATGTCTTAGTATGAGGCCGGTACCGGTGACTCAGGCGGCCCGTTCTTCCATGTCCTCCGACTCTGTCCGTGCCATTAGCAAATGTCCACTGTGACCAAGGGTTCGGTCAAAAGCTCGTTAGTGGTTATGTGAACGGTAAACTATAACTGAGAATAGCAGCACCAGCCGCTGCTCGCCCCGGCAGTACCGGACTTGAGCATCCTGTAGACGGCCCAGTGAATGGTCATCTTCGTGTGAGTGTGGAGAAGCCATGTCATACAGAACATCGAACAGAGAACCTACAGCACAAAGCCTGGAGACTGGTTTGTGCAGATGCACCAGGCCAGGCTCCTTATGAATCTGCGCTCATCTGCCGCTGTACTTGTCGCATATCGGATCTGAGCAGTGATCCACTTGTGCACATATTAAACGGCCTTTTGTTGTGACTCTAGCTTTACCTGCTTGTGCGTTTTTGCAACCTTCTGGGTATATACCGCATGAGCCCCAGCCCCTACCCTGCCCCCGAGTAGAGCAGCACATCCCTCAGATGATCCAGGCTTAACAAAAAGCACTGGCATCACACCTGCTCTGTGCTGCTGTTGCTGCGATCTACATTTGCTCTGCCTTCACACCTTTTGTTCAGACATTTCCCCACTAAGTTACCTGTGCGTGGGTCTCATTGTGTTGAAATCGTATGTTAAAGACATGAGCACACAGTATGTGGGTCGGACTGCACTTTGTCACTGGCTCGATCCATAAAGCATGGCCAAAGCAGTTCTGTAACTACTTCATAGTGGATCAAACTTGTAGCAAGCACAAGGTAACACGGAACCTGATGGAACTAGCCTGGTTGAGTAGCCTAATTAACCTGCTCATTAGCACCACAGCCACTTGTGCTTTCTTTAGACCAGCTCATAAGTAGCCTACATTCGGATCTATGCTTTATGGAAAATGTCAAAAAGATGCTATAATAAATCTGTGGGCCAGGCCATCCTCAACTGCCACAATAATGGGCTTCCTGTTTGTCCTTTCCTTCAAACATTAAATCCTCATCACCATTCTGATATTGGTTGACATTACTGACATGAAGGCCATAATGTGGATCATATGCGGGTTCGCAGAACCACACCCCCTTGAGCAGCAATGGCTAACTGTGCTAAAGTGAGATGCCTAAATCTTTTTTCTTATCAAGGCTATTTTGGGTCCAGTCTTTTATACAGTTGAACTAAACTTGGGTACGTTTTGGAGACTACAAAGTACAGTCTTGAGTTGAAGCTTCACCTCTGGGTGATGCTGACTGTTTTACACATGTATTATCATGTGACAAGCAAATCAAATAACAAAATATATATCAAAACCAAGATATTGTTACCCATCCCTTACCACAAGGAAGTGCTGCCACAGATGGACATCAATAAGAAAGTGAAGGAAAGCAACAGCTGAGTACCAGCGCTCTAAAATCCTGACCTGCAGACCAGGACCTGGTCCTCAGTAGCTCATCCAGGGGGCAGGGCTGAAGCAGTGGCCTCTGTGTGAAACCAGAACCAGAAAGCGCATGGCCGAGCTGTACTGACAATCTGCAGCATAAGATCCTCACAGTTCAGTGCAAAGCTCTGAAACCAAGATTTTGTTACAGGGCTGGATTCTGTTTAAACTTAGGTAGTAGGACTTTTCAACAAAAAAACAAAACACACACACAAAACTTGTTACTCTCTAACAAAATTAATTGGTGCTATAAACTGGTACAGTTTTGTTTCTTTTGACAACTTTTAATGCCTTGGTAAATCCTAGGAGAGCTCTATCCATGGTTCAAAGTCCTCAAAATGTCATCTATAAAGAGGAGGCTGAATGAAAAGTTTCTTGGGCATAGTCAACCCATGTGAAGTAGTTGATGGATGGAATTGATTAAACTTTGATTATTTTTTGACGTTCCACGTGATGATTAAAGGGCCCATATTTTGCTATATTTCCCGTTCCATAATCTACCCTAAGGACATCTGTGATGTTTTGCGCTGTGCAAGCATGCATTACACAATCAGTAACCAATACCACTTATTTCTTTTGGTGAGGTCTCTTACCCGAAATGAAAAATGGTTGCTTTTGGCTCCTTTCCAGCGTTCCCCTGTTCTTTGACCAGTCCACTTTCACCTAACTATGGTTTAATACAAATGGCTGTGGTATCTGCAAGCAATTTTGGGGAAAAAATAACTTTCGTTCAAAGTAAGGTGACACGATGTGACGTCGGCAGACATACCGTTTCGTGCGGCGGGGGCGTGTCTGTTGTGAATAGACTTCACATACATTAATTATTAATTACATACATATTGTACAAAATAAATGTCAGATACATCTCTTGCTTATACAGACAGGACAGACACAAGCACTTCCTGGAGGAGGTGAAGTAGCATAGTTTTGCGTCAAATTTGTCAGAGCTGTGGGTGTGGTGGTTGGCTGTCCGAAAAACCCCCCTCCCCATTTCAAATGGTTAAATCAACTAAATGCATAAAGGAAAAACAACTTTGGGGGTTGTGTTGAGATACAATGAACTCTAATAGGTTAAATGCTTGTAAAAGTTTATTTTGCATAATATGGGACCTTTTAATACATGAATTAAATTCAGTACTGGTACAGAAAAAAAACTGGTGGTGGTTTTATTTTCACCACCACCAGTGTCTAGGCTCCAGGGGGAAGATTCCTATCATATCCTTCTCTGCGCATCGCTAATCATTCCCTGCCGGGGTCGAAGCACCAAACCTATTATAGATTGAATATATAGAGATATAGCTCTATCTATATATCTTTATATTTATTGTTATTCATCTATCGCATATTTATTTCAGTCCCTCCAGATTGAAACAAAATACTGCATGAGAGCGCTGTACTGCAAACAGGAAACGTCTCATGCTAATATGCACTATTTTCTTTTGCTAAGTCTATTGGCTCAACTATTTTTTAACAACGTTATCAATGGAACTACAAGGATTTGTCACCACATCAGGTCAGCGTAAGTCTCTGGTGTGGAAAGCGAGCCCGAACTGGGACAAGATTACGGGAGAACCCGCTTCAAAACGAAGAAAGCCCACTGTCCTGTGCAGTCACAGGGACCAAAGTTTTAGAAGTGATGCGCCTCTTTCAATTGTGAGAAGACAAAAACCAAGGCTAATCTTTTGAAAAGCACCTATAACTGAGCTTCGCTTCAGTAAAGTCTCTGCTCCCCATCATCTGTGGGCACTAATGACATTCTAACACCCAAATAAACATTAAGTGTTGTTTACGTCTTGGAGGCTTGAGCTAAATGCTACATGATTTTAAACAAGAACTATAGTCTACAATTTTCCATTGTTCCATGTTAGTTATTTTTCTAGCCCTCACATAAAGTAGGATTTGTGGCGGAACTGGCTAACTGTTAAGTAGGCCTATGATTAAAATCTACTCTTTTGTAAAACGATAAATGATATATTTATTTAAAAAATAATGATAAAATAAACACCATTAATTACTGTAGTGCTCAGAGCTGCCCTCCTGAATGTGTACAGGTTGGTCATAGGGCCTCGGCAGAGAGGACAGCGGGTCTAGTGGTCAGAGGGGCCCTACATTCTACAAAACTATAATTTAAATTTAGTGAAAGTAAACATGGCTTATGCAGAAGCATATCCACTTTTCCGGCTGTACTTGGAGCCTGGCATACGTGTGCTGTGACTTAACCACTTGACCATATTCACTTTTTAACCTTTTTATTATGAAATTAGGTGTATAGGATAAACAACCTGACAAGGGCAGTAGCCGCTGTGCCTGGGGACCCATTTCCAGGTCTTGTGCTAGATGGTTGAAACAACTCCACAGGTGTGACTGTGATAAGCTGAAACAACTCCACAGGTGTGACTGTGATAAGATGAAACAACTCCACAGGTGTGACTGTGATAGGCTGAAACAACTCCACAGGTGTGACTGGTACTAGAATGTGTTTCTCAACTTCCAGCCAACTACCATAAAGTTTTGCAAAAACGAATTGGGAGCCGTAGTGACTACCTGAACAATTTTGGAAAAAATATGTAATGTAAGGATTCTGTTTTGAGACACATTTTAATGTCCACTTAAAAAACATTCAAGAAGAGTAGTAAGGAAGAAGTTGAGGTGGTTCAAAATGTAGATAATATCGTGAATGTTTTTTTTAAAATGCCCAATTTCGGCTGCCCGGTGGTCAAGTGGGTAAGGTGGCAGCACACATGCCGCTGGCTGCAGTGTTGAGGGTTCAAATCCCGGCTCCAACAATTTACTGCATGTCCTCCCCTCTCTTTCATCCCCATTTCACACTCAGCTGTCCTAATAAAGCTTACGGGAAAAAAACTCCTTCAGGAAAAAGGAAAGAAAATACAAACGCATGTTATTTATTGGGAAAAAAATATTAAAATTCTTAAGAAAGCTGTTGAAAAAAATTATGTTGTAAACTTTCTAATAAGGGTATAAAGGTAATATTTCTGCACATTTGTGATCTATTTTACAGACATTTATCTGATAATCAAACTTCAACTAAAACGTTTTAGGCGGCGCACGGCCGCCCGGGTGACTGATGCTCTTTATGCATGTCTCTCATGTCGCATCTGTCATCAAGTCACGTTCCTATGTTGTGAATTCTGTTCATTGACAATGGCAATAAATATATCCTGATTCCTGATTCCTGATTTCAGTTGGAAGGCCATAATATTGTCTGGCAAACAATCATTATTGGGATTTAGCAAAATACAATTTTGTCAATCGCGCCCACTTCTTGGGAGAAGACCAACAAATACAAGAATTCTATGCTATGTACAACAGTTAATAGGAGAGGTATAAACCAGAGTTGGCAGGTTTTAGACAGAATTCTGAATTTTTTTGTTTGGAAGGTAAATTATGCAGTCCCTCGATCAGCTACTTGCGAACAGTGGAATTGTGTATTTGTTTGGATTCCAATTACTCCTGCAGTGTTACTCTGAAGTGCGTAGTTCATTAATGTGCACGTGCAGGACACTATAATGTTACACAATCCAAATATAGTGGGCACATTCACAACTACCTTACGTCTTTGGTGTTTACCTGCAGAAATTCACAGAATGAGTCACTTAACCGCAAAGAAGATTCTTGGAGCTATGTCACAGATCGAGAAAACGTCAGTTATCAAGGAGATTCAGAACAGAATATTTTTGATGGTCGGGAGGGGAGGGGACTTTCTAACGAGGATTCATCGGATTAGCGTGAATGAAGCTAAATGCTACTCCAAGTATGTTCTTGATGAGGGAACAATGTTAGAACATGGTTAAAAGTGCAGAAAACAACATTTTGTATAATATAATAAACTATTAAAATACTTTAAGGGCTGGGTATTGCCTAGTACCTCACGATACGTATCCCGGTACTCGTAACTGATACACTTGTATCCTTTAAAACCAGTGTTAAAAGTTTATTAAATCAATGATTTATGTAGAATGACAAAATGCATTAAAATGTCATGTCCTCAATGTACTTAATATCAAAATACAATAGTCCTATTGTATTTTGTATTTTAGATTCATGCTTTCTACAACATAAGCTGGTTAATAATTGTTTAACTCAGAAACGTATCATGAATTCATGTTGTTTGAAAGTATCACAATATCTGTATTGCTGACGTATATTGCCAAGAAGATGGTGGCGATATATCACTATCGATATTTAGAAGACAACCCTATTGGACTGCGCCGTGGTCGAGTGGATAGCATATGTGCGCTCCATGTGAGCAACCCACAGCAACTCTTGGCTGTTTGCTGCAATGTCCTTCCCCAGTCTCATCCCCATTTCACACTATACTATCCTGTCTAATAAAATCCTTTAAAAAAGGAAGGTGGACTAGTCACTCATGGTGAGAACATCACAATTGTATTGTAGAAAAAGATTCAGTTGTAGTCATCTGGACTCTGTTTTAGAAAAAACAAAACGTTTCAACTCTCATCCAAGAGTCATTCTCAATCAGAGAAACAAGTCTGAGAACTCTTGTTTATATCCTACTCTTTGTGAGAGCCCTGGCCCACAGGGCCGGGACCTCACTGCTAATGGCCCATTGAAACTGGGATGGGCCTATTGTTCTATTGTTCCCTGCCTCACCTTGAGTGCCTATTTAGCATCCGAATGCCCAGGGCGTCTCCAGGGTTTCAGCAGACCATTATAAACAACGGGACGAATGAGGGATTACACCGACATCACAATTGTATGATTTTTCACAAATATTTACAAACTTTTTCACATTTTCAACATTTTCTTTCGTTCACATTGTCTGATACAAGGTTCCCTTTAGCTCTGTGCCCAAAATATCGATACAATATATTGTGATGGATCTCTTGGCAATACAAGGATGTGTATTGTGACACTTTAAGAGCATTAAGGCTGACTCTCTTCAGATGGAAAGTTATTTATTTATTCATAAATCAATTGAATACATTGAGATTGATTGCATATATGTTGTTTTTATTATTGAGCAGTGTTTTATGTTTCACCTTAATGCCGAGACAAGTTCCAATGTTTGTTAATTTTGTTCATTGACAATGGCAATAAATAAATCCCTTCTTGTATTCTAATAGTAAGATCACTGTGGACATGAAATTCTAGAACAAGAAAAACATCAAGTTAGTAAACTTTTAAGACCCTTTTTTAGGCATGCATGTATCAGAATACATATTGTATCATAGACCCTGGATTGGGAAACATATTGTATTGTGAGGTTCTTGGCAATGCCCATCCCTATTGGGTGGGACATCAGAAATTCCTGGGGTTCCAACAGCTTTGGCTGGTGAGAGACTCAGGTCATCATAAAATGTTAATTGAGCAAAAAAATTGGTAACAATCTCACAAGTATGATTGAAAATGGCTCAACAGTCAAAGTCTGCTCTGGTTTGGGATGTACATTTCCCCTTAATTTTCCCCATAGGCTTTTAGAAAGAGAAGAGAAAGAGTTTAAAAGCGCGGAGGCTAACAAGCTCTGTGGTAACTAAAGTCCATAACACAGTTGTTTACCATTTAAAAAACACATTCAAAATCTTTATATCTTGACTTGGTTTATAAAATTTCAGAAAGCCTATTTGAAAAATGAATGAGAAATTTACTTCCGGAAGTGGTGGGTGGTCACTAGTTTCCTGTGTCATTTTGATGTAATTATTGCTCTGTCTGTATCAGAAAAGCTCTTTTCTCAGCACATGGCAGGCTTTGAGTATCTGTAGAGCCCAGAGGACAGTTTAACGACTACTAAACTAGTAGTTGTAGTCAGCCCTAGTTGAGTGAAAACTTAACTTATGTATAATAAAAGTTTCAGGTGAATTTGTACACAATCAAATTCAATTCAGGATTATTAAAAAAAAAAAAAAATCTGATTGACGTGAGGGACAGGCAGATAGTGCTAGCATCATTAGCATCAATCGTAGAGATCGACAGATATGGCTTTTTCATTGCCGTTACCAATGTTTTTAATCTAGAGCAGCCGATGATAAGCTTTGCTGATATAGCTCTGCATAAGAAAAGTTGAATGATAATTAAAAATATTTCTATAGGGGTGATTTCTAAACATCCACAGCCCTGTCTCACTGCAAACGTAGAAGAGAACTGGAGTCACATTTTGTGCAGTGCTTTCTTCTTAAGGGCTGAAGTTAATCCTGCATAAAAGTGGTCAAAGAAAGTATGCATCTCATTTAGGCAGGTTTATTGCTTCTGCTGGAGTTTAAGGCATATATGTGAAAAAGTATCAGCCCGATTTATCAGCCAACTGATAAATTAGTTTATCTCTAATCATCAGCAAAACCTAATCAAGGCAGCCTGGGTCAAAGTTCAGAACAGTGGACTTGAGTACACAGATACATTTTAGCTCTATTGTCAAATGCTTTCTGTAGTTTCTGTATTATGCCTATAAATAATATTATCAATGTATTACCCGTTTTACAATATTACTAATATAGTAATTAGAGCTACACCAATTAATCGCGACTAGTCGACTAGAAAAATTATTGTAATAATTTTTGTATGTAATAATATTTATGTTTCTCTTTTTGTCTTTTTGTCTTTTTGTATTTGTTTTAGAGTCTGTATCGCCCAAAAGACAGTGGCATCATTTATTGTTGTTGAAATTTGAATTTAGTCATTTCTGATTTACAACAGTAACACACTTTATTTATCTAGAAGCCTTCAATCACCATATTTCAACCTTTATTAGGTTAAAAATGTATTTAAGAAGTATCAATGTACAATAGAAATAATCGATGACTTGAAAAAATATTTGCTGAAAAGTCCACTACTAAATTAGTCATTAGTTGCTTTCCTAATTGTAACTGATTTGACTGACTGATCGGCTTGCAGTTCAAGTCCAAATATCAGTAATGTAACTGAAAAAGGTAGAACAACATCCCTGTGTGTGCGTTTGGATGTGTGTCGCCCTAGACGCTCCTGTGCACTGCATATTGGTTTATTTATTAAGATCCCTATTAGCTGTACCAGAGGGCCGGCTAATCTTCCTGGGGTCCTATAAAAATACTTAACCATTTTTATTTCATGTAGCCATGTCTTGAAAACAATATTAATAGTACTGTTTATATTGCATGCTTGCCTATGGTGAAAGAGCACAGGAGAAGAACTCATGTCCGGGTAGCAACAGAACAGCTACAGGTCGCACTGGTGTCCATGGCACCCGGTTGTACACATCTCTGAGTAGAACCCCCTGAATGGAATAGAAAGGCTCATAAGTCATCATTGATTTTTTATTGTTCAATACTGTGGTATAGTTTATATTAGAGTGTTGAACTTATTTTGATATTTTCCTTACAAGTATGATTTTATTTGCAATTTATATATTAATGGTTGGATTCTGTTACGGTGCACATTTTTAAGCACATCCAGGAGCATTAAAGGTGCTGTTCCTGATTTTTACCATCTTTTAACCAAAATTTTAAATATATATGTAATTTATGTATTTATTTAAAAGGGACGGTGCATATAGATTACCATACAATGTACTGTAAATATGCCAGAATTAGCCCATTGGTCAACTAGTTCATTTTAAACTCTTTGCAGTGGCGTATCCTAATTGTTCATTGCCATGAGTTCATAAGCACTTTTCACTTTCAGAGGCCAGAGCAGTTTACCATCACGGTAAAGCTAACAACCATTAGCATGCTAACAGAACACTTCCTGCTTTTGTTATTTGCATAGGACTTCAACAATTGCTGCCTTTGTGATTTGATCATTGCGACCATTTAAATTTCGGTTGGATTGCGATATATCTTGGAGCCATAAATCCAGTAGAAACCTCTGAATGGAATAGAGAGGCTCCTAATTTTTTTTTATTCCATACAGTGGAATAGTTTATATTAGAGTGTTGATCCATTACTTATTTTGATATTTGGTATTTGGAGACAACTTCCACTGTCTGTCCCTGCAAACAACATTAGAATGTGTTCGATATGAAGCAATAGCAGCCCAGTGACCCCTAGGAGACTCTCGTCTGGTTGACCTCAATATGCATTTGAACTAAAAGTTTTAGGAAGTAACTAAATCCATGCACCAAAAACATGTATTCCGAATACAAATTCATAGTAACTGTTTTTTTAATACAACCAAATGAAATAGTAACTATCAGAATACAGTTACTCTAAAGTTACTTAGCCAAAATTAAAGCGATACATTGTGGTATTTGATAAAGCCATTTAATCTTCAATGGCACAGTTTTAGTGAGAAAAACAGAAAATATTGCGATTTTTTTTTTTTCTTTCTACAACAATATAATGGATATGAAAGTGGACGTATTCTAATTATTCAGAATAAAGAACTCTGATTGGACCATGTATTGGAATATGTGACAAAAATAAATTTCAAGGTAGGTTATCAGTATTCTCTAACTAAAAACATTTTTTAAGTATTCCTACCAACACTGCCTTTTACTGAATTGGTCTGAGTAGCAGGTATAAAGGTTTGCTTCCAGCCAGCTCCAGTAGCCTGGCCTCCATGTGCACCTCTGCCTTTCCTCTCGGCTTATCATATGGCGATGCTTGGTTGTTTTTATCTCTCTGGCACCGCCAAGTGCTGAGACAGAGAAGGGGCTGTGGAGTGGAGAGAGCCCCGCTCGATTGCTGACAGCACCCTGCAGTAGCAGCATGGTAATTCTTTCTATCTTTCTTCTGCATCATGTTTACCTAGCAACAAGCATCATCCGCAACCGGCTATCCCATTGGTCATTTGAAAACGCACCGGGGACCAATGGCAGAGCTGTTACTATGGTGCGGCGTGTAGTTGCCGGGTGGAATTTTGCTGCAAGGCACGTGAGACTCAGGGTCTGCTTTCCTCCTCACTCTGGCTTTGTAATCTCCATTGTCTGGTTGTTAGCACAGCTCCACACGCTTTACAAGGAGCTAGTCACCAAGTGTTGCAATGGATATGTTTACATGAATATTCACTCATGTGCTCATCCTAAACAACAGCAGCTCAAAGCACACCGAAACAGAATACCTACTAAATGTCTTTCTGTCAATGTAATTGGCGGTTGAATAGACGTTTTGTGCAGTGGCTCGTGTGCTCAGAAATGGTCAGAAATGTATCTAAATTGATGAATCATTCCTTTAGCTCTGTTTTTGACTTCAGTCTTGATAGAAGTAATCCCTGTCCCTCAGTTGTAGGCTGCTGCTGGTTTGAGCCTGAGGGAGACTCGCTTGCTGATGTATATGTTGCAGTAGATTTTGGACGTGCTTGACCCCTATTCTGTGCAGTGTTGTATTACAGGGCGACTACTTTTAACTAAAGGAACTGTCAGAGGAGTGCACTTTTGACGCGTTTAGCTGTTCCCAGGCAGTATTGTGCCTGATTTAGCTGCTATGCTTGGATAGCAACAGCAACAACTTTTAGCCTTGAAAGGTTTGTGAGGGGAAGTGGCACATCTGAGCTGTGAGCATGTGCGTGTCTCCACCCCCAGCCTGTCTGCCTGCCTCCCCCACGGCCTCCCCCCGCCTCCCGCAACCCTTTTTTACCTGACATCTTCAAACTATTTCCGCGTCATTCCTGCCTCGCTCTGTTGGAGGAGACGCTGGGAAACTAAGCTCCTGGCCCCGCCCACCGACCCACTCGTGAGCCAATCAGACCCTGGAGCAGGGCTTTATGCGGCCAATTGCGTGGTGGCTGCCGTGGCGTTGGGTAGCAACAGAGAGGGAGAGCATGCTGACGGACTCGGGCACTTTTCTCCACGAACACAAGTTTGTGTCTGATCTGAAGACTCATGCCAACTGTGGCTGCGTCATAAACCTACTGATTCATTGTGTTAGCTTAATATATAATGCCACTGGTTGCATTCTGAACTTAACAAATAATTCACCAGTCATTAGAGCAACCAATCATTAGAGCATTGTTGCTGCTAAACTGACACAATTTTGCTGCTTTTAAGCCACACTTGCGTCTTCCTAAAATATAATATAATATGATATGATATATTTATATATATATATATATATATATGTCTCCATCTAAAGTCCCAGTATATATATCCTGCTGTTACTATAAATGGACAGGAGCAGAGAGGTCTGCAAGGAGCGACAGCAGCTGCGCCTGGTGGGGTCGTCACACACTGCTTTGTGCCTTACTTATAAAATCATGACTCGTTTGAAAAGCTAGAATACTCTTAATGGTTTAGTAAGCGTTAAAAGTGCATTAAGCGTATGTTCCTCTCACTGTTGTGTGTGTGTGTGCGCGCCGCACTGTAGCCGCTGACGCGTGGTTCCCCCCGCACACTGACATGGTACGGTCCTATGGGTGGGGAGCCGAGCGCGAGAGCGGCAGTGGTTTTGTTTAGACTCAAGTCCGAAAAAGGAAATGGGAGAAAAGCATAATTTCGTCGCTGGAGAAAGTTTGATCTCGAATGAAAAGGCAAATATTTGAATCATATTCTGAATTCGAGACGCGGCGATTCAGACCTACAGTAGCGGAGGGAGAGGTACGTCAGCGCGTACACAGCCGGCGTCTCCAGTCAAGCTCAGGAACGAGTGCGGATTGTTTTGTGTTTCCTCTCCCAGGCTCGGACTAGGTGCGCTGCTTGGCCTGGGTCTTTTTGTGATCTGGGACTAGTTTCAAAGCGGACCTACAGTAAGTCGTACTCGGCCAGATCCAAGTGGAGCGTAGCCCGGAGTGAGGCGGTCTTCAGCGATGGAGTTCTCTTTCCCTGGGCTTAAAAGCAGTGGATTTACGCGGTGTTTTGTTGTGGTCTGTAAACAGGTGGAAGAGTAACGTGGACGCCGTGTTGAGCTGCCACAGCGCAGCTCTACAGTGGATATAGTTGAAGGATTATTGTGTGGAACTCCTGTGTTTAAGTGGACGCGGTGCATCGGGACAGTTTGCTGACAGCTCATCAGTGTGGAAATTCTCTTTGTAATCATGTGGAGGTGCACTTTTATACCAGCTGTTTGGAGGAGGAAGATAAATTAATACAAACACACTGGAGTTTCTACTTAAACATGAATCATTTCATGTAGTCATTGACGTCCAATCCCAGCTGTAGCCTACTGTGGCCCGTGCAGTGTTCCCAACAAAGTGCCAGTGATTGGAACTATTTTTAGTGAGAGGCATGGGGTAAAAGCAGGCAGATGGAACCCTATCTCCTGTGTACTTTCTCTGCTCTGTCCCCTCCATCACTGCTGGCTCTGCCCTAAAGGCAGCATGCGGGCTGAGGCTGGCTCCCCATCACCTCCACTTCTGCTCGAGCTGTGGAAACCATGATCAACAACACGTCTTAGAGAGCAACATAAGCTATTTGAAGAACTTGAAATCTTTAAGGTGGTTGTACCTATTTCAAGACTTTATCAAACAAGTACAGGTGATGTGACTACAAAGTAGTCGGCTTTCATACAATTTGTAGGAAACACTTTACACTACCTAGAAAAGGCACCAGCAAGCTGCAGGTGACATACAACCTCAGCAGAAAAGAATGCATCACGGGTGAGAAAAGATGCACACGTCTTACCAAATCTTCACTTGTTCCCCGCACCCCCAGAGAGCCCCCGTATTTATGTAGTATGAAAGATATCTATATCTATGTAGTGCGCTATAGAGTTTACGTCCTTTTATATTTTTACTTCAGAGACTCAAGCTGCCTGTACACCAGTTGTTTGCCTTAGAAACCACAGTAATGACAAGCTACGAGCCAGAGTAGATGGTGCCTTCGCAAAATAAGTTGAGTTGGATGTACATTTTTGAACTCTGGGAACAAATGCGTGATGAGGGTTACGTAACGCTCTCAAAGCTTTGAGCACAGAACTTTAGCGTTTCCCAACTGGATCGGTCAGTTGCCAAGCGTTTCCATGGTGATCACATCATCTGTGGAAGACAAGACTGTGCCCCCCTGCAGGATGGTCCAAACGGACCCTTGGATGCCCTCTGGCCTTCTCCGGAAGAACAAGAGTTAGTACACACTCACACTCACACTGTCCTGCTGACCACACTGTCCCAGCTGTGGACTGTCATGTCCCAACTGGGCCCAAGCGTCACTCTATAACGGGTTCTTTCCTTTCCACTTTTGTAATATTTTTGAAACATTTTTAAAAACTGCCCAACATTTATTGTTTGACCTAATTTCACCAACATTTACTGGCATCTAAAAGTATATTAAACACAGTATAATTTTAAAATTATATCTTGGAAATCATCTGATAACTATCTGCTCAGTGCTTCTCAACCCCCTATTTTCAACTCCCACTTTAGGAAACGCTGCTTTATAATTTGCTCCTTTGTGGCTGCAAATTGGTAAATTAACAAATTAGATATAAAATATTGAGATAATTGCCTTGTGCATCCTTCACCAAAGAAAGATGAGGTATAGTTTTTCTGTAGTTTATTTTCATTTTTCCGTTGCCTTACTGTTGCTATAGTATGGAGATCATAGTTATTTTAATATTTTTATGCCACTGTGAACTTGTGAAGCACTTTGTGATCTATGTCTGTGACAGGTGCTATACTAATACATGTTACTTACTTACCAATTAAAGCCTCCTTGGACAGGTTTAGTATAATAAACAGTGCTAGCTCAAATAAGAATCATCGTAGCACTATGTTGTCAGCGTCTGTACCACTCACTTTTACTCTTTAAGATTGGATTTTCCCGCATTCAAATTCCGCATGGAAATGAGACTTTGGCTGTATTTGTAGTCTGCGCGGTTTCATGCGGTGTCAACAGTAGAAATCTGAGCTAGCAACTGTGAAATCCCATTCATTTCTGCGCGGGAGGGGGCGTGTTGGCAAAAATTAAGAAATTTCGCTATGCAGCCCCTCGCGAGTTAGGCTAGCATAAACCTAGCCTAACTCTTCTCACAATGGCATTGTGTGTCGGCCAATCAGGGCCCGCAGCTGGTAGACAGGCTTCCTGTTTCTGCTAAGCTCTTTGGTGCTCATGTGATGGTCAATGATTGTTTGTGGTGCTTCAGCTGTCATCTGTATTGTTCAGTTGGGATTTGTGGTGTTCAGCTGCGATCTGTGGTGTTCAGCTGCGATCTGTGGTGTTCAGCTGCGATCTGTGGTGTTCAGCTGTGATCTCTGGTCTCCAGTGGTGTTCAGCTGTGCTCTCTGGGGTCCAGTGGTGTTCTCTGGTGTCCAGTGGTGTTCAGCTGTGCTCTCTGGTGTCCAGTGGTGTTCAGCTGTGATCTCTGGTGTCCAGTGGTGTTCAGCTGTGATCTCTGGTGCTCAGTGACGATCACATTTCCTTCACTTATGGTTGTTCTGCCTCATACTCTTCTGGTTCTCTTCGCCCATCAGGGTGCCGCCATCTGATGTAATCCTACTTCTGGTTGTATTTGTGAACACAGGGCTGCAACCTCCAGAGAAGATGAGTTCTACACAGACTAAAAAGCCCATTTCAGGTCCAGGGAATCGGTGTATTGTCTTGTTGGTCACATGAACATTGGACATTTTACACAAATCAATCTACTTTTGAGCATATTTTAGTGGCGAGATTTTTCGGAGTTCCCACTCGACCGAAAGTGCCACTACTATGGAAGTGCTGATCAGGGGCAAAAAGAAGCAAAAATGGGTGTGGTGGATAGTAAGAGTAAGAGCAGTAAAGTAGTTCCCGACTGTAAATAAACTGGGGGATTTAGAGGTGCTCCTGCATCCATGATTTGATCAGTTGTTGCCTTTAAGAGAGGTTCCAACAGGCCCACCAAGACGTCACAGGGGGCTTTGAGGTCACTTTGATTGTGTGAGAAAAACATGAACTATGAACAAAGAGTTAAAAGCCTGCAGGGGAGGGCTGAAGACCACCTCTGTCTGTTGATTGTATCTGAAGAGTATGTAGAGGTCTGGGATGGATATACTGTTCGGATCAGCCAGAGGTCCATAAGCATTGAATGGATAAAATCAATGTGTGTCATCATATATTATTGTAATGCTTATCAAAGATAAGAGTTCAGTTTTGGACTAAGAGTCTTGCAATAATGTCAGGGGCCTCTTCAGGGGTCATGGGGGGAGTACGGGGGAATTCAATTGGTCTTTTTAATTTAATTTTTAAAAAATCTTTATTTAACCAGGAGATTTCCCCCATTGAAATTTAAAAAAAAACAAAAAAAACTCTCCTTGCCAAGAGGCAGCACATTTAGATAGTTACACATATAAACAAACGGCAATAAAAATAACACAGGCCTTTTCCACCATTTCAGAACTGGTCCTGCCATTTCCACTCTAAAAATATTGGCTCCTTCGGATGCTCGTGTAAAAAAAAATTCTTTAATCGATAGTTGGAGCCCTTCGTGGTCAATAGTCATCATCGGTCATGTCAACCAGTGCTTTTCTTTTTTTTCCTTTTCTGTACAGGTCATAATTACACCACGTTGTGTAACGAGAGTAAATGCAGAGCAGTGACATTGACTTTGAACTAGGGATGTGAAGATTAACAGTTTTTTCAATAACTGCGAATATTTATGGCCATGGTAGGTTATTTGTGGGGTTTTTGGAACCTAAGGTATACAGCAGAAGTGTTCCCAGGAGCAACGCGAGTCATGGGCAGCATTTGCACATGTATGTGTATCAGACGGAGCCCATCGTGTCAACAAGCCCGATCTGTGTCTAATGAATGTCTGTCGTACACGTGACTGGATAACGGGCTGAATGACCGGTCCGTTACACACGGAGGTCCACATTAGTGCGAGTCAACAGTGCGAGCTACAGTCAGCGCGAGTACAGTTGTTTTATGTCACTGCTTCATGAGTTGAGGAGGAGAAGGAGACTGGTGGTGCCAGAGTGTAATCTTACCTGTAAATGCTGTTTTATTTTTCATCCATTCGTGGCCATTATATTTTATTTTCAAAATAATCCATTGTTATAAGTAGCACATTTTCCTCTCACAGGAATATTTGCAGGTTGAAACATAAAAAAATACAGTATCAACATTTCCTTTGTTTTTACCGATCATCGTGATCAATCATAAAATTGCAATAGTTCTCCTCACAATACTCGTGACTCTAAAATTTGACATCTTGACACCCCTACTTTGAACTGTGCACAACTACTAAACATTTTGACGCACTGTTGTCGTGATTATGACTACTGTTGTTTTGGTAACCGCAATATTGCCATACTATGATCAACTGACCACTGACCAGCCACTCTAACCGCATTTTACATTTGAATGAAGTTTGGCGCCAATGCCCAGTGTAATTTAACTGTTTAATGGTGAACTATGTTTTCACACCATCTGCCTTTAAGAGTTTTGGGTGCGAACATTCGATGCTTTGGCTTTAATTGATGAGTCTGAATCTCATCAATGAGTCAATAAATACACAGCACAGACATAACAGCTGCTGCAGTAACAACCCCATGTTCCAACATAAGCCTACACCGACCCAAACAAAGCACAATGTGTCAGCTCACCGATAAAGAAGAACTGAAGTCCAGTGTTGCTCTTATATCCACCCGAAAACTGTTGCAAAACTGGACATGATCAACACTTGGCTGTAATCCTCCTCCTCCTCGGTCCAGGTAAACCGCAAGTAAATGTGGCCTTTGTTGAAACCCAGTGAGAAGATGCAGCCAAACAGAGTCCACGTAAAGTTCAGCCAAAACGAAAAAAAAAATCTGCCATAATTCTCCTCCTCCACCCATAAAAGTGTAGTTAAAACATAAGCACTTGCTGTGCATCGGTGCTTGTTTGCGGAAAACAAAATTGAAACCTCCTGAGAATCAGCTGTGAGCTGGTTTGTTTGCATATTTGTTTTGAGCTATAATAATACTTTTTTTAAAAAGTTGCTGATTAGAGCACTCGTCCACCAACCGCAAGGTGGGAGGTCCAGTTCCCTCGGACCAAGTTCTGTCGTTGTGTCCAAGACAAGTCAGTCGTGGCGCACGATATGGACATTTTAGGCCGATACTGATACCGATGTAATTGGAAACACTTGGGCCGATAATTGATATTGGGCTGATATTTACTATACTTTGTTTGGTAAATTTGAACGCTTGCATATATTTTTGTTGTTGACTATTTCAAACTAAAATATTGCTGTATTTTGAAATAAGGATTAAATCTGTTTTAAAATGTTGAGTTAGAACACATTATACATTTCATTTGGGGGAAAAAGGAAAAGGTTTAAAAAATAAAGTTTTAATTAGCTCTGTTTTAAGATATACATGTAGATAGGCTATACGCTATAATCTATAATTAAAATCAGCCTTCACAATTTTCCATTCTGTGAATTTACTGTTTTTTTAAATATTATTTCTCAGACTAAAGAGTCGCTCTGAACCTCTCCAGACCAAGTGTCATCATCATAGTCTCTCCTCCTCAGTCTCTCCTCCTCAGTCTCTCCTCCTCAGTCTCTCCTCCTCAGTCTCTCCCTCTTTAGTCGCCTCCTTAGTCTCTCCTCCTCAGTCTCTCCTCCTCAGTCTCTCCTCCTCAGTCTCTCCTCCTTAGTCTGTTCCTTAGTCTCTCCTCCTCAGTCTCCCCTCTGAAAAAACATTGCGTTTCTCACGGGTCACGAGTGAATTCTTTGCGTTTATATTTAATGATACATTTTGTCTATACTTTTCTAGAGCTTTTAAAAGTCATTTCTGGGTCTTTTAGACTGGGCCAGTCTGAGTCAAAAGACTGGATTAAAATTTACAGTCAGTTGTGTTTTTCTTCCTTGTTTTCTTCCTGTTTCTGAAGGGACAGCAGAGTTAACTCTTTCATCAACGAGGCGTAACATGGCGGACTGATATCGGTGGCTTTGGACTGAAACCGATATTACTCAATGACATGAATATCTGCCGATACTGATACTGGTCTGATATGCCGGTGCACCTCTACGAGCCACCCACATTGCCCAGTATGAATATGGTGTGTGCGAGTGGTGGTGGTGGTGGTGGTGGGAGGGGCCCTAGGACAGCTTTGGCTGTATTTTACCAACACTGTGTGTGAAGAGAATGAATAATGACTTCAGTGTAGCACATTCAAAGGCTTTGACAAGCCTGTAAAGTGCATAATAATAATAATAATAATAATAATAATAATAATAATACGTTACAAGTGTATCGAGTTGTTGTTGTTGTTTGTACTTAAGATGCCATGCCTTCTCTTCCTACTGTGTGGAGTTCCTTTGATATACTTCGAAATTTTAGCTGAAGACCTAAGGTTTTGAACACGTGATTTGAGATGAAGTTTTAAAAAACACAACATGCCTGTAGTGTCCGTGGCTTGCTCCGGTGCTGTCGCTGTTGGCATCACTCCAGTCGTGTTTCACTTCATATAATTAGCGGTGGTCTTATGTGATCATGTTCTGGGTAAACCCAGACACGTTCTTGCACTAATGAAGGCCTTATTCCGCTTAAAATCTCCACTTTTCCTCGGCGCTCTCCGTGTGTCATCACTTCCCAGCGACGGGCTTGAAGATGACGGACACGAGAATAAAAATGATGAAATGTTTTGTCAAATGTTTTTTTTTCTCTCCTCCTGCCAGGGGACTGCCGATGTAAATTTGCCTAAGGCAAACTAGCCTGAAAATATGACCATATGTTTCATAGAGCTAAAACAATTAATCGAGCAATTCGATTACAAAAAACCTTTGATTCATATTTTATTGCCTCGATGATTCATTCAATTTACAGATTTAATGTAAATGCATGAATAACCGACCATACTGCAGCCCTAGCGGAACGACTAGTGGCGCTTTCGTTTCACACAAAGCTTGTTTCTGCACAAACCTGCAGCCACTAAAACACAACAGAAGAGAGAGCAGCGTATTTTAACTCGCGAGTGTGACTGGGAAGCAGAGTTTTGTTGTGTGAAAGAGCCCAGAGGACCGCGAGTATGAAACAAAGTCCATGACGTCGGGGCGAAGACACGGAGGCTAAAGTGAACGGCACATGGAGCTATTGCTGCAAAACAACTGCAGAGTGACAGCTCTAGACACCAGGGACCACTGGCTTCACGTAACTAAGTTTCACTAATTTATTCATAGCTACTGTAACTGTTTACTAACACTACTGTGACAAGTTAATGAGTCCTTTTATATAAATTTTTACAACAATTTGGACTTAAGTAAAATGTTGCCGTTTTGGGGACATGCTTATTTGAAATTAAGAATTAAATGTGTTATTTTAAGTAGAAACTCATTTGTTATTTGTTTATTACTATGAACCATAATGTTCATAAAAAAATAACAATAATTATATGTTTTAAAATGGATTATGGAATGTAAAAGAAATTAACCGATCACTCAATTAATTAAAGAAAAGAATCGATAGCTGCAGTCCTAATGTTTACACAGTCATGCAACAAATTACTTTATTCATTCATTTTCTACCACTTGTTCTTGTTACGGGTGACTGGAGCCTATCCCAGTGCCTTTGGGCCTTAGGCGGGGTACACTCTGGACAGGGGCCAGCTTGTCGCAGGATTAACACAGAGACATAGACACACAGACAACACTGTGTGACATTCACACTCACATTCTTTCACTAGGGCCAATTTACAGTTGCCAATTTACCTAACACATGCATGTGTTTGGACGGTGGGAGGAAGCCGGAGAACCCGGAGAGAACCCACGGTGAAACGGGGAGGACATGCAGACTCCACCCAGAGAGAGATGTTATGTTCGCCCGGGAATCGAACCCATGATCTTCTTGGGAGGCGAGAATTAGATTACAAAATACTTTATATCACAGATAAATACATTCTGGTACTATTTTTGTTATTTGTTAGTATTTATTTATTTAAGTTAATTTGTGAACTTAACTTCAATTTAGCATACAATGGTAGGCCTTGCAATGGATTTTAAAATCTAAGTATCGGTATCTGCAAATATGGGTTATTGGCAACCGCAGCAAGCCAAATAGCAGACATCAGTATCGGCTAAAAAAAAACAACCCTCCATATCGGCCCACCCCTTACTGTTACTGTCTGGGCTTTGTTTGTGAAAGCACATATTTAATTTAGGATGTGCCTCTGTCCATCACTCCTTCAGCAGTATTCATTCTCTGTTTCCAGAGTGATAACCCTGGAGATGACACTGCCAGACACTCCATGTACAGTCAGGAGCGTAATTGGAGTAAAACCTGGTTTGTTGGTTTGTTGGTGAAAAATCAGAGAGTGTTGCCCGGTGGTCGAGTGGTTAAGGAAGCAGCACATATGCCAGGCTCCATGTGCAGCAGGCCACAGTGTTGAGAGTTTGAATCTCAACTTCGACAATTTGCTGCATGTCCTCCCTTCTATCTCATCCCTGTTTCAATCTTAAACTGTACTGTCTAATAAAACCTTTGGGCCAAAAAACTGATTAAAAAAAAATCTGAGCGAGCGAAAGCACTCATGAGAACCACGTAGAAACAAATGCCAGCGTCTATCCCAGACAGTTGTTTCAGTATGCAACATTGAGGTGCAAAATGTGCTGGAAAACTGAGCTAAACTAAGCCCACACTGTGTCCCGGCAGAGGGGAGGCGCACGGGCGGTAGTTAAGTAGCTAAGTAATTTGAAGCAGGTGCCACAAAGGTAGTGTCCAGGGGGCAAACTAACACAATGGAACACTTTTAAAGTTTATATTGCGAGATTAGTTTTGATCAGGAACAGGGTTCACAGTCTCTTCTTTGTAGAATTACAATTATACTTTCAACTCAGCAGGCTATTCAAAAGATATAACGATTAACAATTTAAAACTAAATATTATATCAATGGTCCTAATTTCTTACCATTCTAAAACCCATGGATACGATTGAAAAAATTTATTGCACTTCTAAAAAAGCCAAACACTGCCTGTTAAAAGAAAAGTCACATTCTCTAATATTTTGTTGGACATCTTTAGCTTGGATTACAGCACACATTTGCAATAAACTTCTGCTATGTCAAAATATTAATTTCATTCCAGTGTCACGTTGTTTTTTTCTTCAAGATTTTGTGTTAGTGATGCAGAGAGTGACCACTGCACAAACCCTTCTCCAGCTCGTCCCAAACACTCACTGGGGTTCAGATCAGGAGTACATTAGGTTATGCATCTCCTTAGATGTTTTCTCTGCTTGATGCCAATGATTTGACCCTTCTCATACACATCTTTTCCATGTTTTTTCCACATGGTTGTTTCAGAAATGAAGAGCCTCTCACAGCATCAGTTGGGTTGAAAGACCTTGTTGTGGCTGTAGCTCAGGTAGAGTGCTCGTCTTCTGATCCGAAGGTCGGTGGTTTGAATCCTGCTTTCGACATAAAGAACAGTGGTCACAGGATCCTCAAGTGGATCCTGCCGTTGTGTCCTTGGGCAAGACCTACTTCACCTCCAGTGTGTGCACGCTGATGTGTGTGAATGAGTGAGTGATGTAAAGCACTATATAAATGTGACCATTTATCAATTTTACAATCACCCAGGAAGCAATTATCCATTAGGAGACTTGTACCTATTTGCTTAGTTTGATCCAGGTGGCAACTTTATTTATTATTTGGACAGGCAGTGTATATTGTGTATGAGGATATAAAACATGACATGGAGATCTTTGTTTGCCAGCCTTACTCCGGGCTGTGTGTGCCTATCTCACTTTGTCCTCTGTGCAAACTTGAAATGGAACAGTATTTAGGCTAAATACGGTTGTATATTTACACAATCATGCACAAATAACATTGCTATTATTCTTACAAAAGTGAAGTTAGTTTGTGAACTTTACTGTAACATTGCCTTGCACTGGATTGAAAAAAGCAAACTACATAATGCTAGTGGAAAGTATCGGTTATTGGCCACAGTACATGTGGGATTTCATTTTCTGCCCAAAATGCACAGAATTATGGGATAATTATATAATTATTTATTACATAATTTAACACAGTAATTGCTTTAATAATCAATTACTTCCTTTGTCTGGGCTGTTGCTGTGTGCATTTCAACAGGCTTTGCTTATTTAACATCAAGGAACAATGTTTTATTTTATTGACACAAAAACACGGTCTGTATTGTGTAGATTGACACCAGTAGGCAGGATTTCAAAACGGTGTACTTGGAACAGATAGTATTGAATTTGTAATTTCTTTTAACTGTGAGTTGGAACCCTTCAAAATCAATGGGTTCTTTGTAAAGTCTTTAACATGTTTGACACTGCCTTATCTTTTAGTATTAATTTATTTTAGACTGACTTAGTGAAAACTCCATAGAAATGAATTAGACAGGAAGTACTCAAGCTAACCCTGAGCTAGCCATTTTAAAATCAAATAGCCAACTGGTACTCTGTGAGCCAGTAGTTGGTTAACCAGTTGGTGACCGATATATGGAAAATTTAGACTGATACCGATGTTATTGGAAACCCTTAGGCCGATAACCGACATTAGGCCGATATTTGCTGTACTTTGTTTGGTCATTTTGAACACTTGCATTTTAAAAAATATATAAAAAAATTAACAAAGTATTGCTGTATTTTGAAATAAGGATTACATCTATTTTTAAATGTTGAGTTAGAATCCATTATACCCTACAATTGGGGGAGAAAAGGAAAAAGTTTGAAAAAGAAAATTTTAAGATATAAATAGGCTTGCAATCAACCTTCATACTTTTCCATTCTGTGAATTTCCTGTTTTATTTATATTATTTCTCAGACTAAAGCGTCATCATGAATCGTGAATTGGTCGCGCTTATTTTTGATAAGTTTCGTCTTAAACTTTTCTAGAGCTTTTAAAAGTCTGTAACTTTGTCATTTCTGGGTCTTTTGGCCCAGACAGTTGCAGTCTGTTCTAAAATAGTTAGAAGTTAGAATATAGCAGGAGCTCGGCGGCAGAGTTAACTCTTTCATTACCGAGGCATAACATTGGACTGAAATCGGTGCATTTGGACTGAAACCGATATGACATGTAACCATGTAACGTCACATTGTAACCAGTATATCGGTGCAAACCTAGTTAACACAGGTCCTTTTTAATTTTTTTAACTTACGAGTCATAATTAGCACACAGTAAACGCAGAGCAGCACGATCGCGACAGGTCTTTGAACTGTGCACAACACGACTGAATGAGAACTCCCATGAATCTTTTGATGCACTATTGTAGTGATTATGAATAAAACAACTCTTTTAAAAGTCATGTTGTAATTTCCCCAACGGTTACCTTAGCACGAACAGGTAAAAGATCAATAGTTTCCCATCTGACACAAAAAGCTGAATAATCCAGTCTTGTCTCCACCATCATGAAGTCAAATAAACCATGCATGAGTTATGCATATTACATATTGGTCCATAATTACTGCAGTGTCACTGATTTGCTCAGTTTTTATTAGATAAACGTTATTATTGTAGTTTCAGCAAACTTTTTTTTCACTTTGATGCATCACAATTGTTTGAGGGGACATAGGCGCCCTCTGGTTGCGCACTTGTGTAGCGCAAGTATATACTGAAAATGCTATGGGGCGAATCGGTGCGGCCTGAAAGTATTCCATTGTCCAAAGTGACCAGGTACTACCTCACTGACGACCCTGCTAATTCTTACCACTATTCAAACTAAATGAATGGTGATCTGTCCAGTCTTCAACAATTCTTTGACCATTTTTATGCTTTTATTGTTCATAATTTTCTGTTTAGGTTTTATGTAAAGAAAAAAAAAAAGAGAGAGAACATATTTAAAAAACCACATACACCAACCAGCATAGTGTCATAAGTGTGTGTGATTATTATTTTGCCAATCAGTTATTCTGGCAATTATTATCTCAATTATCTATAGAATTAATTAAATGTTAAGATTGCGAAACTCCATGAATTAGATTTCTAAAAAAATTTACCCAGATGAAGAATAAATAGTAGGCTAAATGTCTTTTCAATCTTTTTATCATTTTAAGAATTAATTTTCTTTGTCTTCTGTCTTCTCTGACCACGTGTCATGTTGTAGAGTAAAGTTAATAATTATTCTATCCAAACTAGTTGACAAATATTTAAATGGGTTTTATTTCAGTTCTTTTCATTCCTGGTTGGACAGCAAATATGACATATTTACAGGGAATTCCACAACTGTTACCTAGCAACCTTCACTATCGTTAGTTTATTTATTTGAGACGGGGACAGTGCACAACATACATTAACCTAAATAGGACAGATGCATTATACCATTATTTCCACCTGTCGTCTCTGGGCAGGCTGACGTTATTAAGTCCCACTGTGGGGAGGAGCCTGCTGTACATATTTTTAGTGGGAAACCGGAGCACCCGGAGGAAAACTACAGACACGGGCGAACATGCAAACTCCACACAGAAAGGACTTCTTGCTGTGAAGCGAGAGAGCTACCTTGCCGCTACTCTCCAGTAACCATGCTCAAAACCGCCAAATCCATAGAAATTACACAATAGTTATGATTTGACAAACAACAATACCATATAGCATCTTTATTCAGTTGAATGATTGTCTAGACTGTCAGAAAAGTGTATCAGTGTAAACTGTCATCACAGAGGGATCCCGTTTAAGAACTCAACACTACTTCCTGTTATTTTGAATTCTTTCTTTTTCCAAAAACTGTAACTTAACGGAAGTAAAACTATGATACATATTTACCACAGGGTCTATCCTTCCAAATGAAGTTGTAATTAGAAAAACAGGAGAATCTGTCATATGGACTTTAAGGGTGGGAAATATGGACAATATTGAGTAGTTTGTATTTTTTATTCCCCTAATAAATGTGATACATGGATAGCATGCATACCGGCATCCATGTGTGTCTCGCCGCAGCAGCGTGCAATTGATTCGGCTCTGACAATTTGCTGCATGTCCGTCCCTCTCTCGTCTCCTATTCGGCCAAAGATTCCTTTTTAAAAGAAGAAATGTGCTAAAACATGCATGTAAATTCCAAGAAAGTTGGTCCACCATGTTCAAAGGATTGCGATTCTGTATCGTTTCTAAAGTCTCAGTATTTTGGACTTCACTATCGAGGAGATTCAGAAGAGTGTTTTTGACGCTCGGAGGGGAGTGGATTTTCTAACCAGGATTCACCAAACTAGCGTTACTGAAGCTAATTGCAACTCCAGGTATGTTTTTGATGATTAAACAATGTTAGAACAGGGTTAAAAGCTCAAAAAGTTCTGAATCTGCTGAGCTGAATATTTATCGACAGGAACATTTTGGACCATGACGTTAAAAATGTTCTGGAGAAAGCTTGGGCCGACAACAGATATTAGGCCGACATTTTAAACACTTGAATATTTTGGACAAAGAAGTGATGCTGTAAACTAATTTTAATGCCTAAAGTAAAATAAGGATCATAACTATTTTGAAATGTATAGAACCAGTTAGAAGGGGAATTTGTCTTGGGGAAAAAAGGAACAAAATTTGATAGAAAAGAATATTTATCAGCCTCTCTGTGTACCTCTCCAGTCCGTGTGTCATCACCGCTTTGCTCTGCCTCAGCTCCTCAGGGATAATTTCATTACTGGAGACTTATATCAGTGCTTTTTGCTGAGGCCAATATGACACAATTACGTGAATATAGGCCGATACTGACACTAGGCTGATGTATCAGTGCATCCCTAATAGGGTTGAACAATATATCAAAAAAATATTGTCATAGCTATATTGTAGCGTGTGGTATTGCAAAGTTGCTCGATAATTTATGATTATTTTGTGTATCAATCATGCATTTGTTGCATGCGTGGGCTTGTTCTGATTTTCTGATCAAACGCTCACCGCGGAAGCAGCCGTCACCTACACACAGCACCAGAGGAAACACAACACTTAAGGTGTGTGGCAAAGAGTTGAAGAGACAGACAACTCGGGTTTAACATCGCTCCTCAAAAGCATTGCATGTCTGAAATATGGGACTACTACTAACACTGCGACTTTAGAAGAGAGGGCGTTTGACAAAGGAAAACACTTTAAAAATGCGGTGGAGAAGTGCTTATGTAGCCCAATGCCAAGTCAAATCTAATGCCACAGAAACAAACTGTGTTTCATGAAGTACAAGGACAGAGAGGGATGAGATTACGGCGCACTCACTGCAACTTCAATGCAA
Source organism: Chaenogobius annularis (assembly GCA_015082035.1). Lineage (NCBI taxonomy): Eukaryota > Metazoa > Chordata > Actinopteri > Gobiiformes > Gobiidae > Chaenogobius > Chaenogobius annularis. The sequence continues at coordinate 201,172 of BJKM01000306.1, read as the reverse complement.
GAAAAGTCAGAATGGCCTGAATAATCACAGGAACAAAAGTTTTAGACATGGACCGACTTGCTTTCCTTCAACTGTGTTTGTGCTGAAAAAAGTGCAGACGCCAATGCTTTGAAAACAGCTATGTCAATCCAAACATTATGAAAGTACAAACCGTGTCATTCCAGCACATCTGCACATGCCCAGTCCTCGTGATGTGAAGAATGTACAGAGCACAGAAACGGTGATGAACATAGATAAATCCCACAAAGTAGACATGCTTCCGTCATATTATATCACTTGTTAAGCTTATACTCATGGATCTATTATAATAACTGGATAAGGCACGCCCCCTCTGTCTGCGATCCAAATTGAGTAGTGGCCGCTCCGCGGGACTGCAGCTTCAGGCACCAACCATTTCAACAGTTCGGCCTGTAAAATTACCGAAAGTGCGAAATTCTTTTTAGTCTAAAAATATAAATAGAAGGAATTTCACTCTTTACCGTTTCTAAAATCCTTAAAAATCACATTTTTAACGTCACGGCGAACATGTACGCGCCCTGACCGCGCACGCACTCCTCGTGAACGATCATCAGAAGAGCGCGTGTCGGACGGAAACAAAACAGAAGACAGAGACGAGACAAACGAGACACGTGAATTGTGTTTTATGTCATTTGGCACGTTTTCACACATCATTCAATATGAAGTGTAAATGAACGATTACACAGTTCACACAAGCTAACACAAGCTAACGTTTAGCTACACAAAAAGAAGCATTCATGAGTTCACGGCTCATGCTTTCTGCAAAGAAACCATTATTTTTCGCTTTACAACATGAAACCTTTATATTTATAGATAGATATATACAATTCATCATTATACATTTCGTAACCAGACCATTTCAAGACCACAGACTCCAAAAGTCCGCACTAACTGTCCACAGTCTTTCACGCGTTCTGCTGTCGCCGTGCTCGTTCCCGACGCCAAAGCGACATGGTGATGTCGTCATAAAAGGGGAGGCACTAGACTCCCTATTCAGGAAGTAACGCGGAAGTAGGGAACTTTTTTGGAGACATGCGCCAATGAGCACACGCCATAGGCTTGAATTGGGCGCCATTTTGTCTTCCGGGGGCTTGCTTATACTATGCACTGTCCACAGTAAACGGTAATGCTAATTATAATAGAAGTGGCTTGCCTTTTACCAAATGCTAATAAATCAAATACATAGCCTATACATGAGACTAACAAAAATGTAAAAAATAAATAAATAATTATATATATTATTATTATTATAATAATAATATAATTTTTTTTGGGAGGGAGAGCAATTAATTGATTGTCAAACAAACTCAGTGACTGGATCTAAGAGGTTCTGAGCTTTAAAATGAGCTATGGCTTGTCTATATTGGCGGAGCTGAAGTGGGTAAAATGTGTTTGTGACTTATTGGGCCAGTTACATCTATTAATCCAAAACATCAGCACAACTCGGGTAAATTTTGGGTCCTAGTGTAAATACAGGGTTAGCAGATTTTAAGTTGTTGATACCCTCCATCCCGAGCACGGTATGAAACCGGACTTAAGATGTTCTATTTGATCATCACTCTTATTTTCTTTGTCAATACCAGCATGCTATACATCATTTTAAAGATTATTTTCTCAACAAAAGGAATATGTCATTGATTTGCATTGCATAATATGCCCCAATAAGCAATTACTAATAGTACGTGATGAAAAATCAACTTTTCTTAATACATTTCTTACCCTTATTCCGGTTCTGACGGACTCAACGAGGTTCAATCCATCAGTAGCTGTACTCATTCTGTCCGTAATAATCCACAGAAAAACAATATCCACTTGTATTTTTCCTGAAGTTATCCCATTTGAAGAAATAGTACAGTAAACAGCATTTTCTTCTGTGAAAAAACTCACAAATAAAGCCTGTCCAACACTTCTCTGGTCCGTATCAAAACACCGGCTCCAGATGCAGAGACGCTGGGTATGTTTGTTTTCCTCAGCTAAAAAATGAGACCATCCACGAGTTTTTCCGTTCACGGGTTCGTATGGCACAGCCCTTTAGTAAACCAAGCGCCCCCTTTCGACAGCTGCGCAATTGGTCTTTTACCAGTGAAAGGGTGCTAAAGAAGTGACGTGTCAGCCTTTTAGACATGCATTTCGTTAGATATATGCATTATACCAAAATAATATATATTAAACATATATATTTTTTTTACCTCTATTGGGAAATTCATGGTTACACTCATGTTTACACATTTTCACATACATTGTTTTTAGCAGTTATAATAGGTATTTGTAGTCTCCGAAAGAAAAATGAAATTACCCAGCAAAGATACAAAGATCTTCAGCTCTGGCAGAGGCATGTCACAATACTAGGTTGTATTCACTACACCTTCTAGAGCAGCTATAGTTTTAATTCAGGTCAGAATTCTCTCTAACTGTCAGAGTGCAGATTTGGTGACCTGGTTTATGGTTCATAACTCATATCTATGGTAATTACTGGGCCTTTCCACATGAAACAACAACTGGCACAAAGTTCCATGTCTTATTGTCAACATAAATAAACAAAAGTTTAAAAAAAATTCCAAATACTTTCAGAAAGTGGGGCCATTATTCAATGACCCCCTCTAAAGATGTGATTGTTTTCAGTCCAAAGGACATTAAACCATGAGATGAAGTTATGTTGTTTTGATGAAGTTGCGGCATAACACGTGTTACTAAAAGCCTTTAATACGACACTCAACTGACGATGTGAAACACGTGTTTAAAGGGGATATTTTATCTTTGTTTGGCTATTTCTTTCAATAGTATATCTTCTTTAAAGTTTATCGGCCTGGACATTAAAGTCTAGAACGAAAAACGGGCAACAAAATCTTAAAAAAATTAAAGTAAATATTAAAAGAAGAACTACAACATGTGAGCTGATTTGTGCTGTTAAGCAAATCCTTTTGTTTCAAATGGCATTACAAGATGAATTATTTTTGGCTCAGTATTCACCATGGGTTCCTTTTATACGCTTAGTTTGTTCTATTTTCTGTAGTACGTTTACATTTAGCTGTACCTGAGTGTTTTCTTTGCCTTTTACGTGCCAAAGGTCACATGGCTGGGGGTCGCATATCAGTTTAGCATCTGTGGTTCTCCCCGAGGTTTCTACTTTTTCCCACTGTTTTTTTTGTGTCGTTTTTCCTCGCTGAGAAGGAGGGTCTAAGGTTATCCAGTTGCTTAATTCCTGTGAACATTGTTTAATCTAATTTTCTATTTCATTGTTGCCCATTGAGGCAACCTCTGTTACTTGGGTGTTAAATATACATCAAATAAATTGACTTGAATGGAATTAGGAAAGTGAGTGTTACATGTGGACTAGTTCTGTTTCAAAACAGTTAAAATCAAGTACAGTTCCTTTTAAAGATACATTTGAAACTTCTTCTGTAGTTGAATGTAAAAAACATATTACAAATGTTTCATCATGTTTCGTTTTCGTATAGAAATTAAGATATTTTAGGTGTTTAAATATTGCCTAAACCTGAAAAATGGACAGACCACGTTTACATACCTTGCTTAATTTAGTTGACATAATAGATTTATAGTTCAGAATCTTTATGTTCCTGTGGAAGAAAGAACATCTCAGTTGTTGAAAACAGTTTATTTTTGGGGGAATTGTGTGAAATATTACAATAAAATACTCAAATAAATTGTCCTCAAACCATTTTTAAAATGATTTGACAAGTCAGTTTCATCTTGCCGTGGGGGTCCCAAGGAAAACGATTTAATCTGTCGATTAGTTGTCAGATTGCAAAAGGGCCGTGAATTATGAGATTTTTACCAGATTTGACCAAGACATAGCTAAGGCGATGCCATTTTCCTAGAGTGTATTTACAAAGAAACTAAAATAATGAAAACACAAATTTTACAAATTTCTTGCGTCATTTGGTTTAATTCATAAAACCTCTTCTCTCTTCACAAGGCATATTTTTGGAGTCTGTGTAGTACATAAAATGATTATTGGATCACAAAATTATTTGACTATTATTTCAATAATTGATTAGTTGTGAATAATCAATTTACTTTTTTCAACCCTACTGTTCACACAATTATTTCTGGGAGCCTGAAATCATGGGAAACCATGATTTGGATCGGAGGTTCCCAAACTTGTCAGGCCGGGACCCCCAAAATAACCATACGATTGACTCAGTACACCCACAGTAAAATTAATAATTCCAAGTTGTAAATCTTTTAAAATTAGGTTTATTTGCATACATTTTTGTAGTTTATGTTATCTTTATGTTATTTGTCCCAGTTTCACTCAAACATACTGTTTAAAAAAATAATTTAAAATTACAATATGAAATCATCTTACGAGTTCATCTCACGACCCCCACTTTGGGAACCACTGATTTGGACAATGGTTTTAGGGTTAACCCTAATCCCACAGACACAAGTAGTTTCCATTAGATTATCGTAATATTTAGTATTACTTTACTACATGTTTATTGTGATTTATCACCACAATTACAAAATTCACATAATGCAGAATAAGTGATTATTTACTCTAGTTGTAGTGCTTTTAATGAGGCTGCATGTGTTTCCATGAGCAGAGAATTTACAGCTGGTTTGAGCTTTTTACGTTTTACTGCCTTTTTGAGATGCGTCCTCTACATTCATTAACTTCTCTTTATTTGAAATGGGATGACTGCACTATGTGATTACTGCTGGAGAAAATGTAGTTTGTTACATGATCTTGTTTTACATTTTTATTTTAAATACCAGATGCAGCTGTAGCTATTTGCTAGCCCAGCAGTAGTGATCCGTGTCTGTCCATCACAGCTGATACAAGCTGCTTTGACAAAACCTCCCTTTCTGAACGATGGAACTCTGCAGACAGCGAACCATTGGGGTTTAGCCACACTAAAGTAATGCAGGAAGTCAAAGGCCTTCAGCTGACAGAACCCAGGGGCCAGTGTGCAAAGGGCTCTGGACAAAGAGGTGCAGGAACCTGCTGGAGCCTCCAGGAGCCTGCTGGGTGGTGGCGTTGCTAGGGAAGAGTTAGTCAGAGCTCCGATTGGAAGCTTGTAGCTGAGCAGGAGGGCGGCAGAAGAGAGACGAGCAACAAATGACTACTGTGGGCTGGTGCTGAGACAGCACTGCGTTTATTTATAGAGCGCTGGCCAGCCAACCCTTAGATACCAGCAGCCAATCAGCTCAACGTGAGGAAGGAGGGGCAGCCAATTGCAGTGCCAGAAGGATTATGCCAGAGTAAGGAAGTGCTGTGAGAGTCCAAGCGGCTCTTAAAGAGACAGTGTTCATTTCTGTCAGTGACTGAACTTTGTCATGAAACTGTTCTACTGACCTCCTCCTCTGTGTGTCCTCCTCCTCTGTGTGTCCTCCTACGGAGTTCTGAACTTGCCTCTCATTGACACTAATTTTTCAAGAGTGCGTATAATATATATGTATGCATGTATGTATATATAGATGTGTGTGTATATATGTATATTTGTATATACATTTATAGATGTATATATAGATGTATATGCATATAGATGTGTATATATAGATTTAAATTTTCTTTTAGCTTGGGGGCCCACAGTGGAAGTTTAGGGGAGCTCATGTTGGAAATGCCTGGTTTAGTATTGCAGGCTCCAGTGTGTAATTAATGATTACACTTTTTTTGGGTATTAAATGTTAACAAATAGCATATATACAGTGGGGCCAATAAGTATTGGGCAAATTAAAATGTGCAAATTCACCTAAAAGATAAGAGAGGTTTGTCATTTTCATCAGAGGTACACCAGGAAATCACATTGCCTGGTTTTCAAACAATTTATTTGTGGAAATGGGTGGCCTATAAGTATTGGGAAGCCAGCAAAAGTTACATTTAATATTTTGTAATGTAGCCTTGGTTGGCAATGACAGAGATCAAACGGTTCCTGTAGTTCTTGACTAGGTCTACACACACTTAAGTTGGTATTTTGGCCCACTCTGCACAGATCTTCTCTAGAGCTGTGATGTTTGAGGGCTGTTGCTTGGCAACACAGAGTTTCAACTCCCTCCACAGATTTTTGATTGGGCAGAGGTCTGGAGTCTGGCTAGGCCACTCCAGAACCTTGGTATGCTTTTCACGGAGCCACTCCTTGGTTTTCCTGGCTGTGTGCTTTGGATCGTTATCATGCTGGAAGACCCAGCTACGTTTCATCTTCAATTCTCTGACCGAGGGAAGGAGGTTTTTACCCAAAAATGTCACAATACATGGCCCCATTCATCTTGCCAATTTTGCCATTGATACGGACCAGCCTTCCTGTCCCTTTTGCAGAAAAACATCCCCAAAGCATGATGTTTCCACCCCCATGCTTCACAGAAGGTATGGTGTTCTTGGGATGCAACTCAGCATTCTTCTTCCTCCAAACACAGCGAGTGGTGTTTAAACCTAACAGTTCCGTTTTGGTCTCATCTGACCACATCACATTCTCCCAATCCTCTTCTGGATCGTCCAGATGGTCTTTTTTCAGATGGGCCTTTACATGATTTTTGTGTAGTAAGGGAACTTTTCGGGCAAAGCAGGATTTCACCTCACGACATAGTGTGTTACTTATTGTCATCTTTGTGACTGTGGTCCCAGCTGTCTTCACATCATTAACCAGTTCCCGCCTTGTAGTTCTGGGGTGATTCCTCAATGTTCTCAGGCACATTTGAACCCCACGAGGTGAGATCTTGCATGGAGCCCCACTCCGAGGGAGATTGTCATTGATGTCATACTTCATTTTCTAATGTTTCCAATTGTTGATCGTTTCTCACAAAGTTGTCGGTGTAATCCCTCATTCATCCAGGAATCACAAAGTTGTTTACCAATTGCAGTTTGACTCATCCCAGCTTTGTGCAGTTGTACAATTTTATCTCTGGTGTCTTTGGGAAGCTCTCTGGTCTTGGTCATGATGAAGACTGGAGTCTGACAGTTCGAAGGTGTGTGCAGGTGACTCTTATGCATCGAATCAGTTCAAACAGGTGCCATTCATACTGTTAATGAGTGGAGGCCAGAATAACTTCTTAAAGAGCAAGTGATTGGTCTGTGAGGGACAGAAGAGTTGTTTGTTTTGTAGCTGCCCAATACTTATTGGCCACACATTTTCACAATTTAAAAAAAAAAAATCATACAATGTGATTTCCTGGATTTTTATTAACATTCTGTCTCTCACGCTTGATGTGTACCTATGATGAAAGTTACAAAGCTCTCTTATCTTTTTTAATGGGTGAACTTGCAATTTTTATTAGTTGCCCAATACTTATTGGTCCCACTGTAGATCACATATTACCTTTTTTTGGGTTAAAAAATGCTATATTTCCCGAAAACAATGCATTAAAATGTTCAGTTCCAGTTTTGACACTCACCCCTCCTCCTACTCCTGCGCTAAGTAACTCCCCCTTCACAGTGTCAGCGCAACACAAGCACAACCCGCAAGTTTATGAAGTTATAACCGTAATAAACACAAATGAGAGCATTTTAAAAGTAATTATTTCCGTGCTGTAGCTCACAACTGGTGATAGAAATCACAGCCAACTGTTTTATCAAAACAAAGTGGCAGACTGCTCTTTACAGTTGGGAGGAAATCCTTCTTTTGAGTATTTGTTTTAGTTAGTCCATTATCCAACAAAGCTTTTGTTGAAGAAGCCATAGTCCTGGGTAAAATTGTGTATTACAACAAAGCACACTTGTAGCAGTCGTAGCCTGTCACTGAAACAATTCTAGCTACCTTTTTTGCGAGTAGCTTCGTCCCTGGGAAGCGAGAAAAGAAGCTTGTCATTTTCTCTTAGGACACATTTTCAATAAAATGCCTAAAAGAAGAGTAAATAACTGTAGTTGCTACATCTAACATAATCCAAACTCAGTTTCTTACATAAAAAGACATTAAAAAGGATAAAAGCAGAAAAAGATGAAGATAAAGCAGTAGTTTCTTGTTTGCTCTTGTTTTAGCCACGCCTCACAGCGACACAAACTTAAAATGACTAAATAAATTTAAAATCTACATATAAATGTACATAAATTAAAAAATATAATTTCAAGTTACGTTTTTTAAAAAAAAAAAAAAAAAACCATTGACCTCGGCGCCGCAACCAATCAGAGATTACACTCTAGTGATATATCTGGGGGTTTCATTATTTGTAAGAAGGTCCAAAACAAACCCTGAGTGTACGTTGGACTCCTTGGATGCATCTGCTGGTCAGTTTATTGTTAAAACATGCGTCCAAAGCATCTGTCTTCAAGATACATAGGCGTCCAATTATGGGCGTCAGGCACAAATTTGACACCACATTCTGAGTGCACCATTAGGAAAGTGAGGAATTGGTTTGGAATAGTTAACAGTTTAAAGCAGCGCTCTCTGTCATTGTCTGCAAACTGTATACATGGATACAGCCACTTTAACGGTGCTCTGTTGTGTTGCAGGTGCAAGCAGCTCAGGATGTCCTGCCACCTCCTCTTCGTCCTCCTCCTCTTCCTCCTCCTCCTCCTCCTCCACTGCCCAGGGATTCTCCCTCGCTGAGCCAGCCATGACCAGCCAGCACACACACCCACACCCCTCCTTCAGCTCCATCCACTCCATGGCCGAGCAGCAGCAGGTAAGAGCCATGCTCCACATCATGAAACCTGCTGTTCCAGAGAAAGACCAGGCTAACGTTGTCCCGGAGCCCATCTCGAGTCAGACAACCCCCTCCTTCACAGTCTTATCATGCAGGTGGTGGAAAGGCAGCATCAGTCCATCTATTATACACTTGATCTCCATAAGAGCTTAGACTGTGCTATAGTGTATATGGTTAGAATTGTTGCTCTCCTTGTTTTCCTCCTTCTTCACTCTGAGCAGAGGAATACTTCTGTGCAAGGCAGTCTATTCTTAATTGGAGTAAAATCAGCCTTCACAATTTTCCATTTGGTGAATTTCCTGTTTTATTTAGATATTTCTCAGACTAAAGTGTCTCTCTGAACTTCTCCAGTCCGTGAGCTCTGCCTCTTCCTGTAATCACAGGAGTGACCGTCTCTCCTCCTCAGATTCCCAGAGCTCTTCTTTCCTTTGTTAAACCTCTCACACTAAAGTCGTCTGGAGTAAATGTGTCTTATCATTTAGGCGGAAAAACGAATCAATCAAATAATGTGTTAGAATATAGCAGCAGAAAGTCTGTCCATGGAGCTGTTGTTTCTTCCTTGTGTTCTTCCTGTTTCTATGAAGGGATGGAAGCGTTAACTCTTTCATTACCAAGGTTTCACATCAGCGGACTGATATCGATGCTTTTGCGCGATACGAATATTACTCAATGGCATGAATACTCTCTTTTGAGTATTCAGACAGCCTGCGTGTACGTAGCAGTACAAGTCGCAACACTCAGTTAGCCTCTTTCAAACTGCTGCAGACTGCTTCAGGTTATGCACTGGAAAAGCAGCTTTATTGTAAAATGCATGTAAAAAAATTCTAAGCTAAGGCCACGTTGTGTCCATGCAGAGGACAGAAGCGTGTTTGGACTGTAGTTTTCTTAAGTTTCTTGAGGAGCGAAATTATTTGCATGAAATTATGCTAACAGTTAGGCCTAGCTAGCTACATTTATTTGCTGTAGCAAATATGTTAAAATGTAATGTATAATTGTAGAAAAAGATTCAGTTGTAGTCATCTGGACTCTGTTTTAGAAAAAACAAAACGTTTCAACTCTCATCCAAGAGTCATTCTCAATATATAATGTTATAATATGAACAAAAAAGCAGGAACAAACAAAAAAAAGACCAGAGAGTGAAAATAATATGCTAGTCAGGTATATGTCCCCCAATGTATTGATCTCACATGTCCCAAAGTTCATCTTTAAGTTCAATGTAAAAGTCATTTTTTTCAATTTTATAAATGTCCAACGTTATCTCAGACCAGTCCTTGATGGTCAGCCCAGTTCCCGGCATCTATTTCTATTCCTCCACAGGTATCCATTAGTCATCTCCATCACTGGTGTCCTACAGCCGAGGACATATATTAAAGTCCAATGGAATTGACCTATAGAAAATGAGTAAACCTAATGTAATTATGGTTATGTTCATTCCTCAATACATAGTTTAATAGATAGTTTTTTTTTTTACAGTATTACAACAATATGTTTATGGAAGAAAATGAATTAAGAACTGTTCAGTTCAGTCTGGGTTTAGTCTGGGGTGCTGAATCATCACATCAATATTTTCTCTCACCTAATGAATTGTCAGACCAAATGATCCACTTGACATCAGAGAAATATTATTATTGACCATAATATCACTTTGCCTTTTACCCTCTGTTTAGTAACATAACAGAGATAACTCCCTGGATCTTATCAACAGGTTACTGATGGAAAGAGCCTAATAGTCAAGTCGATCTATGTTTACATTGGCCCTGATGTTTTCTTACAAAGTAAAATACCGCTTTATGACGATGTTCCACCAGATCACAAGGTCTATAACAGGAATGCGTACCATTAGAACTGCTCATCTAATCTTTACTGCTGTCATTGTCATCTTTTACGCAGTTTCCACTTGTTAAAAGTAAATTAAATGGTTTGAAAGCAGTCAGACCCAGTGCTTGATGCATAGCTCCCTGTCAGCTCCTTCCTTCATGTTGCAGGTTCTCGTACTCTATGCAGACTGCTGTATGTTTGACTCCATTATACCCAGCTACAGGGCTTCATTTGGACATGCATTTCGCTCAATGTGTGGGAATGAAGAATCCGGGAAAATGTTTTAGAGAATCCAACGAATACCTGAGAGGTTCATACCAGTGTATGAGTGAGTGTATTATTTCCACTAACTGCTTTGGCCTATTGCCCCAGTCCCTCAGGTCAGTCCAAGAGTGCCCCAACTGCTGATTTACATAGTTCATTACATTCCTCATTTGTATTTGAAGTGGACCTAACAAACTGTAGACATGTGACCCTCATGTGGCGGGATGGATCTTAACCTGCACTGTTTACTCCTGCTGATGAGCAGTGAGTGCACATAGCTGACTCGTAGCTGACTCGTAGCTGACTTCCAGCTGACTTGTGTGTGCTGCACAGGTGCTGTCTGACATGACCATACTGCAGCGGAGGATACCCCCCAGTTTTAGAGACCCTGCCAGTGCACCCCTACGCAAACTGTCTGTGGACCTCATCAAGACCTACAAGCACATAAATGAGGTGAGCCCCGGCTGTCGAGTTACTTTAGTGTGACCAGTACTTTGTTTGCCTCAAATTTCGAAAAAAGAAATTGTCTGATTAATGTAGATATTGCACATTTTAAATGTTTAAAAACAAAAATTACATTTGATGAGCTCCAGCTGGCACACGCCCTGCACACAGTGACATGGACCTAATGCCGTCCGTCTCTCTCTGCAGGTGTACTACACTAAGAAGAAGAGGCGGGCTCAGCAGGTCCCTCCAGAGGACAGCAGCACCAAGAAGGAGAGGAAAGTCTACAACGACGGCTACGATGACGACAACTATGACTACATTGTGAAGAACGGAGAGAAGTGGCTGGACCGCTACGAGATCGACTCTCTGATCGGGAAGGGCTCCTTCGGACAGGTGAGCTGATAGAAGAGGCTGCTCTAAAATACATGTTTTACAATTTAGTATTTGATTATTCCTATATTGTAGGAATTCCTATATTCCTAGTATTCAAGTATTTCTATGGATTCTAACAATAGCCGACATATTGTAATATCGTATCATTATAGAGCGACAATTATTAGAATGCTAATGTTTGCTTGCTTTACCTGTTACCTGGGCTCTGAAAGTTGTGAAAAGCACTTCTGAACTCACTGCAGTGAATTATTTGGATTCTCTTTTTCACATTTTCACATCACACAAGACAAAAAATCAGGTATAGCACTTGGACCATCAAAGCTACTGCTGTATCAAAAATCTCTTGCGTGTCCATTTATCAAATTTGAATGGACAGTTGTATGTTAAGTGTTTACATACCACAACAGAAATAATTGTTTTTAACTCGACAATGACACAAGAGAATAGTGCTACAACACAAAGTTGTAAAAAGGTGTGTACATCCAGCAGTCCCTCCAGTGGTTGCTGCTCTCTTGGACATGAGTGTGACAGGGGAGAATAGAATTCGATGGATAGATAATAGATGTGTCTGTTGCAGGTGGTGAAGGCTTACGACCACCACGAGCAGGAGTGGGTCGCCATCAAGATTATAAAGAACAAAAAGGCTTTTCTAAACCAGGCACAGATCGAGTTACGGTTGTTGGAGCTCATGAACAAGCATGACACGGAAATGAAATATTACATAGGTAAGTGCCATTGGTCAGGATTTGATCTTTAATATGACTCAAGGCTGCACAATATGAGAACAATAACTGATATGCATTAAGTGGGTGAAATACTTTGATAATTGACTGGGGATCATTTTAGAGGTTTTAATATATTTCTACCAAAATCTAGGAAATTCCATCGAACTCTGACCTTGTCTAAAGTTTCAATTTAACTGCAGGCAGTTAATTGTTATTTGATATTGAATGTTGTGCCCATTCCATTTGTCCTGCCCAATAAAACCTTTCGGCCAATCTTTAAAAAAAGAAAAGTTTGCTAGACTTACATATTGCACAGCTTTGTTATAATTGCAGTTAAATGGTTCTATGTCTTTAGCTTGTAATTATAATGATGATTTAATGTTTAACTCTTCTCTTTCTCTGTTTCTCCTTCTCTCTGTACAGTCCACCTGAAACGTCACTTTATGTTTAGGAATCATTTGTGTTTGGTTTTTGAGCTGTTGAGCTACAACCTGTATGATTTGTTACGAAACACCAACTTCAGAGGAGTGTCCCTGAACCTCACCCGGAAGTTTGCACAGCAGCTGTGCACAGGTGAGGCGCCACCAGCACCCGTTGTCACAGGCTTCAAATCCTTAACTGTTATAATAACCCAGATGTCTCCTCCTTAAAGTCCATTACCATCACCCGACTTCCCACAGCTGCCAGTAGTGGATGTGTCATCACATAAATGTGCCTAAGATAGGCTTTTACAAACATTTTAAAGTTAAAAAAATTGTGAAAGATGCCTCAAAACATGTTTGAAGGCTATAGTAATGCATGGTATCTTCACTTTAAATAGGGTGAAGAGGCTCAATAATAGACTTTCTTCTTGTGTGAGTTGGTCACTTCAGGGTACTCCAGTTTTCCCCACCATTTTAAAAAAATAACAATAATAGACTAAAACCTCCAGCTAGGTACTCTTGACCCAGATTGTACTTCAGATTGTAAAACGACTTGATTTCAACCACCGTATTGTGTCAGTTATTGAATGTAAGGCAAGGCAAGTTTATTTGTAGAGCACAATTCGTACACAAGGCAATTCAAAGTGCTTCACAAAACAGGAATAAATGCATTAAAATCACAAAGACATGCACAAAACCTTAATTTAAAGACATTTAAATGTGCCATTTTAAAAGAGAAGAGTGCAAAGAAAATCCTTTCAGTCATATGCACAGCCAAACAAAACAGTTTTTAGCTTAGATTTGAACAATGCCAGAGCAGAGGCCTGTCTCACATCCTCAGGAAGACTGTTCCAGATTTTAGCTGCATAAAACTGAAACGCAGATTCCCCATGTTTAGTCCTGACTGTATTGACAATCATCTCAGGTCAAGATTAGTTGATTAGTTTCAATATACATTTTTCAAGCTGCATAAAAGCCCTGGAGCCAAATGATGGCTCAAGACGGCCCTGACAGGCAGCCTGACTTTGAAAATGGATGGCTGATGATGAGAGCTAAATTACTTCATGGGACAGTCAAAGTCTTTAAAAAAGAAATATATATACTTATAATAAGTTTTATCTTCTCTCCTCAGCATTGTTATTCTTGGCCACGCCTGAGCTGTCAATCATCCACTGCGACCTGAAGCCAGAGAACATCCTGCTGTGTAACCCCAAGAGATCCGCAATCAAGATCGTGGACTTCGGCTCATCGTGCCAACTGGGACAGAGGGTGAGCACCTTAACCACCTAGCATCTGCACCCGAACCCCCTAAACCTCTGCACCCTAGCCCTTAAACCTCTGCACCCTAGCCCTTAAACCTCTGCACCCTAGCCCTTAAACCTCTGCACCCTAAACCTCTGCACCCTAAACCTCTGCACACTAGCCCTTAAACCTCTGCACACTAGCCCTTAAACCTCTGCACACTAGCCCTTAAACCTCTGCACACTAGCCCTTAAACCTCTGCACACTAGCCCTTAAACCTCTGCACCCTAGCCCTTAAACCTCTGCACCCTAACCCCCTAAACCTCCCTTAAATTTCTGAAAAGAGATTAGGGTTAGTTAAATTTCACACATCTGGTGATGACCAAAAGGACTTATTCAAATGTTCATTTATATTGTCTAACACACAAAATGAATCTATTGCAACTGCAACATTTATTGGTCTTTCAATCAATCTGACTGCCACATGCGCTGTCCTCTGTCTGATCACATCTTTGACCACACTGAACCTAATACACCCATCAACTCAAACATGCACCATAGATCAAATCCTCCAGCTACAGTCCTGACCAATCTTTGCACGAGATCTAGAGATGGTCCCCGGGCCTCCAGGCCCATTGCTCCTGACAGGTTGCCCCTGCTGCTTTGTGGGAAAGGTCAAATGCAGGGGATAAATGTTCCTACGGGGACAAACAACAAAATGTACCTTAACCTTAATCTCAACTATGCCCTGAGCACCATCACAATCTGCTCCACCATATCACAATGAGCTGTGCCTGACGTCTTCACACATGTCTGTAGCTGTTCACGAGCCTTGTAGCTACCGTAACAAACGGCAATTTAATTTTTTATTTTACCCCAATGTCCTAATATGATGAAGCTCAATGGGACAAAAACATATGTATCTGTCTCAGTTTTCTTTTACTTTCATGTGACCTCCATTCAATCCTGGTGAATTTGTTTCAGACAACACAAGCTGTTGCACTTTAACCCTTGTGCCACTCTCAAAGATTAAAAACAAATGTTTTACTATTTATGTTTTAAACGTAAAACAAACAAATTAACACACAAATATTCATTGTTGTGGAGGGAGACAGGGAGGCATTTTACGACAGACCCCTGTGGGTCAGCCACACCTGAAGATGGCACGAGGGCTACCTCCAGCAAAGTCCAAACTTTTAGGCATCCACATTGTTTGCTTTTTATTTTCATCCCTTCCAGAATTTTCATTTTATTTTGCCAAAAGTCCCCCACAATAATATATAAAAAGTGGCCACAGCTCCGCTCCCCCTTCCAGGGTCACTGTCCCTATGCTCACATCCCCCTCCTCTGCCCTCAGATCTACCAGTACATTCAGAGCCGCTTCTATCGCTCTCCGGAGGTGCTGCTGGGCATGCCGTACGACCTGGCCATCGACATGTGGTCCCTGGGCTGCATCCTGGTGGAGATGCACACTGGAGAGCCGCTCTTCAGTGGCTCCAATGAGGTAAAGAGCCAGTTAATTTTACCTTTACAATCATATTAGCCCCAGACAAGACCACAAAGCTGTAATGTCACCACAAGACCTTCCCATTGACTGAAGCAGCTCTGACACACTGAATGACTCCCTTTGCACATGCACGGGGAATTCTTCCGTGCTTTCAGCACAGCCCTCTGGCGGTCATCCGGGATTTATAGAAAACACTTTTGTTTTCCTGGCGTGCATGTAAACGTAGTGACTGATGTCGATGTCCCTGTCCCTGTCCAGGTGGACCAGATGAATAAGATTGTGGAGGTGTTGGGGGTTCCTCCCAGTCACATGCTTGATGCAGCACCTAAAGCCAGAAAGTATTTTGACAAGCTGTCGGACGGTTTGTGGACTGTGAAAAAGAACAAAGACATTAAAAAGGTACTACTGCTGCTGCGTTCCCCCTCAGTTATGTGTGAGAAATCTGCTCCTACATCTCTATTTGTTCCAGGAGTACAAACCCCCTGCAACGCGCCGCCTTCATGAAATTTTAGGCGTTGAGACCGGTGGCCCTGGGGGGCGAAGGGCAGGAGAACCTGGACACGCCCCATGTGACTATCTCAAGTTCAAAGGTAAACTCTGCAGTCCTTCTGATGACATTGCATAATACATATATTAATAATTCTCATAATGACGTGTATCCTGTTGCAGACTTGATCCTGCGTATGCTCGACTACGACCCCAAAAGCCGCATCACGCCATTCTATGCTCTCCAACACAACTTCTTCAAGAAGACCACAGACGAGGGAACCAACACGAGCTCCTCCACCTCCACCTCTCCTGCCATGGACCACTCCCACTCCACCTCCACCACCAGCTCTGTGTCTAGCTCCGGTATAGTACACACTCTGAACTCCACCAGTGTCACCCTCAGGACTCTAACTGCAGACTGAGTCTCATGTGTCACCCTCAGGACTCTAACTGCAGACTGAGTCTCATGTGTCACTGACTCTAACTGCAGACTGAGTCTCATGTGTCACCCTCAGGACTCTAACTGCAGACTGAGTCTCATGTGTCACCCTCAGGACTCTAACTGCAGACTGAGTCTCATGTGTCACCCTCAGGACCAACCTGGGGCTGTATGATACATTTTACACATTACGACCTACTATTGTGAAAAAATCAAGTACTTAATTTATAACTTCTAACTATAAATGTACTTTTATAATAAGTGCTATATTATACACGTTTACAGAATGTATTCATAGTTGTTTCTAAGTATTATTCAGACACTTCATAGTCCCAGCCCTCACAGTGAGGACTAAGAGGCCATAAAGTCAGTATTGATCAGTTTTGAGGGTTTCAGCTTGAGGTTAATTGTCTCTGAGTGATTCTATTCACTTTATTCCGGACGTTTCCCTGAGCGCCGCCATCCGACGTAATCCTCCCGGTTGTATTAGTTAACATAGGGCTGCCGATCACCAGAGAAAATAAGTTCTACACAGACTAAAAAGTGTTTTTCAGGTCCAGGGAAATGGTGCATTGTTGACTTTTTGGTCACATGAACATTGTACATTTTACACAAATCAATCTACTTAATAGCATATTTTAGCGGCGACACTTTTCTCTCGTTCTCTACTTAAGTGGACTGGAAGTGCCACTACAGTGGAAGTGCTGATCTGTGGCAAAAAGAGTCATAAGTGGAATTAGGTCAATTATTAGGGGCACGTTTCAATTATATAAAAACAAATTATTATTTTTTTACTTTTTATTTATTTTCAAAATACACCCCCTCAGGAGGCAAAACATATTATTTGGTATGCTTCAACTTTATTATATTAAAATTATACATTTTATACAAGAAATACAATCTTTTCTTGACACTCTTAACCCGCCATGACCAAAGAGTCAAAAAATTAGGTGCTGAAATAACTGCCAATTCAAAGTGCAATCAAATGACTAAAAAACTATAAATCTCCAGGGAGTGACAGGTTCACCTCAGAGTGGTATAAAGCTCTAAAAGACACACTTACTCCTCTGCTTTTGTCAACTTTTAACTGGGCACTGAAAAAAGTTGGAGTTGGAGGGAAGCCATCATATCCTTAATACCTAAAGAGAGGAAGGATCGACTTGACCGTGTCTCATACAGACCAATCTAAATTCTAAATGTGGATTATCATATATACACCTCAATTATGTCCAAAAGAATGGAACAAATACTCCCAAATCTAATTCATCCATCCATACATTTTCTACCGCTTGTTCCCGTTAGGGGTCGCGGGTGACTGGAGCCTATCCCAGTGCCTTTGGGCCTTAGGTGGGGTACACCCTGGACAGTGGCCAACTCGTCGCAGGGCTAACACAGAGGACCAGTGCCAACTCGTCGCAGGGCTAACACAGAGACATAGACACACAGACAACCATTCACTCTCACATTCATTCACTAGGGTCAATTTACAGTTGCCAATTTACCTCACACATGCATGTCTTTGGACGGTGGGAGGAAGCCGGAGAACCTGGAGAGAACCCACGGTAACACGGGGAGGACATGCAGAATCCTCTAATTCATAATGATCAAACTGGATTGATTAACAAATGACAAACACAAAACAATACACGACGATCCTTACACATAATGAACCATAAACAAAAAAACAAGACAGTAAGTAATAAGTCTGGACGCTGAGAAAACTTTTGACTCTGTTAGCTGGCCTTATTGATTTAAAGTGCTGCAAAAATTTCAAATAGATGACTTAATAATAAAAACATTGCAGCTCTTTACGATAGTCCAACATCAAGAATTAAAATGAATGGCCACTTGACAGATCCGCAGACTTTAGAAAGAGGGGTGAGGCAGGGCTGTGTCTGGCCCTTTCCTCTTGTTTGCTTTGTACTTCGAACCATTGGCCCAATATATTAGACAATCAGTAACAAGCCATGGTATTACAATGTATATAGAATATATCTCCTTTGGCATGGAGAAAAGACTTTTATAGGTACTTACAAATAAGAAGTTATTATAATCAAGAAATAAAACTAAGTAATGGTAATTTGATTGAAATTAAGGCATATAAATCACATCCTCCAAGGGGCATAATATCAGAATCAGAATCAGAAAGGGTTTATTGCCATTGTCAATGAACAAAATTCACAAACATAGGAACTTGTCTCGTGGGCAGTGTGGGCAGTAATAAAACAACATATATTCAATCATAAGGGCATGCATTAAGAAACTATTTAAACTTAATATTGTATGAAATAAAAATAGGTATTACTCTGTACACAAAATTACAGTTAAATTTAAAGTTGTAGTGCAGAAAGTGATGAATAGTTGCAGTTAAAGTGGCAGGTGTTTAAGAAGTGTTCATGAGTCCAACGGCAGTGGGAAAGAAACTATTCTTGTGGCAGGAGGTTCTGGTCAGGATGGACCGTAGCCTCCTGCCTGAGGGGAGTGGTTCAAATAGACCATGTTCAGGGTGAGAAGGGTCAGCCGTGATCCGACCTGCTCGTCCCAGAGCCCTGGAG
Organism: Chaenogobius annularis; assembly: GCA_015082035.1. Lineage (NCBI taxonomy): Eukaryota > Metazoa > Chordata > Actinopteri > Gobiiformes > Gobiidae > Chaenogobius > Chaenogobius annularis. The sequence goes on along the minus strand of BJKM01000306.1, from coordinate 182,252 downwards.
AAGTACAGGTCCTGCAGAGACGGAAGTCTGCAGCCGATCACCTTCTCAACAGAACGCACATTGCTCTGTAGTCTCTGTTTGTCCCTGGCTGTGGCTCCAGCGTACCACACGGTGATGGAGGGGGTGAGGATGGACTCAATGATGGCAGTGTAAAACTGCACCATCATCTGGTGGTTTGTGTTGGTATGATGCTGTCCTCGCAGAATCGAATGTATGACGTCACGGTGTCTGTGTACTCATCCAAACTGTCTGTGGCAGCTCTGAAAACCTCTCAGTCTGTAATGTCCAAACACGCACGTAGCTCATCCAATGCCTCATTGGTCCACCGTCTATAGATTTCCTCACTGCAGGTTTTGAAAGCTTCAGCCTCTGCCTGTACGTGGGGATCAGGTGAATCATGGCGTGAGTCTGAAAAGCGAGAGCAGCGCGAGCCACGGCGCGGAAGGCGTTACTGACCATTGTGTAACAGTGATCTAACTTGCTTTGCTCTCTGGTTGAAACTTTAATAAACTGTCTGTACTTTGGTTAGTCCGTGGCTGAGATTCGCCTTGTTAAAATCACTAGGATAATACACAAGGAGTCCGGGAAGGTCTGCTCCACACTTAGAATCAGGTCCGCGAGCTCAGTCGGATGTAACAACAGCCAGAAAGAATGAGGCAAACTCACGTGGAGAGTAAAATGGTTTGCAGTTAATGAAGAGATATTCCAGATCAGGAGAGCAGTGCTTGGAGATCACAGTCACATCTGAGTGCTAGACCAGGCGTTGTTGATGTAGGAAACAGCACTCCTCACACCGTGTGTTTTTCACCCGGAGAGAGCCTTCTGGCGGTCCGCGCGAAGAAGCTGAAAACCCTCAATCTGGACGGCGCCGTACGGGATCGGCTCACTGAAGCCACGTCTCTGTGAAGCACAAAACAGGAGATGAAGAAAAGTCTCTGTTTCGTCTCATCAGCAGCGCCAGTTCATCCATTTTGTTGGAGAGTGAGCGAACGTTGGAGAGGAAAATTCCAGGTAAGGGCATCCAAGTGCCCCGTCTCCTGAGGTTTTCCTCGTCCGCAGCGTTTCACTCTTTTAGCCAAAAGAAGGGCTAATTCTGCAGCAGAAGCTAAAAAAACTGTTGTGGTTCGGAAGGACAAGAGTTCTTCACGGGTGTAAGAGCACGCTGACACACAATTTACGAACAAAAACAGACAAAACAAAGAGCACCTATAGGCCAGGGCATCCATCTGCGGCTCCATCTAAAGTATATAAATACATTAATGACCTGGGCAACCAATCTACTAAATATATTATAATTAAATGAGAAAAAGAGGGTAGTTTAGTTTTGCCGGACGAGGAGTGGGAAAATGTGTGTACTTCACAATGGAGGACCACAAAGTATCATGTTTGTAGGGAATTCTGTTTTTTTACACCACCATGTCAGTACCCACTACTCACAGGGAGGGGCAGAGTGCTTGAGAAACTGTGCTTGCCAGGAGGCTAAACATTATCATGTGTTTTGGGACTATCCTGTTCCACATAAATATTGAAAAACAATCTAAAAACAACCATGACGAGGTTTTTACATCCATGTAGGTTGTTTTATATATATATTATTTTTTTAATTTTACAAAAATATTTTTGGTGGTTTATAAATAAATTTGAAAATCGAACAACTTTAAAAGCTATCTACACCATATAAATTTATCAATAATCACTAGGTCACCTAATTTTGTATAAAAAGGGTAAGGCATGACAGGGCAGATGGTTCAATGTAAAATAATGTTTTAAAGAAATAATGAAGTACTATTGATAAATACACTCAGTGGACATGTACCTATAAGTATAAAATCACCTACATTTCAGGTGGCTCCAGTGGTTCTTCCAATGACAACCGCAACTACCGCTACAGTAACCGCTACTACAACTCTGCTGTGACGCACTCGGACTACGAGATGACCAGCCCGCAGGTATGTGTCTTCTACCCCTCCGTCCCTTAGCCCAATGTCCCTCCGCTCTGACGTGTGTCTGTGTCGCAGGCCCCCTCGCAAACACAGATGAGGATGTGGCCGGGCAGTGAAAGTGGCGTTGGGGGTCAGGAGGCGGCCTACACCCAACTGCTCCTGCACAAGCCCGCCGCGTCCCAGCAGCACCAGCGCCACTTCTTGGATGCGCCGCACCACCCGCACCCCTCCTACCCACATCACAGTAACGGCGGCCGTGGCCCCCGACAGAGCGGGCAGGGTGGAGGGGGGCCGGGCTCCCCGCAGATGAGCGACAGCATGGATGTGGGCGTGTCTCTGGGGCTGCACCACCTGGGCGCGGTGTCTTCCGTGGATGCCTCTCAGTTTGGCTCGGCCTCCCTGCCGCTGGGCCTGCCCATCGGACTGTCCGCCTTCCGGACTCGGGCGGCCCCGAATGCCCCCGGGCCTCAAGCCCCGCCCCCCGAGGACTACTACCCCGCCTCCAACAACAATAACCCAGCGGCGCCTGGGGGGGGCAGGGGCAGGCCGGACTCAGACGAGGGGCCCGCCAACTCTTGATAAACCCTGAACCATGCCCTAAAGCCATACGATTTGAAGTGTACACCCACACATCCAGCCGAGTTCAGAGACACAGAGCTTTGTGCTGACCCCGTGGTGTGCATGAGAGGAGGAGCAGGAGGAGCTCTTCTGCAGCTCCGCCCTTTTGTTGTGATTGTACTCAAAGGAATGGCTGTGACCAGTTAGTTTCCTTCATATTCTTGTTGTTGACTCTGAGTTGATTTCTCTGTGTTTGAGGAGTTGTGTGTTCTCATTGGTTGATGCCTGGAGAGGAGGCGGAACGAGAAGTGTCCTGTGCCCAGAGTGCAGCGCTATAGCTCAAAGCTGCGTCTCCTTTCTTTTGTTTCTGTCGCCTTCACATTCTTTCTTTGTTCTTAAACTGTACTGCACTCAATTCTGACTTTTAACCATGTTTATTGTGACTAGTGTCAAATTGAATTATTTATTTCGCAATCATCAAGCGTCCTCTCAGTGACCCTGAAGTGACCCTACAGTCATGAGTACTACGTGGACACTGCTGTGATCCTAGCTGTCTCTCTAGCAGACACCGGTGGTTGCTAGAGGCCTGTGGGACATGTAGTGATCACTGTAGTGGTCATTATTGTGGTCACTGTAGTGGTCACTGTAGTGGTCACTGCGGTGGTCCCTGTAGCGGTAACTGTTGTACTCCCCGTTGCGGTCACTGCGGTAGTCCCTGTAGCATTCACGGTGGTGGTCACTTTAGCGGTCCTTGCCGCGGTCCCCTCGGTGGTCCCTGTGGTGGTCCCTGTAGTGGTCTCTGCTGTGGTCTCTGCTGTGGTCCCTGCGGCGGTCCCTATAGTGGTCCTTGCAGTGGTCCCTGTAGCGGTCACTATAGCGGTCCTTGCAGTGGTCCCTGTAGCGGTCACTATAGCGGTCACTATAGCGGTCCCTGTGGTGGTCCCTGTAGCGGTCCCTGTGGTGGTCCCTGTAGCGGTCCCTGCGGTGGTCCCTGTAGTGGTCACTAGCGGTCACTGTGGTGGTCCTTGTAGCGGTCACTATAGCGGTCCCTGCAGTGGTCCCTGTAGCAGTGATCACTATAGCAGTCCCTGCGGTGGTCACTGTAGCGGTCACTGTGGCGGTCCCTGTGGGGGACACTGGTGGCCCCATATATACGTGCATTAGGCGTGTGGCGCATGAGCCCGCTCTTCTCGTCTCCTCCTCCTCCTGTCCTCCTCCAGACAGCTCCTCCTCTCTGTGCTGCTAATCACCATGACGACTGGTCCGGATTGCTGCTAACGACACAACACAGATCAATAAAGATACTATAAAAGAGATAGAGTGATACAGAACTCTTGAACCTTTCCGCTTCAGAGAAAAGGATAAAGTAAGAACCACTGCATCTCAATGTATTTATTACTATTTAACAAGGAAAAACTCAAAGTAACCCTTTTTTCTGCTCTTCTTTGTTTGGTTGCCTTCTTTCAGCAGGTGAGCTCTGATTGGCTATTGTAATAGTGACAGTTACTGGTGACAGGGGAATGCCACTGGTTAGGGGTGGGCTGAGGGGAGGGGGTGGGCTCAAATAAAGGTTGGATATATAATAAGAATAAGAATAAAGAGTATACTTTTGCACACCAAAGTAAACCAACATCTCTGTTTTCATGCATTTTCTATCTGCATGTGTTTGTGGGAGAATTTCTGCCCCCTGCTGGTGACACGTGAAGACCGTCTCCCAGCATCAAAATGTCTTCTGTGCGCGTCGTGGAGCCACATCATTTACACCATACAACGTTTTACAGTCAAGTCTAAAAAATAAGCTGTTCGTATTGACTGATAATTGCTATTTTGTTTTAGAGTTATTAAAGTGTTTAGATTTTTTTGTATAAATCTAGTTTCTTGACTATAAGGATTTCTTGTAAACTTTCACAAATTTCTAATCAAAGGTTTCTGCTCTGGATTTTGGTCTGGACTCTGGTCAGGTCTCTGGTCAGGTCTCTCGGCTGAATTCTCAAACAGTTAATTTTCTGTCAATCCTGTTGCAAAAATTGGATTTAAGGCATTTTGCGGTGTCCAGAGTGTAATGATACAAATGTGGCCCAGCAGGGCCCAGGGTGGAAGGGACATAAGCTTTACGGGAAAGGCAAACACAAAGTTAGAATTTTAGTTTAACAGACACGGAACACCAAAAAGAATTAGTAAAATGTGGATGTACTGTTTGAAAATAGGGCTGGGCAATATCGCTCTTGATTTTGTTTACCTGTAGATTATCGCCATAATTTCCTCAAGATAAACAATACATACTTTTATTCAGATCCATTTAACAGAGGTGAAAATTCTGAGAAAAGACCTGAGATATATTTGAGATATCTTGATTCAGTTTGATTAATTGCACAGCCCTATTTGAACCTAACTTTTACACATGAAAACATGAAGCAGTTACAAGTAGCTAATGGTTTTTTTAAATGTTCAGAGATAGAACTTTTCTAATATCCTGACAGTAAATAAATCCTTCTATCCCAAAATGTCACTTACTACCTCTGTTTAGATTTCAGCCCTTGTCGTCCTAAGGGCCACATTTGAATCAGGGGTAAATCCTGTTTGAGTGAATTCCACAACTGAGGAACGTCCAAAGGAGTATGTGCTTGATTGCTTGGTCTCTCTTTGCTACATCATTTGTAAAAAGGTAAGTCATAGTTTATCTGTAGGGTTAGTTCACTGTCGGAAACTTCCACAGCGAAAAGCCCCGAGCGCTCCAGAAATCATACCCCGGACCTCTTTGAGTCAGGGATCTTCTCTACTTTTTTGCCCACAGTGCCTTGTCCATGTGATGAGCTGCAGTGGCTTACAAAAGTATTCGTACCCTTGGAAGCTCTTTTTGTCACGTTACAACCAGAACCTTTAATACATTTTATTGCCATTTTTGTGAAGTAGCATCATAACATGGCACACAATTGTGAAGTGGAAAGAAAATGATACATGAGTTCTAGATTATTATTTTAAATATATATAGATATATATCTATATATACACACACATACACTATATATTATATATATACTGTAAATACACATACAGATTTTTTTTAATTTTTTTTTAATGCAGTGTGCTAAAAGTATTCAGCCCCTTTTCCCTTAGTGTAACCTATTGCTGTCGGAAGTTTCCTGATGATTGCTAAAAGATTGAATATTGACTTATTGAAAACAGGGTCTATCTTTGTGTAATTTAATATCAGTATAAATGCAGATGTGAAGGCCACAGACGTTTGTTAAGGGAAGGTTGCAGAATAAACAGCATCATGAAGTCCAAGGAACACACCAGACAGGTCAGGGAGAAAGTTGTAGGGAAGTTTAAAGCAGGTTTAGGTTATGAAAAGATTTCCCAACCTTTCAACATCCCACAGAGCACAGTTCAATCCAAGACATGGCATTCCACCAAAATGTACAGGCCGAACAAAAAGAGCTCTGATCAATGATGCAGCCAAGGGGCCCCTGGTTACTCTGGAGGAGCTGCAGAGATCCACCGCTCAGGTGAAGGAAACTCTCCAAACGAACAGGACATGACCATCCTCACTGTCAAATATGGTGGTGCACCCTCAATATGTTGTGGGGCTGCTTTTCTTCTGCAGGGACAGGGAAGCTGCTCAGAGTTTTTGGAGAGATGGATGGAGCCAAATACAGGGAAATCTTAGAAGAAACCCTGTTGGCATCTGCAAAAGACATGAGACTGGGGCGGAGCTTCACCTTCAGCAGGACAACGACCCTGAACATTAATAGAAAGTTCAAACTAAACTTCTGAACCTTTTTCATGCAGATAGATACGTTTAATGCCATACTATAGAATAGCATAGTCAGAGGAACAACATTTCCATGGAAGCAATCAGGAGGAGGATCATCTTCCAGGCCAAGTACGAGTCAGGTTTGTGGAGACTCAAGCCTGCTCACAGTAAGGACAGTTTTTTTTTGTTTTTTTTTTTTGTTACCTTTCCATTTTCAGTGCAATAAAACAATCCAAAATGTAAAAGAAACGTGCTTTTGTTTCAATTTTATTTTCTGGCTAAATGTTACATGGTGGTGATTACAATGGTGGGTCTTTATATCCCCTTAATTCAATTCAATTCAATTACATTTATTTTTGTAACGCCCAAAATCACAACAGTAGTTGCCTCGAGGGGCTACAGTGGAAAAAAAACAACAAAATAAACAATGTTCATAGGGACTTGGAAATGTCCCAGGATCCTGTGTCCTTAGACAGATGTCCCAAGCTCCCCTGTCCTTAGACCCTCCTCCTCGGCAAGGAAAAACTACCAAACCTCTTTGGGAAAAAGTAGAAAACCTGTAGGAGTTCTGTAGGAGTTTTGTAAATAAACCATACGGGGGGAAAGGCAGGGCATCTTTGTGCAAAACCAGTCTTTATTAGACTAGTTTAAAAAATAAAATAAAATAATATCAACAATTTCTTGTTAAGAGCCACTGCTCAGTTAGTTTGGGGACAGATTTCCTCTCTCACTCCCCTGGGGGGCGCTATGCTCCTTTCACGTCCCAGTTTCCAACCCTAAAAATAATAGCAAAAGAAAATTCAGACATTTTTGCTATTATTATTATGATTATACATTTTGTCTTATGTTGATTTATGTTCTAAATTAACCTTAATTAAATTGAAAGTAAATTATAAAATGTGTTTCTTGGGCTAAAAACGTTTCCGTGCTTGAGTGCGCATGCGCAGTTTCCAGTCTTCAGTTACGCATCTCATCCTGACCCGATCCCCACGCTGCAGGTCGTGTGGTCGTGACCGGAGTTCCGTGCACTCTACACAACCGTCCTGTCCAGGTCTGCTGCTTCTGCTGCTGCTTTCTGCTGCTGCTGGACACTCTGGACACTTGTAAGGAAAAGCATTTGCCGTTTTCTGTGTGATATAATCTTGTATAATGTTTCCCTAAAACAGCATTCTGAAACATGAAAGCTCCTGCACCTTCTCCCTGGTAGAGTTCAGACTAGCCCAGGAGCCCAGGAGCCCTAAGGACATGTTTTGTGAGTCAGGACGTTCAGCTGTTCATTACAAAACTTAGAAACCCCAGAGTTGTTGTCATAGAGCAGCTGACCTTACATCAACAGAAATGTGTTCAAACATGACTTAGCTGAATTTAAATATCAGACAAATGGTAAATGACCCACTAAAGTACAAAACTATCATCATACATTATTTGGAAGTTTAACAGCAAAAAAAAAGTGTTTGTCTCTCGTTCCCCTGAGCTTTCTCACACACTCCCGAGCATGGCCTAACTCAATAAATAGGCAAATGTGTTCTCTGTAATATATTGTCAAAAATCTTATTTATTTGAATTAGGACGGTGAATAATATGTGTCAGCAGCAGTTGTTAGCACAATAGCTATATATCATCTGTTGTCCTAAGAGCAGGTTAAAATATGAAACGTTCAGTTAAGATGAGCTTTTACTGTGGTTTTGTACGATTTTAAGTCGTTCCAAACGACTCCCACTCACACTGTGGGATTGAATGCCATATGAGGAGGGCTCGAGCTCACGACGGGAGTACGGAGCGATGAACTGACATGTTTTCTGGCTTTCATGTGTGTGGTTTTGTTCAGAAGCCGGCGTTCAGAGCAGTGTTTACTGCCGTCTCTACAGCTGTATTTTATTCAAATTCTATTCTTCAATTTGAAATCTAATCTCACATCATCAGTGATGTAACCTGGGTGTTTCGGGTCTTTCAATATCTGACACCCTCGTCCATGCCCTCCAGACCTGAGCTCAGCAGTCCAAAATCAGCTGGTCATACTTAAAGCTCTTCCGTTCATGAGCTTCTCCCACGCGGTCCTCCATGATGACGATGTTCTAAGCGATGGTGTGGCAGATGTGCGCTTGGCTGCAGTGGCATCTTACAGTCTGCTACAGAACCTGGTCGTGATGCCAGGTGTAACGACCCTGTCTCGGTGCTCTTGGGTTTACAATGTACATTTTTTCCATTTTCATTTTAATCAGCTCTTGTACATTTTTTTATTATAAACTATATACACGATATTCAAAGTTTGCATCTCTTTTTTTAAGGATTTTTTTGGCCCGTAGGCTTTATTGGCCCGGACAGTGTAGCGTGAAATGGGACTGAGACATTGCAGCAAAATGTTGGAGCTGGAATCGAACTCCCTGTCCACATGGCAGACGTGTGTGTATCCACTCACCGAGCTGTTAGACGGTTTGGGAGGTCTGTGTGTGTCTGCAGAGAGCTGTGATAATCTGATGGAGCAGACGCAGCCTCAGGGAGTGGCCGGCACGCCCGACACCCACACAGCACCCATGTCTTTTACACTGCACCCATGTCTTTTACGCGGCACCCATGTCTTTTACGCAGCACCCATGTCTTTTACGCAGCACCCATGTCTTTTACGCTGCACCCATGTCTTTTACGCTGCAGCCCATGTCTTTTACGCTGCAGCCCATGTCTTTTACGCTGCCCATGTCTTTTACGCTGCTTTTATCCCATGTCTTTTACGCTGCACCCAGTCTTGTCTTTTACGCAGCACCCACGGCTTCCGCTTCCGAAGAGACACTGCATTTGACCCATCCTTCAAGGCCGCTGGGGCCTGTCAGGAGCAGTAGGACCCGTCTTCATATCTCGGCCTGGTCTTGGTCAGGACGTAGCTGGAGAATTTGACCTGTGGTGCATGTTTTGGATCGATGGGGAAACCGGAGCCCAGACACGGGGTGAAACATGCAAACACAGTGTGCTAACCACTCTGCCACTGTTCGGCTTTCTTTATGTTACCATATATCTCATACCAGTTCGGAGAAAGGTCAAGATCATTCTAAAACTATTCAGGAAACATTTTGTCCTGTTAATGTGAGTTTTATTTTAGGTTTCAACATTTATGCGTGTGTGTGTCCTCATCTCATGACCTGATGAGGACTGTGGCTGTCCTGGGGGGGGGCATCGGGGGTCTGGCTGCAGCCCACTACCTCAGCAGAAGTGCCCCGGCCGCTAAGGTAAGAGTCAGTGGTGGAAAGTAACCAAGTACTTACAGCATGTCGAAGCACAGTACTTAAGTCAACTCTTTTAGGTTTCCGTTCTTGACTTCTTTACGTTTGGGAGTAGACTCTGTACTTTGGGTTTTAGACCTGTTGAAATGGCTGAGGAGTTTATTTTCTGGCCCGTTTATGGTGAAATCTTGTGGCTTTGTGTAAATGACCAGGACAATTGCTTCTGAAGCCAGTATTTCAGACATTCTCCCATATTCCCAAATCTAATCCAAAAATGGGGATTTCAAACAGGATCTTTTGCTCTTTTAGCTATTTTAAAACTTCACAGGCAAATCTGGATGATTTTGAGTGTGACCAGGTATTGGGTGCTGGGTGTTGCAGGTGGTTCTGTTGGAGCAGAGCAGCCGGTTTGGGGGCTGGCTCTGGTCCAGTAGGAGGTCTGATGGAGCTGTGTTTGAGCTGGGGCCCAGAGGAGTGCGACCGGTCGGGCCAGTGGGACGAAACACACTCAACCTGGTGAGTAGACCACAGACTTTCCACTGAAACATGGGTTGTACCATCTCCATGGAGACAGGGATGTAGGGCTGCCATGACTAATCAGAATAATCATGACTTGTTAATTATTAAAATGATTGTCCTTGTATTGTAATTATCGTAGTTCTTATCTGGATTATAAAGACTCAAGCATTGGCAAAAATATGTTTGATCACAAAGAAGGTGGTATTATTAAAACAAACTGGGAAAAATAGAATAAAATAAACTATTTCTAATTTTCACCCATAATACACTTTTTTTTTCATAGATATTCTCTTGAAGTCTTCAGTCACCATCTTTCAACATTTATTTGTGTTTTTGTGTTTTCCCATAAACAACTCTCCTCTAGAAAGTGTAAATAGTGCACCTACGTATAAATCCAATGGCAAAATAAACCGTTTAGGAGCAGGGCTTAAATTGAGCCGGCGTTTTTCTTGAACATGTTCTGTTTTTTTTCCATATTCAGCCGCTCCCGATCTGGAAAATAACCAAAACCGGTAACCAAAGCTGTAGTTGATTGGCTGAACGTATGTAGTGATGGGCAAAGTGAAGCCTCGTGAAGCCAAGGCGTTCAAGGCTCCGAAGCACAGTTTGAAACACTTCTTCAGAGTGACATCTTGTGGCATGTTGTAGTACTACCACATTCAGAGTGCTACAGTTGCCAATGAAATGACTTCACATTTATGTTGTGTGTATTATTGATGCATTTGTGTTTTCTAGAATAATACGAATATAACAAATCAATATTTGATAAAAGCGAGGAACTGTTTCACATTTTGGGTTTTATTTTTGAAATACCTACATTTTCCTTCTGTGAAGGGATGCAGTCCATTTATTTGTGCTTTTTTTTTTCTCTTCCTTTTAGAAAAGCAGCAAAATCTGAGAAGGTCAGGGCAATTCTTGATACACAACCTAGTCCCACACAACCAGGTCCCAAACTCAGAGCTCACCGCTGCACTGATGTGACTAGTGTGTCACAGGTTGTCTTGTACCATAAAGTGTCTGTGAGGAATTGTTTCAAAACGCACTCGCTTCAAGGGTTTCGATTCTGCCAAACGTTCGTTTCAATACGGCCATCACTAAACGTACGTAATGATGAAACGATGGCCTGTGAGCACGAGAAGACCCTAAGAAGGAGAGAAACTAAAGCCTGAAACCTGAAAGCCTTTTGTCATCATCCCCCTTCAAATCCCCTGCTGCTTATTTGACACTTGATTAATGCGAGAGCTCTGTGCAGGAGAACGCTGCCTCTGCGGGGCCAAATCGCAAACCAAAAAGTCCAGCCCAAACATTGCACGTGTAAAGCCAAAAACTCTATTTTAGAATTCTAAGATAAGATCACCTTTTATTTGTCCCACAATGGGGAAATTCCAGTGTTGCAACAAAGGGTCCAGAAGCAGATTATGCACAGTATATTAATAAAAACAGATAACTTAGAAAAAACTCTTATAATCTTAATAATAATAACACTCTTATTTACATCTGTCATATGGACAGAAAATATTGCACAGGGATGATTGACATGATCACAGTATTGCACAGGAGTGTAACAGTATTGCACATGATTATGAAAGCTGAATGACAGCAGCAGGAAGGAAAGACCTGCGAAACTTCTCCTTCACACAGTGAGGGTGGATCAGTCTGTCACTGAAGTGTCCTGCAGGGGTTGAGACTCATGGTCCAGCATAAACGTAAGTTTAGCCAGGACCCTTCCGTCCCCCACCTCCTGCACCGAGTCCCGAGCACAGCCCAGGACGGAGCTGGACTTCTTGATGACTTTGTCCAGCTTCTTCCTCTCCCTCTCTGTGATGCTGCTGCTCCAGCAGACCACACCGTACAGGAGGGCCGATGCCCTGGGCAATTGTCCCAATACTCTTGGAAAGTTAATATACAACACAGTTCTTGTGCCCAGTGGAGAGGTGAGGTAATGCTGTGCTGTGCAGGTGGAGGAGCTGGGTCTGGAGCATGAAGTTCTTCCAGTGACCTATAGCCACGTGGCATCTCAGAACCGCTTCCTGTTTGTGCGGGACCAGCTGTGGAAGATGCCCACGGGCCTGAGGTAAGGCTTCATCTCCAGGCTTTGAATAACCACTACAAAGAAAATTAAATGAAAGGGATTGAAACTAATGTCATCCCAGAAATAATGCCAGAAGTGATATTAACATGAACATTTCCTCTGCTCGGTCTTCACAGTGGCCTCCTGAAGACCACCCCTCCATTCTCCAGACCTCTCCTGCCTCAGTTGCTCAAAGAGGTGTTTGTGCCCAAAGGAAAAGACGATGATGAGAGCCTGCACTCGTTTGTCAGCAGGAGGTTTAGTGCCGAGGTATGAGCTTCAAACTTTCAGGATAGAGATACAACATAAACACCAAGAATAGCCGACATTATGTATCCCCCTTCAACCGCCCCACTCTGCCCTTTTACTCCACTCTACAATGCCCACAACATATGCAATATTTGTGGACACTCTGTGGTAACCAAGGATACCACCAACATTCTCACCAGTCGGTGACTAGTTTATTTATAACCGGCTCGGTCAACAGTGTAGTGATACACAATGTGATCAACTCACTCCAGTTAGCATTAGAATCAGTGGCAGAGTGCTTGTCTTCTGATCCAAAGGTCACCGGTTCTAATCCCGCTCTCAACATTAACATCCTCAGATGCACTGACCACAGGTGGCGGTGCGATTGCGGCTGCCTCAGGTAAATACTGCCGTTGTGTCCTTGGACAAAACACAAGCGCCCCCAGTGTCTGTGTACATTTGGTGTGTGAATGGGTGACTGGTTCCTTGATGCCTTTGAGTGCCTTGAAGGTAGAAAAGTGCTACTGTCTGTAGGCAACTTAAAAAATTGCAAGTTCACCCATTAAAAAAGATAAGAGGTTTGTAATTTTCATCATATTTTCATCAAGCGAGAGACAGAATGTAAAAAAAAATATCCAGGAAATCACATTGCATGATTTTTAAATAATTTCCATCCATCCATCCATCTTCTTCCGCTTTATCCGGGGCCGGGTCGCAGGTCGGGCAGCAGTCTAAGCAGGGACTCCCAGACTTCCTTATCCCCAGACACTTCCTCCAACTCCTCCGGGGGGATCCCGAGGCGTTCCCAGGCCAGCCGAGAGACATAGTCCCTCCAGCGTGTCCTGGGTCTTCCCCGGGGCCTCCTCCCGGTGGGACATGCCCAAAACACCTCCCTAGGGAGGTGTCCAGGAGGCATCCGGAACAGATGCCCGAGCCACCTCATCTGGCTCCTCTCAACGTGGAGGAGCAGCGGCTCTACTCTGAGCTCCTCCCGTGTGACTGAGCTCCTCATCCTATCTCTAAGGGAGCGCCCAGCCACCCTGCGGAGGAAACTCATTTCGACCGCTTGTATCCGCGATCTTGTCCTTTCGGTCACTCCCCAAAGCTCATGACCATAGGTGAGGGCAGGAACGTAGATTGACCGGAAAATCGAGAGCTTTGTCTTTCGACTCAGCTCCTTCTTTACCACAACAGTCCGATGCAGCGACCGCATCACTGCAGACGCTGCACCGATCCGCCTGTCAATCTCACGCTCCATCCTTCCATCACTCGTGAACAAGATCCCGAGATACTTAAACTCCTCCACTTGGGGCAAGGACTCCCCACCCACCCGGAGAGAGAGGGCCACCTTTTTCCGGTCGAGAACCATGGCCTCAGATTTGGAGGTGCTGATTCTCATCCCAGCTGCTTCACACTCGGCTGCAAACCGTCCCAGTGCATGTTGCAGGTCCAGGTTTGATGGAGCCATCAGGACAACATCATCTGCAAACAGCAGAGATGAGATCCTGTGTTCTCCAAACCGGACCCCCTCCAACCCCTGACTGCGCCTAGAAATTCTGTCCATAAAAACAATGAACAGAACCGGTGACAAAGGGCAGCCCTGGAGTCCAACACGCACTGGAACAGATCTGACTTACTGTCTGCAATGCGAACACAGCTCCTGCTCCGGTCATACAGGGACCGGACAGCCCTGAGCAAAGGGCCCCGGACCCCGTACTCCCGCAGCACCCCCCAAAGGGCACCCCGTGGGACACGGTCGAAAGCCTTCTCCAGATCCACAAAGCACATGTGGACTGGTTGGGCAAACTCCCATGAACCCTCGAGCACCCGATGGAGAGTATAGAGCTGGTCCAGTGTTCCACGACCAGGACGAAAACCACTCTGCTCCTCCTGAATCCGAGGGTCGGATTCTCCTCTCCAGTACCCTGGAATAGACCTTACCAGGGAGGCTGAGGAGTGTGATCCCTCTATAGTTGGAGCACACCCTCCGGTCCCCCTTCTTGAACAAGAGGACCACCACCATTTATTTGTGAAAATGGGTGGCCAATAAGTATTTGGCAGCTACAAAACAAACAACTCTTCTGTCCCTCACAAATCAATCACTTGCTCTTTAAGAAGTTATTGCGGCCTCCACTCATTAACAGTATGAATGGCACCTGTTTGAACTGATTCGATGCATAAGAGACACCTGCACACACCTTCAAACTGTCAGACTCCAGTCTTCATCATGACCAAGACCAGAGAGCTTCCCAAAGACACCAGAGATAAAATTGTACAAAGCTGGGATGAGTCAAACTGCAATTAGTAAACAACTTTGTGAGAAACGATCAACAGTTGGAAACATTATTAGAAAATGGAAGAAGTATGACATCACTGACAATCTCCCTCGGAGTGGGGCTCCATGCAAGATCTCACCTCGTGGGGTTCAAATGTGCCTGAGAACATTGAGGAATCACCCCAGAACTACACGGCGGGAACTGGTCAATGTTTTGAAGACAGCTGGGACCACCGTTACAAAGATGAGGTGAAATCCTACTTTGCCTTAAAAGTTCCCATACTACACAAAAATCATGTAAAGGCCCGTCTGAAATTTGCTGAAGACCATCGGGACGATCCAGAAGAGGATTGGGAGAATGTGATGATTCATTCTTTTTCTACCGCTTGTTCCTGTCGCGGGTGGAGGCCCAGTGCCTTTGGGCTTTAGGCGGGGTACACGCCAGCTCGTCGCAGGGCTAACAGAGACATACACACATTGACCCACGGTAACACGGGGAGGACATGCAGACTCCACCCAGAGAAATCATGTGATGTAATGTTCGCCCAGGAATCGAACTCATGATTTCCTTCTTGGGTGGCGAGAGCTCTAACCGCTCTGCCACTGTGCAGAGTGGGCCAAAATACCAACTAAAGTGTGTGTAGACCTAAAGAACTACAGGAACCGTTTGACCTCTGTCATTGCCAACCAAGGCTACATTACAAAGTATTAAAAATAACTTTTGCTGGCCTCCCAATACTTATAGGCCACCCAATTCCACAAATAAATTGTTTAAAAATCATACAATGTGATTTCTTGGATGATTTTTTTGTTTGTTTACATTCCGTCTCTCACGCTTGATGTGTACCTATGATGAAGATTACAAACCTCTCTTATCTTTTGAAATGGGTGAACTTGCACAAGTTGCCCAATACTTATTGGACCTACTGTATATAAATGTGACCATTTATTTATTTTTATTTCACTATATATCGCTGAGCTCGATACTTGTGTCGACGCCTCAACTCGTTTGGACATCACTAGAATGGGGTACAATGGCGTACAGTGGCGTACAATAGGGTACAATAGGGTCGAGGAGAAGAGGGATGGTAGCCCTGGGGCTTGACTTTCCTCTGTGTGCAGCTGGCCGACATTGCGGTGGACAGCCTGTGCCGTGGTGTGTTTGCTGGAGACTGTCGGAGGCTGAGTGTTCGTGCATGTTTCCCCGACCTGCACCGGGCCGAGCGCCGCCGTGGTTCTGTGCTGCTGGGAATGCTCCTCGGGTCAGGTCTGTGCCATTCAGCCTCCTTTAGACTCTCACCACACTTGATTCACCCGGGTGTTCCTTCTGCAGGAGCTAAGCCTGAGGTGGCCCCGGGGCCCCTGGCACAGAGGGCACAGAGAGAGCGCTGGGCTCAGTGGTCTCTGCGCAGGGGGGTGGAGTCTCTCCCTGAGGCTCTGGTCCACAGTTTGGAGCAGAACATTGCTGTGGACCTGCGTGCACAGGCTCCTGTCAGGGGCCTGGAGCCTACTGACTCCGGCTGGACAGTGAGTCGCCTCAGCACAGGCCTAGTACACTCATGTCTCCTGTAGGACAACACAGTCTCACGTCTGTGTCTCCTGCAGATCCACTCTGAGGCTGGGATGATCTCTGCAGACCACATTCTCTCTGCTCTCCCAGCTAATGGTCAGTGGACACAACACTGTCTCCTGTCTCACAGTGAGTAACACATCCTGTTGTGTCCTCAGCTCTGAGTCAGCTCCTGCCCCCCTCCTGTCAGCCTCTGGTCAGTCTGCTGCAGCAACTGCCTTACGTGACTGTGGCAGTGGTCAGTCTGGAGTACCCGGGCTGTGTGCTGCCTGTGCAGGTACTCTCCCACTCAGTCTCTCTGTTGTACAAAATAAAGAGCTCTAGTCTGATGTTTTGTGTCCTGTGTCAGGGCTTTGGACACCTGCTGCCCTCTTCAGAGGACCCCGGGGTGCTGGGTGTGGTCTATGACTCTGTGTTCTTCCCTCAACACAACAGCCCTGACAAAGAGAGTACCCGACTCACTGTGAGTATTCAGTGTAGCCGCTGCTCAGTCACATGTACATAAGATGTCTGCTCAACTCGTGCTGTGATGTTGTAGGTGATGCTGGGTGGGGCCTGGTTCCAGGAGGTTTTTGGTGATCCGGACCAAGTGAGGCCGGACCACCTTCTGTCCACAGCTGTGTCTGCAGTCAGCCGACACCTGGGGGTCAGCCATAGCCCCGTATGGAGCAATGTGGCACTGCACCGGGTACGCAAACAACAACACAACCCACTGTCTCGGTGCTCGCTTTAGCCTGACATGCAGAGGTCAAAAGGTCAGGTGCAGAGCCTACATGCCGTCACCAGTTTAGGGCTTTTGGGAACTTTTTCAATCAATATTTATTTATTGACCTTTATTTAACCAGCAGCCCCAGCGTGCACGAGACTTAGATTACCGGTACTTTTATTTCTGGGTCGGTCTTCTTATGGTCCTCATTCTCCCCAAACACCACACCATGAACATGAGGAACCTCGGATGACTGAATTATTTCCATGACAACGGGCTTCAAGCTAAAAGAGGCGCTCGGATGCACACGGTGGTCTTTTGGTAAATGCGTGCTTTACCTGCTGCGCTGATATAAAGTTGATTCAGTTTTCCAGTTTTTTCACCCAAACGCAGACTGTTGCTGTGTGAGACGCGGCCACATTACTGCAGGGCAAAAGTACTGTTTCAGTCAAAGTCCAAAGCAGACAAACTGATGTGATACGCTCGTGTGTCCGCTTCACAGGACTGCATCCCTCAGTACCACCAGGGACACACTCGCAGAGTGGGTAAGTCCTCACACTCCTCACCTTCACCTCCTTTCATCTGCTCCTCACAGCCCACTCCTCCTATGCTCCTCTTCACTCTCATCACCAAGTTCACAAAAGTGACTTTAGTAAGAGTACCGTTACTTTAAGTAGTAATCCAAGAAATTACTCAAGTAAAAATTACTGTCTGATTTATAATTTGAAGTGTTATGTTTTGTCTTACCAAATCCTCATTCCTCGGTCCGCCTCACTTGAACGTATTTGCCTTTACAGAGCTCATGCGTGGGTTCATAAGCGACACCAAGCTGTCCCTGTCCCTGGTGGGCTCCTCCTACGACGGTGTTTCTGTGAATGATGTCATCTTTAGTGGACGCACTGCTGTGGACAAGTTGCTTGGAGCCATGGATCTAAAATAACCGGATGGGTTATTTTTATCTTAAACCTGTCGCCAGTTGTCACTAGTGGCCAGTCAGATGAATTCTTGTGATATTTAAGAGTTCACAAACTCTTGAGAATCCGTCTGGCTCATCTCCTGCTGCTAGGCGGAGCATTGTGGTTTGGAAGGAAGTCAAAGGGACAAACCTAAAGACGCCGACAGACGTACTTTGGCATATTTAAACAGATTTACGGACGATTGTGTTTTTAAAACGTGCACATAGAAGCACTTTGTGTATTTGAGGAGGAGGAAGAAGTCTGCTTTTCTCTTTTTACAACCGTTATCAACAGTTTGATTTCTCGGGCTTGTTCTGCTGTTATGACTCTTTGACCAATCAGATTCTAATGTTTGTCATGACGTTCCACCTTTTCCTGATGAGTTGAGAGTGATGCACACCTCATTCTGGTGTGAGGTCCACAGCTTTCACAAACATCAGGTTTTGTGGCAATTTTAGCACACTTTCATGTCAAACTTTTTCTCAGTTCAAAATCCTTCCGTTTTTTGCTGCTTTCTGATTGGTCAGAGCGGTCACATGGTATGCGACTCACGCGGCAGAAGAGCGGTACGACCTATGTTTGGTGGCCAAACTAGCGATACGCCATTGACTTAAAGTGGCGCTTGTAGCGAAAGTAACACAAATATTGCACAGTGCTTTTGTAAACTTCCTTTACATGTAAAGTGTAATGAGTAATGCAGTACTGGTTTAAAATGATTGTAGAGAATTGTATAATTTGAATAAAGAAATGGATATATGAATACACGTTTTTGAAGGTTTGAAGGTGTCCTAGGCACTACAGAAGGGGCTTCCAAACCTTTTAGACTCCCCAAAAAAGTAAAATAGGCCGACTTGTCAGTGTAGCTGGGACTGGCCACAAAGCTGTGACGAGCGCCCCGTGCAGGTTTTGGTATTTCTTTTTCTTCTCTCATTCTTAACCCTCATGTACAGTAGGGATATTTACACTCTTTTTTGTCATTTTTTTCACGCTTAAATTGGCCATAATCACTTTTCTAGAGATATTTTGATGATTCTGTAGTTTGACCCATATTTTCTAAAAATAAATTTGTTTTGACCTTTTTTTTTTTTTTTTACAGCCTTGGACGTGTAAAAAGATTTGTAACATTGGCTTGAATTTTACGTGTAAAAAGATTTGTAACATTGGCTTGAATTTTGTTTTTGTGCAGGAGCATTTTTTTGTATGTTCCATTTCCACCCCATTGACTTTTATTACAAAATGTTTTGATTGCAGTGACGGTATAAAATTATGATTTCCCGTTAATTTGTTGTTTTGCCTTTTTCAGATGAGATGAAACGTGTTATTTTTAGTCTGAAATGATTCCATTTCCCTTTTAAAACAGGCCTCTGTAAAGCGAGCCATGCTTTTCTAAGGGACTCTGTATTTGGTGTTTATTTGTATTTAGGAGGTTCTTGGGGGCATATACTCACCTTGGGGCGGTTGTAGGTGTGTGCGGGGGACACAATAGGGTGTTGGGGGTATATGTGTTTGTGCATACATGTAATTGTAATGGAGGAGTGTTCAAGTACATCTCAGCTTTATGTACATAAAGACACACCATCATACTCCAAGGAGAGTAAATGCCCCAAGGATTCTCACACATAAAAAATACACAAGCTCCATAGAAAAGCATGGGAAAACTATACAGAGGTCAATTGCATATGGAATCATTTCCAAATCCCAGTTTACCTCTTATGAAAAGTTTATTTCAAACATCAAGAAACCTTGATTAAAAACATGTAAGTACAGTTTAGATGTACATTAGGCATGGCTTTATTTGTAGAACACAATTCGTACTCCAGGCAGTCCAAAGTGCTTCACACAACTGATAAATGCAATCAAATTACAAAACGGATAAAGACAAAGAGAGCAAAAGCAGTCCTTTCAGTTACATGCACAATTTAAGAAAAATAAATTTTAGCCTAAATTTGAACATTGCCAGAGTAGAGGCCTGTCTCACATCCTCAGGAAGACTGTTCCAGATTTTAGCTGCATAAAACTGTGGACCCACCCCCAAAATAACTATGAAACCGACTCGGGACACCCACAACCAAATTGAATAGATGTCTGCAATATTTTCATCTTTCAAACTAAACCTAATTTTAAATATTTTAATAGTTTAATGTGTTATCTGTCCCAATTTCACAAAAATCTGTTTAGATTAAAAGAGATTAAATAGAGTGTACAATTTTAACATTACATCTTGAAATCATCTTGCGACCCCCAGCATATGCTTCGCAACCGCCTGGGGGTTACAGACCCTCACTTTGGGAACCACTACATATACTTTATTTACAACACAAATTCTGGTAATTATTTACTATTAAAAACCCTCCTCAGCTCTGCACCTTGCAAGAACAGTATTTAACATATGCTGTTTAAGATCCCCTTTCAAATAATTCCAGTATCACCCCACAAACTGACATACAGAAACTAGTCCAGGTGGTTCTCAAAACCTGTGTGTTCAATTAATTTGCCCCTCAATTTATAGCCCTCGTTTTACTGACAGAAAAATCTTTGGATACTATTCGGTACAGAATTATTTTTGACTTTGAACATAGTATTATTGTGATAATTAATGAAATAATTCAATTTAAAATGATTTGACTATGGTCTCTCTTCACTTTATTCTGGAAGCCCATCCGGGCTCCGCCATATGACGTAGTCCTTTTTCCGGTTGTATTAGTTAACACTAGAATATTTTGGAACGACATCTTTGTAAATAGAAAGCTTGATATGAACCTACAACTTAATACAATGTACTGTTAAAAGATATATATATATATATTGTTAAACCTGATCCTAATGCTGTCAAAATACTGTATTCTTTGCTCTAAAATGTATAGTATTTGAATCCCTTTTGTCCTCTTATGTGAATGCCTTAAATCATTGCACTAACCTCAAAGCTGATTACAACAAAAGTGTTGACCATGTGGGAAAAGTGGGCGGGCAGAATAAGGTCAATAGTTATTAGCCCATACCTCAATACAATACAAAAAACACTAGAGCACAAAGTGTTTATAATCAAGTGTATGTTTGGCTTTATTATTGAAATGCTTTGAGAAATATTTGTTGAAATAAGTTTGACACGAGGCTTCCAGTTCGACCCCAAGAAATGTAGTTACAAGCAGGAGAAAAAGCAAGCTGTTTTTGCACTAAAATCAAAGCCAATGTTTTTAATATTTGACATGTTCAAGACTGTAATAAAAAGGTACAAATTCAGTCTATACATATTTTTTAAAATTGCCATTTTGTGAAATAGTCACCACCTGTGATTTTGCCTTTTCGTATGACTAAAATACAAATACAGATTTGTTATTATCAAAATATCAAAATCCTGGGCTTTCCCCCCCTTCAAATGGGCGTTTCTGGTTTAAACTAAAGTTAACACATTTAGGCCCTCCAAAAAACGATAAAGCTATCAAATTACAGTAAAAGGGCACTAACGGTACATGAAGTTTTTTCGAATGGGCCACAGAATAAAAGCAAAACCAGGATTTATATCGACCTTTTATTTACCTAAAAAGCATTTACAGTCACATCGCAGAACAAAAATAATCTCATCTAAACGACAACATTATCGGAGCCCCAGTTTTTTCTTCTCCTTTTGCTTCTTACGGACCACTTCCATGTTGCGGTCCTTCCACATACTCTTCCTCAGTTTGATGGGACGGCTGCCCACGTACTTCCCTGCGAGGGCAGAAGAGGGTGTCAGAGGTCACACACAGGGACCATGAGCACTCAAACAGCAGCCCAGAGAACCATGGGTGAATCCCATTTCTCATGATTTAACTCCTTAGCCTGTTTTCCAACACTCTCCCCTGGTGTCTTTTATTTTGAAAAGACAAAACTACACCTACCAACTCATGAAGGCAAGAAATGTGTGTTTTTTATTTATCAAGGTTTCCATGTCCTGGCCTCTTCTGCAGCCATGGAAACACTCAGGGAAAAAGATACATTTTGTTGGATTTGGTGGATTATTGGATATCAAGTGAATACTTTTATTGCCATCATCTAAAGAGCAGTAAAACCTTCTCTAAAACCCGCCAAAATAAAGCCAATGACACCTATTTTCTACCAAATGTCTTTGGGGTGGACCCCAAACCCACTTAACTTCTCTGCTAGCTAAGACCCCGGTGCCACACATAGAGCCCTTATTTCTCTTTTTTAATTCAAGCCTTGGCCCCATAGGGCCATTCAAATGACAAGAACGGGTTGTCAATACCGTTTACTTTCATATTAATTTTAGAAGTCTGGATGAAGAACCTGTACACCCACAAGAAAATATTTTTGGCAATTTATATGTACAAATATGCAATGCCAAGGAAAATGTGAATATAAATATTGTGTAAATCATTTGGAGTCTTTGCAGAGGGGGGCAAGCTCAGACTACAGCTACAGAATATTAGACAAACTAGTAAAAGGGGCCATGTGTCCTGGAACATGATTTCACACTATGAGAACACTCTTTCTGTCTGTGGTAATCATTTGGTATCATTTGGTATTTTGTATTGTCCTGTGGCAATGAATGCAATAAAGCTTTTGTGAAGGGAAAAGGTTTGTTTCTGTAGATAAATAAAATAGATTCCCTTTGTTTGTGGCTGTGGATGAGACTCGGATGGACACACTCACCGTTCATCTCTCTCATGGCCCTCACGTAGTCGTTTGGGTCTTTAAAGCTCACAAAACCATAGCCCTTGGTCTTTCCTGTCCGTTTGTCTCGGACCACCTGAAACAAAGACGTACATGTGGGGTTTCAGGGTTTGGTTCGTTGGTCACTGGAGTCTTAGTCGACAAAATCTTTCATCATTTTACTTATTATTTGATTAAGATTAAGGATTTATATGGGCTTGCCGACAGAAGTTGGCAATAGACTTCTCCATTAACAAGACAACTACTGTGCTGCCTGGAGGTTGAGTGGTCAAGCCAGCAGCACATATGCAAGGCTCCGTGTGCAGCCGGACGCAGCGTCGTGACATCGAATCCCGGCTCTGACAATATGCTGCAGTATTTACCCCATTTGTTTAGTTAGCCCTCTAAATAAATAAATAACGTTCAAAGTTCACTTGTCTTATGAGGCTTCTGTCCGGCCTTTCGTCACAGATAGAGCTCATATACAGGACTGTATCAATACTAAAAGGAACTAGAGAAAAATGTTTATCTTCACTAAATAACCAGCGTTAGGCTACAACAAGCCCTGACTGTATGATCGCTGCAACAAGAATTAAGAGACCACTGACAGACCACTGCCTGATCATTAAAGCGTACAGCGCAAAATCAAAGACTGTTCTACATCCCATAAGCTTTCAGCCAGGCTTATTCATGGAATGACATCTCTAGATTTAATATCGCCAATGACTGCACGCATTTCTGTTGTATTATTACAAAAGCAACATAAGACATGAGGCCAGTGCAGCTCACAGACAGGGGGCGCTGGAGAACAGAACATAAGTCATCAGCAGCATGAGAACAGGTTAAACACATCTGTGCCTGCAATCAGAACGTGATTAAAGGTGCACTATGAGTGTGGAGGCGGGGCAGACATCTGGCCAAAATACCGTAATGGTTACAGTAAGCTGTATTGTTTTGATACAAAATCAGCAGTAGTCAGTAGGATATAACAAAGTAGGATTGTAGGAAAAAAGATTCCTGTAGAAAAACAAGACATTTTGACTCATCCAAGTCATTCTCAGTTAGTGGATCTCGTCTGAGAACTCATGTACTTTATCCTTTGAGTAGGCCCTGCCCACTGATGATAGCCTGCTTTGTTTGCAGTTTTGCTTGGCCCTGTAATGGGCCATCCCAATCCTATTGTAAAGGCTTCAAAAACGATTGCACACGACGGGTAAGTTGAACCTTAAAGCTCCATTTGGGTTTAAAGAGGGATTCTCTTTTTTGTCTTGTTTATGTAAAAACAGTGTCCTGATGACTACAACGGAAAGAGGAAAAAACCAGAAGGAATTTCAACCTCCCCCATTCCCCTCGTTTAAAAAAATAATAATAATTGGAAAAATTTAAATATTGCCCACTGGACATGTTCACAAAATAAACTAAAAACTGGGTGGTCTCTTGGGAAGGCAGGAGCAGAGGGACCCTCGGGACCGGGTGGGTATTTTTAAACTCTTCTTCATGTAAACTTGTGTGGGTTCATATTTTCAACTGAGGAGCTAATGAAGACCCCAGGACACAGACCTTTGCTTTGAGGAAGGATGGGTATCGGCTGAACGCTCTGGCCAGGATGTCGTCGTTCACCTCGTTTCCCAGGTCTCCACAGAAGATCCGGAAATCATCTGAAACATGAGCAGGTCAGCACCAGCACAAACACGCAAGAAAAACACTATTTCTGCCAGTCGGAGTTGACCAATCAGAGAAGATTATCATTTGTGAAACGGGGCCCAGCTTGTGGTTTTCCTGGTTTTGCCTGCGTGGGGGCTCCTCGGACCGTACCTGCGTCCCACTCCAGCAGAGAGGCGTCCTCCCACGACGTTCCTGCAGCTGTGCGGATACACTTCCTCATTTTGTCACTTTTTGACTTCTTCTTGTCCTCAGAAACACTCTCCACCTGCAGCACAGAGACAGGGTCAGCAGAGGGATGGGTGCAGCAGGCCCTGAACCTCCTGCTGTAGGAGGAACCGGCCTTTAGTCCTTTGGTTGATTCATCGGTCAATAATGTCTTGGTCGATCAAAATGTGTTTAATTTTTTATGTAGTTTAAATAAGTATTTCAGTGTAACAGCAGCAGAGAGAATGAGGCATGGCGTGAGTTAGCTGAGGATTTGGCAGCGAATAATGAGTTTAATTTTCCTTTTTACAGATAAATACACCAACCTGGGGGGGGCTTAAACAAGTTATTTCTTGTATTGTTGTAAATTTAATTGGTGCATTTTAGGGCAGTAATATTTTATACCTTAAACTAAAGTATTTAAAGAAGGGGTGAATGAGCAGGACCTCCTCTTTTATACCGGCCTGTCCCAGCATCACTGGTTGTCTGTGCTCTCTCGATCGTCAATAGATATTCTCTTGTATTGCATTGTTGTGATGCGGTTCTTGCTAATGAAATGACAATAGTTTGAGTGCACAGTCAGGTCCCGTGCTCACTGGTCAGATGCACTGCCTCATCTTCATTCATGCCATTTCATCTTTTGAAGAATTAAGCTCCAATTTAGATACAATTATTAAACATAGGCTTTCCTGAAGCTTATTACCTTCATTTATCAACTTTGCAGTGAAAATGGTCTAAATTTGGGTGTATATTTGTTGGTAGACCAGAGGTGGTGTGGTATTTCTGAACCTGCACTGCTCTGATCCGTCGTACACAGAGCTGCTGAAGGTAACCGCATTTGAATGAAACACCCCTAAATATTCACATTTCTCGTGGCTTCACCCACGGGATTTACGGCATTTGCACACGGAATACAGCAACAGGCGGCGTGCATCCGAAGGGGAAATCACAAAGAATTGCGTAAAAAGAGGAATCATCACAGAAAATGAATGTAAATGAAATAAAAATGTCTCCTACATTTGCAATCAAATCATTATTCAGCTTCAAAAGGACTATGTGAACATGTGATGCAGTGAGTACTGATTCCACTGGACAGCCGTTTGTGCAGCTGAGGGCCTGTTGTTCATCACAATAGCGCTAATTTCTCAAATACTACTTTGTCATTCCATCAAATGCCACAAGAACATAAGGCCCTATTAGAATACAATTATCCAGTCTGGTGGCAATTTGATCTGGCAAGATCTTGTCCCATCCGTACCAGTAAACGTCCTTTTCAAGCTTTACTTTGTGTTTTTGTCAATAAAGCATTTCAAATTCATGTTCATGATATTAATGTTCAAAAGTATTGATAAGAGTGCTGGGGAAAATGGAGTACCTCGATGTGGACAGGCTCGGGCTCCGGTCTGCTGCTTCTCATTTTGCTGCCGCTCTCCTCAGGGTCCTTCTTGTTCAGGAGTCCTGCAGCCATGACGGCAGCCTGCTGCTCAGCCACGCGCGCCGCCAGCTCTTCCTGGACACGGACACACGCGCACACGGACACACACGGACACACACGGACACACACGGACACACACGCGGACACACACGCGGACACACACACGGAAGGACACACACACACACACACACAGTGTCTCAGCATCTCAGCGCAAGGCAGGAGACTTGAACTATATGAGAAAACAAAGCTTTGTGCCAGTAGTAAAGGTGGAAGTGCTGTACCATGCGCGCCTGCCTCTGGGTGCGCTCCGGCTTACGCGCGATGGTGGCGGGAGGGGCTGAGTACACTGTGGGTGCTGCCTGGATCACAGGGGTGCTGCTGGTGACCACAGGAGACACGCTGGACTCATTCACGGGGGCCATCATGTCCCCCACCTAAGCGGACACAAAGGGCTGCACATCACACACACAACCTCCAACCAGGCCCAATCGAGTATAGATTCATTTGTTCTCCATACAGAATTTAACTAAAGGTTTTACATGACTTTTCCAACTATTTTCAAACTTATTCACTCATCATTTAAAATGAATTATTCACTTTTATTAGCTTATTGAGACTCCAGTTAGAGAGACCAGCGGGAGATACGGCCGTGTTGTGCTGCTTACCATGTAGAAATGTAAATGTTCAATATTTTCCAAAACTTTTCCAGGGTCTGGAAATTGAATTCCCACTCTCCATGACTTTTCCAGGTTTTTCATGACCGCACAAGCCCTGGTACGTATATAGTGGTCATGGTCCAAATAAAGAAATAAAGTCAAATGTTTGTGGCACAACTATTGAGAGATAAAATATAATATAAATTATTTTAACTCACTTGTTGACCTTAGAACATGTTTGGGACCAGAGATTAAATAACTCTAGATTCCTTGGACATGCAATAATCATGGTTAACAGTAAAATTGGTTAATCCAACCCTTAAATGGTCCTAAATGGATTTGAATAAATGTAAAAGGAATAGTTAGACAAAGAAATGTGCTTCTTGTGTTGGGTTTGATAGTATAAAGCAGGGGTGTCCAAACTAATTTCACCGAGCGCCGCATTTTGAAACTTATACGGAGCAGCGGGCCCAACAATGAAGTGAATCATTCAAAATGTTTCATTTGACATAGTTGACATTGAACATAAATTTTAGGTTGGTATAACTTCAAAATGCTTGAATTTGTCAAATTTTACAGTAAAAAGTACTACTTTTTGTTGTTTGGACCAACTTAGCAGGAAGGCAGAGGACCAAAAAAAATTGGTCTGAGGGCCGCATTTGGCCCCCGGGCCGTAGTTTGGACATGCCTGGTATAAAGCGTACTGGAGTGTGTTGGCCTTACCCCAGTGCTGACGCTCATGTGCTGGATGGGCTGCGACACCTGTGCCTGGCTCTGGAGAGGAGGGGGCACCATCATGGGGGGCGGAGGAGGGGGGCGGGGCAGGGGCGGGGCCATGGGAAGGCGCGTGCCTACAACACAATCAAGTTGTTATTAGGCCTGCTGGGACTAATGGCGCGCTCATGTGCATGTCGGCCAGCGCTTGTTCACCTTTCTGCTCGTGTGATTTGGATCAGCTCGTGTGATTTGGATCAGCTCGTGTGATTTGGATCAGCTCGTGTGATTTGGATCAGCTCGTGTGATTAGGATCAGCTCGTGTGATTTGGATCTGCTCGTGTGATTTGGATCAGCTCGTGTGATTTGGATCAGCTCGTGTGATTTGGATCAGCTCGTGTGATTTGGATCAGCCCGTGTGATTTGGATCAGCCCGTGTGATTTGTGCATCTGTCTGTGACTCAATACTTTGAGCAGAAATGATTGCCTAAAGTTAAGACACATATTCTGCAAATTTGACTTTTTTGAGTTTTTAACCAATGTTCTAACATCGTTCCTTCATCAAAAACATACCTGGAGTTGTATTCACCTTTGTTTGATTAATCCTGTTTAGTAAAGGCAAAATTCATACTTCATAAGAAGCGAGGAGTTTGTTCGTGCACCAAGAACAAAATGTTTGGCAGTTCTCACAGCTTGTGCTTGACACATCAGCTGAGCAGAATTTATCAACTAGGCTCTTAAACATATCAACTGAGCTGTCTGTGATAATAATCTCCATTGCAACAGCATGGAAACAGTTGTTGGGGATCACGGGGGGCGGGGTCTAGAGGAGTTTGGCTGCGGTGCTTCTGCTTAAGTAGGATGCCAAAAACAAAGTGTGTGCTTGTTCTTACAGCCCTAGGTGCACGGTCAAACTCATTCCTTCTTCTGAAGTATGAATTGGCCTGAAGTCCAAAGCCCCCAAAAAAAACAAAAACACACTGTTCAGAATTGTCCAGATGTGTGACGTTATAGATACAGCTCCAATATCTTGTACGCCGTTTTTAAGTCCATAAATCATCAACAGACCCGTTCTGAGCATTTCTGCTTCAAATCGCGTTCACTATAACTGCATGCTTAAGTTAGCATGTCGGGGCAAGCAATGTTTATTTATCTCCCCTTTGTAATTCCCTCTGCTGCCCATAGATGGAGCTCCCAACTAAATTTCTGACGTGGGAAATACCTGACTAATATGAAATAAGCTAATGTGTGCTTGACACAACTTCTAAAACAGGAAACACCAGAGTCAAAAGGTACCAGAACATGTTTAAAGGACAAGAACAAGAACACAAATGATACAAATATTAAAACTCCAGGTATGTTTCCTCTGTTGTAAACTTCCACCAATCAAATGCCCCTGACGTCACAACTCGAATTATTCATGCTGCTTCTAGAATTCTCATTTCTCCCACTTGAGCTAACCACTTCGTATGGTGTTCAGATGCAGTAGTATTTACGATTTCTCCAACACCACATGAAAGGGCATAACACACAGAGAGACAGAGAACACAGCAGTATGGCAAATTACTGATCAACCAAATGTATCAAATTATTTTTAGCCGTCCTATGCTAAATCTCCCTGCTCCTTGCCCTTTATCTCTCTCTCCCGGCCTTGAGGAGACCAGCTGGATCGCCGGTCACACTGACCCACACACAACATTCATTTGGCCTTCATTCCACTGTCTGCACTTCCCCATCTATTTCCTCTTGTTTACCACTGAAAAATTCCACCACATGAACACGTGTAATGTATTCATAATATGTGTTGTATATTGTGTATTATTGTTATGCTTATGGCTGAAACTGTATTTCATTTCCCTAGAGGTCAAGTTCCCCATTAGGCGCCGTCATCTGGCTGCCAGGGTGGCTGATGCTCTTATGCATGTCTCTCATGTCTCTCATCTGTCATCCAATCACGTTCCTATGTTGTGAATTTCGTTCACTGACAATGGCAATAAATATATCCTGATTCCGGAGTATACTCACCAGGCCTCTGCAGGATGTGGGGCACGAAGGCTGGCCGCATCATGGGAGGAGGGGCTCGCACTGACCACAGCACAGGATCAACCAGAACAGGGGTTATGAACAGTCATGATGCCTAGACCCTTACGACACGTCCATCAACAAACAACTCCTTTAAAAGGTTCATTATGTAACTTTTCTGTTGGATGGTTTACCACCTACTTCGTACAGTATGGCATTAAACTTATCTCCATGAAGATGAGTAGGTGACGCCACAATTTCAAGTTACAGGTCATATCTGTGGAGAGGCGAGCCCGCTTACAGTAGGAATACATGGTTTTTAAAGTGGAATATCGGCGTTTAAGTAGAACAGCATTACTAAAAGGTGTTATTTTTATCATTAAAAAGCAACTAATTATGGCACTTTCCTCTGCCATAACGTTGTTATAGTTACCGTCAATGTAACGTGGCTTATTTTACTATGGGTCTCATTCAGAGAAATAGCCCTCCAAAAAATCTGGCCCCATTGAATATAGAATTGAATTGCCCTGTTGTACAGTGCATAGAACGTGGCAACAGTGAAATGTGTTACTAACGTAAGTCATGCTGATCATGCGTGTACACGAGCAGTTTCTGATGGTTTACCTGGAGTCACAAAGGTGGGTCCTGGAGGTCCTACGTAGCCTGCGGCCCGAGCATCGAGCGTCTGCTGGACCTGCACACATCACACTCTGCTCAGGCCTCCTCACGAGTCAACACCTGGACTTTCTGATAGCTTGTCCCAATTTTATTTAACTGCACTCACGCACTTTCTACACTTGTGTAGAAAGGGTCGGTTGGATTTACTCAGCAACCTACAAAATAATCTATACTCTTATAAATCATGGGCTATTTTGAACCATGAGGGGATTTGCCCAGAATAGACCAACTTTAGAATGACATTAAATATTGTACATAGTTTGGTTGTTAGGGGACAAAAGATCAGACCCCGAGTTTCTCTTTTCTGCCCCTGCTCACATGTGCCCCGAAACACACTTCCTCTACATAATCATAATATTTTTAAACTTTTATTCACAAATCGCTTCTAGACAAGTGTAAAACTATAATTTATATTTACAACAGGTTTTAGATCATTAAATATTGTCAATATGAGAAGAAAAAAACCCTGTCATACGAAAAGAGTAATTATTGGGATTGAATAAGCCCTGAGCAGGATGTGCAGAACTGACCTGCTGGTATGTGTTGGTGCCAATGATAGGCCGCACCATGGGGACAGCCAGGGCCATGGGCACAGCCTCCATCACCGCAGGGCCTCCTGAGACGGGCCCCCCCAGAACCTCCTGCTCAAAGCTACAGCCACATGTGCAAGTCAGCAATGCACATATTATTACACCAAGAACATGGATAACAGAACGACACAACATGTTTGTTTTTCAAGCGTGTTCTAAACAACATATAGTAAACAGAGGTGAACTACAACATGCAATAAAGTAAGGCTGCACAGTACACTGCAATATAAATTAAAGTCCATATGACAGGTTAGACTACACATTTCACTACACTGTAGTGAACACAATTACATTTCAGATTTGTCCCCAGTTTGACCATTTTTGTAAAATGTATAACTGTACTTCCTGGTTGGACATGGGCAGCAAATATGACATGGGTAGAGGTAATTCCACAACTGTTACCAAG
The DNA here is from genome assembly GCA_015082035.1 of Chaenogobius annularis. NCBI lineage: Eukaryota > Metazoa > Chordata > Actinopteri > Gobiiformes > Gobiidae > Chaenogobius > Chaenogobius annularis. Next base: position 151,413 of record BJKM01000306.1, on the reverse strand, counting down.
CAACCATACTGTAATCAAGAGCCAAAATCCATATAAATGACACAACAGTTATGATTTGATAAACAATAATACCATATACCACCTTTATTTTGATGGATGATCATTTAAATGATTATAAAAGTCTTTCATTCTCCTATGGTTTTTTACAACAATCTTAACCAACATTACATTATAAACCTTATAATTCTGGGAAAATTTAATATTCATAAATCTAATTTTTCATAAGGAAATCACCTTTTAACAACAAACCATTCAACTCTCATCTCATCCTAAAGCCATAAAAAACAAAGAACTCTTTGAAACCTGATGTGTATAAAACTGTGTGACCACACTCTCTGGTACAGATCTATTCCACCAAACTAAGTCATAATTAGAAAAACAAGAGAATCTGTCATATAGACAGCAAATGAATGTCTTCTGCAAACAACAGAATTCTAACTAAATCCTGTTAACCCTGCAGGGTAGACCTCTACAAACTAGTCCCATTAATAGAAAGAAGCAGGTGGTGGAAACTCCAACAGAAAAGTGACATCGAAACCCAAACATGATTGCAATGCTTTTCAGATAATCAATTATTTTTTCCTAACTTGTGCAGCGCTACTGGGAAGTACGAGTTTAGAAGTCCTGGCTAAAACAACAAGTGCACTTCACTCACAGGGCCATCTCAGCCTCCATCTCCTTCAGCCGCTCCTCCCCCAGCATCCCTGCCATCCTGGAGGAAACAAAACAAGTCATTACTACTGTCTAGAGTTGTCACAATACAACTATTTCAAACTCAAAACCAATTTTGATAACACAGTGTTCAACCATTCTTAACACAAAATAATAGTTAATAATAGTGTGTCAAAAATGTTATGTCTGATAAACATCACAAGGTGGTGAGGATATAATAAAAAACATTTTTGGAGCATACGAATTGTGAAGACCAACCTTTTTATTCCTGCGTGTCTTATACTTTATCTGATATAGAACAGATGCTTGGACATTAGAATGTTCAAAATTCTGGAGGAATGGAAGAAACTGGAGGCAAAAGGAAAATGCCACAATGCATTTTCAATTAAAAGTTTGCTTTCTAATTTCTAATAAAAACAAAAAACAAAACACAATTTAAAAAATATTTGCTGCTGGTACAGGGCATGTGTGCATGTGTCAAAATATACCATATGTAATCAGCTGATACAGTGAAGAACCGTAAGTTCTAAGATGTTAGTAACATCTAAAATCTAAATTTTGCCTTCATAAAAAATATAATTGTCATATGCACTTTAAAGGCAAAGCCTTCTGGCAGAATGTCACTCTGAATATGCTTTTTAAACCTATATAAAAACCCTGGTCATTTCAGGAGGTCTCCAAATTTCAGATCAGCAATAAAAAAAAAGTACTGATACCTGTTCTTAAATATAGTGAAGTAAAAGTAATAGTATGCTCTATTAAATGCAGGGATCCCAAAATGTTTTAGTACAGTACTTTAAATTCTACGACATTTGTAAGCTTTTGCCACATTGCTCCTCTTTTTAGACCACTAATCAACTGGCAGGGCATGTCTTTAGTGGACCCAACCTAAAATGCATTGAGGCATTGAGGCATTGAGGCATTGAGGCATTGAGGCACACGGAACACGGAACACGGGTTTGGTTGAAATCCACGTACCTGGCACAAATTTAAACGTGGACGAGCCGCAGAGACTGAAAGACGTGTTAGCAGTTAGCTTCAGTTTGCTATAGCTCACTAAATAACCCGCTGCTCTCCTCAAATCCGCACAGGTGATAAATAAGTAAACCAGGCGAGCTTCTGTAAATTCACAAGTATAGAAAAAAGTCTCAGATTGAAATGCAAAACTGGTGAGAAGAGCAGTTATCAGCGGTTTAGCATGCTAGCACCGCACGGCTTGTTGACATCAGACATCTTTGATTTTCTTTGTGGCGTAAATTGAGGCAGCGAACAGTTTGGCGCGCTACCGTCACCTACAGGCCACGTCTGTCCTTAACAGTGACATAAAACAACAGTGATTGAACAGCTGGTGACATTCCTATTTAAACAGCTTGGTCAGGACTTTACCAAAGGAATGAGATTTGTTAGTGAAATAAATTGTAATGCTATAAGTAATAATCAGAGTTGGAAAGTAAATGTATCTTCAAGACATACCCAAGAAAACACATTCAAGTGTCATATGTTTTCCAAATACAGCACACTAAACATGAACTCTATGCATGGAAATGATAAATATACATGGTCACATTCCTAACTCTTCTTTTTCTTTTTAACACAACACATAAACATTTATTGTAATTTGGATTTGACTTACAAATCCAACCTAAGTAATTTGGGGGTAACACTTTGCAACTCTTTGGCGGGAGAGTGAGCTCTTAAATGCCCACTGGTGGATTATTGAGTAGTCAGCTGAGAAGGGTGAGGCATCTGGTGGGTCTGCGGTGAGGGGGGAAGATGTGGTGGCGATTTCTTCTGTAGACACCTCCATTTGATTAAATGATGTATGAATGCAGCTCTTTACACACCTGCTTCGCCGTGCTAAGGAGGTTGTGTCCTTTTGTCTTCTGCAGCCACATGACTGCAAGTGGCATTAGCAGGTTGAGAAACGCATCTGATCCATCTCTATGAGACTTTTCCATTACCACTTGATTGTGAATATTCAGGACTACTGGTGACGTGAACAAAGTCCCATTGTTCATCAAACTCTTTGAAATGTTGGCTTTTGTACTCTCTCATTGTCTGAGATCAGAGTGTGAGGCTCTCCATGAACAGAGCAACGTCTCTTTAGCTTTTTGATCACGTTGGCTGAAGACGTGTCACCGAGAAGGTCGATTTCCTACCACCCTAAGAGAGTGGACCATGGCAGAGTTGGAACTAGATGTGGTTGTAGAGAATCTTTCTGTTGGTGAAGACAAGTACTGTTACATACTACACAGTAGCTTAGCATAACTTGTTCATAGTTAGTCAAAACACTGCTTCTGGCCCTGCACCTTGTTGAATCAAGTGACCTCTTTGCATGATTTGGCGGTGTGTCTGGAATGACTGGTCTTTGGCAGCGGCGTGTGGTCAGGGCAATCAAGACAGTCAGTGATTGGCCTATAAAATCTAAAATTACCGTGTGTCACAACTATATTTAAATTGTTCATAAATAAATCCAAATAGACCCGTTTTCCCCTCACTTCTGCTGCCGAAGCTTGGCTGGAAGTCACTGTGGGAGCTTGAGTCCCCTCCTTCCACAGCAGCTCAGTCTGTGACCGTGTTCAGAGGCCTGTTCATGTTCCACTCTCTAACATGAGCTTTTAGAACCAGAGCGGAGAGCAGCTTCTTTTAGAGGTCTGCGCATGCGCTCTGTTGTGGAAGAAAATATAATTTGGTCTATATCTCATGTGACATGATAGACGCCTCGGCTCCAGCCCACCTGGCCCTTCCTGTTTGCACATAACTGATAACTATGCGTCTGTACTTTGATCCTTTTGATTAACGACCTGTTTCTCTCTATTTGGGAGAGAAACCCCTGGGGTCCAGGATGCACAAGCCCTGGTGTTCAATGTGCTGAATGCAGAACACAATCCTCCCTGCTCTGCTCCAGGACAAGCTCTCCCAGCTCAATGTGCCTGACGTATCGGAGGCAGTACGTGCGTCTGGGGAAGAATATCTCAGACACTTGGACTATCTGCACAGGGCTGCGTACTTTCTCCCCTGTTCTTCTCCTTGTACACAAACTGCACCTCAAGCCACGATTCCATAAAACTGATCAAGTTTGCGGATGACACCTCCCTCATCGGGCTCATCTCGGACGGGGATGAGTCTGTCTGCAGGAGGGAGGTGGACCGGCTGGTGGCCTGGTCAACGCCCAGAAGACCGGAGATGATCATGGACTTCAGGAAAGTCGCAGCCCCCTGTCCCCCTCTCACCTTGACAGATTCCCCCATCATCACCGTGGACTCCTTCCACTTCCCCGGCACCACCATCACTCAGAACCTCAAGTGGGAGCCCAGCAGTTTTACACAGCCATTATTGAGTCCATCCTCACCTCCTCCATCACTGTGTGGCATGCTGGAGCCACAGACAGGACAAACAGAGACTACAGTGCTGAGAAGGTTATTTTAGAACAATGTTATTTTAGAACAAGGTGAGGAGCTCAGGTTTACATTAACAAACTGGTACCTATCTGATAAATAGGATTCAAACCGGCTGAGGGCTTTCCCTCTGACACCTACATCACATTTTAACCTCTGCATTAGAATGTTTTGGTCGATTGTGTGAAATTCTGCACTGAGGTCCAATGGAACCAAGATTGAGACCAGTCCATCTTCAGTAGCTAATAACAAATTATTTGTGACTTTAATTAGTGCAGTTTCAATGTTGTGGTGAGCTCTGAACCCTGACTGGAAAACTTTAACATAACCGCTTTCTAATTATCTGTAGGTATTTATTATATTAAGAATGGAATCTATAATTAGGGGAGAATGTCTTTGAGGAGTCTGGTCTAGGATACAAGTTGACGTTTTAGAGGAAATAATGGCTGAAGTTATCTCTGCTTGATAAACAGCAGTGAATCTTTCTAGTGTTACTTATGGACTTACTGTACATGGGACACTAGGGGTGGGAGTGGTCAGCTGTAGAACAGTGTGAGGGGGGAGTGGTCAGCTGGAGTAGAACAGTGTGAGGGGTGGGAGTGGTCGGCAGCAGTGGAACAGTGTGAGGGGTGGGAGTGGTCAGCAGCAGTAGAACAGTGTGAGGGGGGAGTGGTCAGCTGGAGTAGAACAGTGTGAGGGGTGGGAGTGGTGTTGTGGGAAATGACCCATATATGCCACAGGAAGATCCTGTGGTTAGTGACCTGGGTCAGCTGTCATTGCTCCGTTTTATGGACCGAGAACTTCCTGTTGTCAGAAACTGATAAATGCATGCCCGTGGGAGTCACAGATGACCCCTGTGATCAGATGTTTCGTCTTGACCCTGCATGGAGATACCCTGCATGGAGATACGCTGTGCTCCCAGGATGTCCCCTCCCACCGAGTATTGATCTTTCGCACTAGGGAATTGTTGTGGAAGAAAAGTACTGGGTGTAAACTGATTTGATGCAAATTTGGCCATCTGCCCTTCCTGTCTCTATGAAGATGCAATCTTTTCCTTTCATGTAAGAGTGGCCATTTAACTCCCCTCCTGTGCCTATATATATGGATGCAACTGCTTTGTGAAGGAAGTTATATCAGAGTAGGGACAGAGGGTTGTGAGGGACAGTCATTCTTAATGGGCACGAGCAGAAATGAATATCCACTTTTGAGCAAGACAACTTTGATCTATTTTGCCTTATTTCTCTGTCACTGTTTACAGAAATGTGAAACAGAGGTCAGCAGCGGCTGAGAAACAGTGTTGGGAGTGGTGGGAGGGGCTGTTTTTATATGGATTTTATAGTTAGTCGTAATGCCCACAATTATACTTCAACAACTACAAGAGCAAACACAGACTATGGTATACAGTATATATTGTACCAATTACAAATACAAAGACAAGGAAGGAGAATAAAGTGGTCCAACAGCCCAATTTTGTTTAAATATCCAAGTATGCAGCTTCAAGCTAAACGCTACTGCAATGTCTGCACCAACAATTTCTTCACTTTTCTGTGGTAACACCTTTATTTAACCAGGTAAATCCCACAGAGATTAGGAGTCTCTTTTGCAGGGGAGTCCTGGCCCCAGAGGTGAGGAGCCTATTGCACAAGTTTTTAGGGGTAGGGGAAACCGGAGCTTGCGGAGGAAACCTACAGAGACACTGCGAGAACATGCAAACTCCACACAGAAAGGCCCCATGTGGGATCGAGAATCGATCTTTCTGTGAAGCGAGAGCGCTCACCGCTGTGCTATGCTTTCAATTGTCAACAATGTTAGTCAGTTGTGACTCGACTTGAATTAGTTACAATTAATTCCCCAGAAATGTTTTAAAAGAGGAAAAAGTTGTTTCTGATTACTTTCACATGATGTCCTCAGCTGTGAAGCTAACTGGAGGCCCTGCGCTGTCTGAAGCTCCGCTACTCAAATTAGAATGTAATCTGAGTTTTGTGTTAACACGATTTAAGGAAGGATTCTCTTTTTTAACAAAGATGGCCTCCTTAACTCCTCTTTCAAACCATCTTTTCTCCCTGCACAGAATCTCCACCTCACTGTCAGCAGGGAGAAAAGATGGTTTGAAAGAGGAGTTAAGGAGGCCATCTTTTTTTAAAAAGAGAATCCTTCCTTAAATTTTAATGGAGGTTTAAGATTCAACCTTCCAGTTGTTTATAATGGTCTGCTGAAACCCTGGAGACGCCCTGGGCATTCGGATGCTAAATAGGCACTCAAGGTGAGGCAGGGAACAACAGAACAGAGGCAGGGAACAAACAGAACAATAGGCCCATCCCAGTTTCAATGGGCCATTAGCAGGAGGTCCCGCCTGTGGGCAGGGCTCTCACAGAGTAGGATAAAAACAGGAGTTCTCAGGAGTTCTCAGACTTGTTTCACTGATTGAGAATGACTCTTGGATGAGAGTTGAAACATTTTGTTTTTTCTAAAACAGAGTCCAGATGACTACAACTGAATCTTTTTCGACAATGGAACACGAATGAGGGATTACACCATCACGTTACTTGCAATTATTACTTAGTTTTGTGGGATGGAACCTGTGGCTTTTGTTTTATAAGATCTTAAAATGTATTCCTATTAGCTATTTTTTATGCATTTTAGCCATCCATTTAAACAAGTCATTTTAATCTCATGGCTAAATTATTGTGGATAAATTATTTCACTTTGGTTTATTTATACTGACAAAGAAGACAATGAACAGTTAAACAGCAAATTCTACCTCAGAAAAGTTGTAATTCAGCAAAAATAAATTGAATAGAATGTTGTGATGTCATGTGAACACAAACTACAAGCTCCAGTGATTGACGATCCTGTGTCCATGCTCAGGCTCAGATTTACCTTTAGGCAGCTGGCCAATTTTGCCCAAACCAGATGCCCTTCATGAGCATCATTGGCACAAAGCCCTCAAGCGGTCTCCCCCACTGGTATTAGAATGGAATAGTTCACGAGTGCGTACTGAGTGTGAGGGGACCCGCCGAGGCTGCGCTGGGTTAACAGATAACTTTATGTAAGATTGGAGGGGACATGTCCAATGTTGAGCAAGGTACAGTCCCCACATTTAAAGTACGTCACTCACGGCAGATCAGCAAACACACTCCTCTTTTTATTTTCTTCCAATGTGCAGAGTATGGAGAGGGTACACGCACGAGCAGGTGCATGTAAAACAACCATACACCGAGCACATGGCTTCCTATGCAGCAGTGAAGCTGCTTTATAAACTTATGAAATGAACATAGTGGATTAATATAAAAGAGCGTGGCAAAGAGGTTTGAGTTTGAGTGCGGCTGGGTTTAGTTTACCCACTACAAATATTGAGATCAATGCATGATGTAATGTAAATATGTGCTTCTTTAGAGACCGGCACAAACTTTACATCACTCCTTCATTCACTTCTCTGTGTTGCAACTTCCTTTTTCTGTTTTCTCCGGGCGCAGGGAGCGAGCAGTGTGCTGGGTTTAGGAGCAGATCACAGGTGGATCAGGGAAACTGGTAAAAACAATTATCTTATAAATAAATGCAGAACAAACGGTGAATCAAAAACAATTCAATTAAATTTCGCCTTGCGCCTCCAAATTTTTAAGTCTGCCACTGCTCAGGCCGCACCTCTGGACCTGCCTTGGACCTTGGCCTGTGTCCGGTGCAGATAAGATAACAGCTCAGTTCTGCAGTGTAACATCTGCACTGTTTTTATAGCTACATTTACAGGTAGGGCTGGGAAATGTGGCAACTAAATCATTCAACATTTTTTTCGCCTAAATTGATCGATCTCGTCGGACATGACCTTCAATATTAATTTCCAAAACATAAATAGTTTTAAGAATTGCTATTTAGAAAAACAAGTCTACTAATTTCTTCCTCTAAAATGTTTTCCAAATCGCATGTTCAACCTTTGAATGCAGCGATAGAGTAGAGTCAAATTTCACAATCTACAACACTATTGGATAATGTTACTAAAATAAATTGTAAAATACACAAAAACAAAGGTACACCTCCAAACTGCAGCAATAAAGATAGCCAGGCCTTTTTGTCATAACAGATCCAATAAAAAAAACCTCTACCACCTCAATGCAATTTTAAAGATCCAGCAAACACTCAATAACAAACATTTTTGTAAGACACAGAGCCATAACGTGTGGTGACAAGCTGTTGAGCACCATCTGAACGGTTCACTGTGTTGAATGACCACCAGTCTGTGTCTCTTCAGAACTATGTTGCAAAATGCAGCTCTCCATGACCATGAGAAAAGATTGGACAGCACTGCAATGAATGGTTCAAAAGTCTTTGGCTCTTGCATTGGTCTATGGTCCAAGATATGGCCTTCGATGAAAATTAGTTTGTACTGCTTAAGGATTTTTTGGCCCGTAGGCTTTATTAGACAGGACAGCTGAGTGTGAAACTGGGATGAGAGAGAAGTCCAGGATTCAAACTGACGGCACAAACGACACAGTGTTTCATTAAAAATGCAAATCAGTCTATAGCTTATGTCCGTAAACTTGAAACAACCGGAAGATGGGCAACCAAAAGAACATCTGCTGCAGTAGCCGAGGAGCGCATACTTTTTCTCTCAGCTCAGCAGCAGGTGACATTAAAGCACGGAGAGGAAGGGTCTTATGAGAGGGATGGAGGAAATGGAGTCGGAGAGTGAGGAAGGGAGCGAAATTCAAAAAGAGAGAAAAGGACGGGGTACTAAAAGAAGGTCCAGCGGTGCGAGCAGTCTGGAGGAGGATGAAAGTTTTGTCTTTGGGATGATCACAAATAAAATTTGGGGAGAAAAACATGATGTGGGGAGGGTCGTTGGAAGTAAAGTCGGAGAAATGAGGTTGGTGAGGGTCATTAGAACTGACATGGTGGTGACTGAATGGAAGTCTGAACAACAGATGGATCAAGCATTGCAGATTGAACGGTTTCAAAAGAATATTCGTGTGGAGTGTTTTTGACTGGAGCTGAATGGACGAAAGACAGAGGGAGTGATTAGTGACGTACCATTGTCATTGAATGTGGATAGATTTGTGTATGTTGTGGATGGTGTGTGTGGAGTAAAGAGAGCGGCCAGCTACAGTTTATTTAGATCATGAGTGTTACAGAATAAGACCATTTGAGAAAGGGCCTTTCCGGTGTTACTGTTGCCAAGAGTATGGCCATGTCGCTTCAGTTTGTAGAGGGAGTAGAAAATGTGGACATTGTGGAGACACTTCGTGCAGTGATGAATGCAGGGGTGTCAAACTCATTTTGGGCCGCGGGCCGAATTTTGATGCTTAGGCTGGGTCGCGGGCCAAAATTAACGTAAAAAAGAAAACTAAAAACTATAAGAAATAAATATCTTTATACATATATAGTAATAGTTATCTGTGGACACTGTTCCACAAATCTGCAGCAGGTGAAAGTCCATATTCATGCAGCAGCAGGAACAGGAACATGGACTAATGACTTAGGTTTTGACAATTCACTAACAATTAGTTTTAGGGACTTGTAACTAAGCAAAAATGTCCAGGTGGAATCCACATAAAGTCCTATTCATTTTTCATTTTATTTTACGGTAATTTTTTACTTGTGGGTTTGAGTGCAAACTGACCCTGATGCTTCCCACAATGATATATTTGACTGAAATAAGTGAGTTACAGCTTTATTTTTATGTACAGCATATCAAGCAGCTGGAGAGTTTTCATTTATAAAATAGTAGACTAAATGGAATAAATAAAGAAAGAAAAAGTCCAACGTCCCACAGGTGGGACACACTAAGCGTACAGGGTTAATATGTTCGGTATGTGTATGGTGATGGGTGTAGAAACCCAAATGTGTACACTGTCAAGGAGATCATAAAACTGAATCTACTCTCTGTCCAAGGAGAACTCTAAAGAACGAAGAGATACAATTAAGAAAGGAGAAAGATGTATCTTATGCAGAGGCAGTGAGATCTGTTAAGTTTGGAAATGTAGGACAACCAACCAAAGTAAACCCTATTAAGAAAGGAATGGGCTGGTACATTGAGGAGAAACATTTTCTTGCATTTATTGCAATGATTGTAAATAGTTTGGAAAAGTTTCAGGAAAAATCGGAGCGAACAGCGTATGAATAATAATGTGGAAAATATTACAATTCAATCACTCACTCACTGCACAGTCACTTTCTGCACTACATCTGTAAATGTAACTGTACATTCTTGTGCACATAGTAAGTCTATTTTTAATTTCATACTATAGTAAATTTAAATTGTTTCCTAATGCATGCCCTTTTGATTTCATATATGTTGTTTTTATTATTGTTCCATGTTTTATGTTGCACCTTAACGCCGAAACAAGTTCCCATGTTTGTGAATTTTTTCATTGACAATGGCAATAAACTGATTCTGATTCCAGGAGAAGACTTGAGGATCACACTGAAGGAGGGATGTGGGCAGAGTAAAAGAAATGAGCATTATTTTATTTTTATATATATATATATATATATATATATATATATATATATATATATATATATATATATATATATATATATATATATATATATATATATATATATATATATATATATATATATATATATATATAAGACATATATCTACTGTTTATTTCACATACAGTAGGTGGCGATAATGTGACATTTTATGGCTACCAACCGCCTTAAAACACCAAAAAGAAGAAGAGGAAGAGTCTTGTGCCAGCCGTGCAGACGCAGTTCAGTAACTTGAGTGCAGCTCTGACCCAGCTCTGACCCAGCTCTGATCCAACTTTGCTGTTATGATCCGCGTGCTGCTCGCCCGTGCTCGGCCTGAGCTGCAGCGGCTGTGCGGCAGACACTACTCCGCTGCCGCCGCGGCCATCCCCACCCCCAGTGCCCAGCCCGATGTCCACTACAACAAGGTACTGACCCGTTCATACCTGTACGTACGTACGTACGTGCGTGCGCGCGCGCGTGCGTGTACCGTGCATGCTCAACAAGTGCACAAACTAAGGTCGCACTGTGAAAATGTTCAGTGCATTCTGTGTTTCATGTCATGGTTCGCTTTATAGAGGGCTTTGGGAATCTTGTTGGCGTAGTTCTAAAAGCTCAGTTGATTTCATAAGAACCTCAGCTGAACCCGGAACACTTTGGCAGCCTCTTCAGCAGGTCTACTGCGCATGTGTGTGTGCGGTGGTGGGACAACGATCTCGTATCCGTTCCATGGGTGGAAGTAGTATTTGAGTTCTTTATTTAAAGAGTAAACGGTATGTAACTTTCTGGAGGTGGCAGGTGACTTGCATGACTATGGAAATAGACAGTTAAAACTATACTTCGGAACATTTTCTATGAAGATAGATCAGTTTAATGCTACACTGTGGAATGTTATAATATGCGGTGAAATGTTTGTCATAATAATTTATTGATGCAGAAAGAACTAATTGTAATTATTCTCACAATGCCTGACTAGTATTTATGGATTTATCCACGTAAAATCTAATTTGCATACATCTATTTGTGAATAAAAACATATTTTTGTTTTTTGAATGTGTGCTTTTGCATGCGAGAATTTAAGTCCGTATTTGTGGGTCATCAAAATTGTGCATTCTTCACCTCTGTAAATGTGGATTTTTATGAGACAAACTTTCAGGCAAAAATCCAGATTCAAAGAGCTAGACTTGCATGTAAACGGTTTCCACACGTGGTCATTTATAAACTTTCAAATTATTTGAAACAATTCACATTTTATTTAGAAATTTAGAGTTTTGCATGTGAGAGTGTGAATTTGCACTTGCGGAGGATCTTTTTGACACAATCATTCTGCGTTTCTGCTCCCTTCCAACTATTTCACGATTCAGTGAAGTTCCTCTGGTAACCACCGGGGGCAATGTTAGTGGTTTTTCCCAGGACCCAGGCGTTGTCAGATGGGCTACTGCTGTCCCTCATTTGGCAGAAAATATTGTTAACTCCATAGTTTTTCAGGAAAGCTAAGCTGTCAAGTGCTCCCGTTGTGTAATCTTTTCCTTTATTATGTTGTAAAAAGAGGCCCATGTTCTGGAGGAGAGAAAAGTTAGCAACCAATTTAACAAGTGGTGATTTTAACAAGGGGAACTACCAAAGTACAGACAGTTTATTAAAGTTCCGAGCAGAGCAGAGCACATTGGATCATTGTTACACAACAGTCAGCAACGCCTTCCGCGCCGTGGCTCGCGCTGCTCTAGGCTTTTCCGATCACGCCATGGTTCACCTGATCCCCACGTACAGACAGAGGCTGAAGCTCTCCAAACCTGCAGTGAGGAAATCTAAGAGGTGGACCAATGAGGCATTGGATGAGCTACGTGCGTGTTTGGACATTACAGACTGAGAGGTTTTCAGAGCTGCCACAGACAGTTTGGATGAGTACACAGACACCGTGACGTCATACTTTCGATTCTGTAAGGACAGCGTGATACAAACATACACCAAAGTCATTTTCAATAATGACAAATCCTGGTTCACACCCACACTGAGGCAGTTAAGGCAGCAGAAGGAGGCAGCGCACAGGGTTGGTGACAGAGCACTACCAAGATGCAAAGTATGGATTTAGCAAAGAGGTTTCTCGAGCGAGATCACAGTACAATACGCCACAATGGCTACCTCTAACCCTATTTTTTCGAAATCCAACCCCGAAAAGCTGCTTGCCTCCCGGTGTTTCTCCCGCCACCTTAAGACACTGCGCAGGAGTGCTGTCCCCTGTCTTCAGACATTTTTAACACCCCTGGAGTCATGCCACGTCCCAGCCTGCTTCAAGTCATCCATTGTTCCTGTCCCCAAGAGGCCCTGGATCATTGGACTCAATTCAATTCAATTTATTTTTGTAACGCCCAAAATCACAACAGTAGTTGCCTCGAGGGGCTACAGTGGAAAACAAAATAAACAATGTTCATAGGGACTTGGAAATGTCCCAGCGTCCTGTGTCCAATGACTACAGGCCAGTGGCGCTGACGTCTGTAGTCATGAAGTCATTTGAGCGCCTGGTCTCGCCCCAACCTCAAGTCCTTCACCTCCTCCCTGCTGGACCCCCTGCAGGAACCTATGCCAGGATCCTGTTTGTGGACTTCAGCTCTGCATTCAACACCATCCTCCCTGCTCTGCTCCTAGGCAAGCTCCAGGCAAAGTGAATGACTCCACTTGCAGGTGGATCACTGACTTCCTGACGGATCAGAGGCAGTGCATGCGGCTAGGGAAGAATGTCTCAGACACTTGGACTGTCAGCACAGGATCATCACAGGGCTGTGTACTTTCTCCTTTGCTCTTCTCCCTCGACACAAACTGCTGCACCTCCAGCCACAACTCTGTAAAGCTGATCAGGTTTGTGGACGACACCACCCTCATCGGGTTCATCTCAGACGGGGATGAGTCTGTCTACAGGAGGGAGGTGGACCGGCTGGTGTCCTGGTACAGCGTTAACGACCTGGAGTTCAACGCCCAGAAGGCAGTGGAGATGATCATGGACTTCAGGAAAGTCACAGCCCCTCCAGCCCCCCCCTCATCAAGAAAGACTCCCCCATCACCACCGTGGACTCCTTCCGCTTCCTCGGCACCACCATCACCCAGGACCTCAAGTGGGAGCCCTCCATCAGCTCCCTCATCAAGAATGCCCAGCAGAGTATGTACTTCCTGCGGCAACTGAGGAAAGCCAAGCTGCCAGTGCAGATGATGGTGCTGTTTTACACGGCCATCATTGAGTCCATCCTCACCTCCTCCATCACCGTGTGGTACGCTGGAGCCACAGCCAGGGACAAACAGACTATAGCGCATTGTGCGTTCTGCTGAGAAGGTGATTGGCCTGACTTCCATCTCTCCAGGACCTGTTCGTCTCCAGGGCTCTGGGACGAGCAGGTCGGATCACGGCTGACCCTTCTCACCCTGGACATGGACTATTTGAGCCACTCCCCTCAGGCAGGAGACTACGGTCCATCCGGACCAGAACTTCCCACCACAAGAATAGTTTCTTTCCCTCTGCCGTTGGTCTCATGAACACTTAAACACCTGCCACTTTAACTGCAAATCAATCAATCACTCACTGCACTGTCACTTTCTGAACTCACAACTGTAATTCTTGTGTACATAGTAAGCCTATTTTTTAATTTATACTGTAGTAATCTTAAACTGTTTCTTAATGCATGCTATTTTGATTTCATATATGTTGTTTTTATTATTGCTCAGTGTTTTATGTTGCACCTTGCCAAAACAAATTCCTATGTTTGTGAATTTTGTTCTGATTCTGAACCCATTAAAGACTCAAACCACATTGTGCATTTGTTTTACTCTTCATGAATGACCACAGAAGTCACACAAAATAAATTAAGTATTCTTGGAATGAAGAGTCCAGCTATCAAAAACGAAAGTTACGACTGTAACTAAGGTTCTATGAATCCCGAATGACCACCAGAAGCGTTGCATAAAGCACTGGATGATCATCCTTACGCATGAGAACGTAATAACAACCAAGTCACCTTTGACATCCCGGTGGCTCACACTATTCTATATCATCATGTGACACCGGCAGCTCAGTCCCTAGAGACCTTCTCGCAAAGCACAAGATTTTGGAGGGACCAGATGATCTGGTGGTCATCCAGGATTCATAGAACCGTAGCTACAGTAGTAACTTTTCGTTCTATTTCATACCTAATGACCGCCAGAGGCGGTGCATAAAGCACTGAATGACAAATACCGGCAGGGTCCCGAGGAATGGACAAAACCATACCTGGGGATGTAGATGAGTGTCATCCATGGGATGTAGATGAGTGTCACCGGAGAACCCCTTCCAGCGGTTTTGGGGAAACGCCATTCAGTCTGTACAATCTTACAAAGGTCTTTTGGGATGTCCAAGAGGCCGCTGCACAGATCACGTCAAAAGACCCATTCATAGCAGCCCACGAAGTTGAGAGCCCCCTTGAAGAATGGCACCTCACCCCAGGAGGCAGCTGTCGCTCTGCATGTGCGAGTTGCCGAGTTGCGTTGGGCAGTGCTGCGAAGCACGCAAGTAAGATGTTGGTTTTTCCCATGCGGTAAACAATGTTGTTTTGTCCTAACAACTTTTAAAAGTACTCTAAAAGAAATCAAAATTATGATGGACCGGTACAGGCTCCCGTGAGTAGACACAACCAAAACAGTTCCACCGTCGAGTACAGTAAGGAAGCGTCACATTTTGCATGGCGTAGCATGGCGATTAGAATGATGCTTTCAAATGTAAACTAGGCTATAAACCCTAGGCAAGACCCTTGGCGCTACTGCTGCCTACCTCATACAATGATGAGTGATGCATGAGATGCCGGCTCAGACGTCGCCCAGAAAAACAAGGTCTGCGTTAGGTGCTGGGGAACCAGAGCACCTTGATAACAAATGGGATACTGGAACAAGGCAAAAATGGGCGAGATGCGAGAACAAGGCTCTGTTGGAATGCGACTACTCAAGTAACCCTAGTCAGAGGGGATATACAATGGACCCACACCCATTTTCACAAATCAATGCAATGTGATTTCCTGGATTTTTATTTGATTATTATTATTGTTTAACATTCTGTCTCACGCTTTATGTGTATCTATGATGAAAATTACAAACCTCTTATCTTTTTAAATGGGTGAACCTGTTCAAATTTTTAAGTTGCCCAATACTTATTGGCCCCACTGTATGTTTGCTGCATGGACACTTCGAAACCCACAATCAAAGCTGACGGCGAAATAACTAGTAGCTCAGTGTTCCAATATCCACAGACCGCAATTGCTATCACCGCTTTAGATTGACAAGGTACAACACTGCTGCGGTAAGGAGGTATCGGGCTGCCAGGTCAGAGTGGAAATAACAACTCCTCAACGGGATATTGGGTACTAAGCCCCATTAAGTGCGATCACGCTGAACGAGGCAGCGACTGACCTGAAAGGTAAGATCATGGCGAGAATGAATTCAAGGCAACCTTGACGTCCCTTACAATGGCTGAGTGAAATGCCATCAAAGTCTCCTGGACGATGTGAATGCAGCGTTTAGTGCGATCCCTACCACAACCATCACTGAGACCAATGAGCTGATATACACCTCAGCAGCGGTGGTCCTAGAGATGCTTGGCTATAAGGGCAACCATGGGAGTCATGAGAAACAATACCCACCATGGAAATGAAGGTTAGAGGCTAAAATCAAGCAAGCGCAGAGAGAAGTGAGCCAACTGACAGAGGCTCAGTGAGGTGCAGTGAATAAACAAGTACCCTAGAAGTACAACCAGATGCCCACTCCAGAAGCACTCGAAACTGCCAAACAAAGGCTCCAAGCCTTGGCCAGCAGTCTAAAGAGGTACACAAGAGATAATGAAGCCAGATGAATAAACCGGCTGTTCGCAACTCAACCCGCAAAAGTATATGCTCAATGATAGGGTAATAACAGCAGAGCAGACCCACCAAGGCTCGTAACTGAAAAATATTGGAAAAGTATATGGGGAAAAGAGGCTACACATAACAGCGATGCACAAGGGCTGATGGATCTAAGAGCGGACCACAGCAACCTCCCTGAACAGAACCCAGTTACCATCACAGTGGCAGACATCCAAGAAAGAGTCTCAGGTATGAATAACTGGACAGCACCGGGCCCTGATTCACGCATACTGGCTAAAGAAACTTGCAACACTCCATGAGTGCTTGGCAGCACAAATGAACCAGTTGCTAAGAAATGGGACTCACCCTGAATGGATAACGGAAGGGCGTACGATCCTGATCCTGAAGGATCCCTCCAAGGGTACAGTCCCATCCAAGTATCGGCCAATAACCTGTCTCTCCACAACATGGAAGCTCATGTCAGGCATTATCGCGGATAAGATAAGTGGGCTCATGGATCAATACATGAGCAAAGCACAGAAGGGCATCGGCAAAGACACCAGAGGAGCTAAACACCAACTCCTGGTTGACAGAACAGTCTCTCAAGACTGCAGAACCCGACACAGCAATCTGCGTACTGCCTGGTTGATTACAAGAAAGCATATTACTCAATGCCACACACATGGATCACTGAATGTTTGGAGATGTACAACATCAATAGGACTCTAAGAACCTTCATAGCAAACTTGATGCAGCTGTGGAAAACCACACTTGAGACCAATAGTAAACCACTTGCACAAGTGTTCATCAAATGTGGCATATACCAAGGAGACTCCCTGTCCCCACTGCTCTTCTGCCTAGGTCTGAACCCTCTCAGCCAGATAATCAACACGGCTGGCTATGGATACCCACTCAGTCACCTCGTCTACATGGATGACATCAAACTGTACGCTAAGAGTGAGCGAGACATCAACTTTCTGATCCACATGACCAGGATCTACAGCGCTGACATTGGGATGTCATTCGGGTTTGAGAAGTGCAGTCGGATGGTGACAAAGAGAGGGAAGGTAGTCCACACAGAAGGGGTCTCACTCCCAGAAAGAACAATAGCAGACATTGAGGATGGCTACAAGTACCTAGGAATACTACAGGCAAATGGCAACCATGAAGAGGTAACAATGAAAGCGGTAACAGCCAAATACCTAAAACGAGTAAGTACATAAAGGACAAGGCCCCAGCAGATGACGTGCTCAATGACTGTCTCAGGCAATGGGAGGCAACAGAGGATGAGGTGCTGGAGGAGGGACCGTCATAGGAGGACAAGGCCCTACATGGGATGTACCACCAGAACATAACCGAAGTGGCTGATATCAAGAAATCCTACCAATGGCTAGAGCGGGCCGGTCTGAAGGACAGTACAGAGGCACTCATCATGGCTGCACAGGAACAGGCCCTGAGCACCAGAGCAATAGAGGCCCAGATCTACCACACCAGACAAAACCCAAGGTGTAGGTTGTGCAAAGGGGCCCCAGAGACAATCCAGCACATAACTGCAGGGTGCAAGATGCTGGCAGGGAAAGCATACATGGAGCGTCATAACCAAGTGGCTGGCATAGTGTACAGAAACATCTGTGTGGAGTATGGACTGGAGACCCCTAAGTCAAAGTGGGAAACACCTCCAAAGGTGGTAGAGAATGACCGAGCCAAGATCCTGTGGGACCTCCAGATACAGACTGACAGAATGGTGATGGCAAACCAACCAGACATTGGGGTGGTGGATAAACAGCAGAGGAAAGCCGTTGTGGTTGACATGGCGATATCAATGGCAACATCAGTAAAAAGGAACACGAGAAACTGGAAAAATACCAAGGGCTCAGACGATATCCTTGGGACAGCGTGGCCACAACCCAAATATCCAGGGAGTGAGCTGTCCAGTATTCCAGCTCAGCGCCTCCAGGGCGGCCCAGCCAAATAGTTTTGCAGGAAGAACTGGAACAGCCCTCAAGGGTTCCTACTGGCCTCAGAGAGTGTAGAGTGTGCCAACCACACTTGGCAGAGAGCCTGGACTAACGTAGAGAGCAGTTCTCTTGAAATGAGGGCGAAAGCCTGCAAGGAGGTATCGACCGGAAACGTCTCGAGGGAAACGGACAGGCCCAACATCAGGTGAGACAAGAAGTTCCCAATGCAACCCATACGAGCTCCCATTTCGTACACCTTACAAAACGGGTTGTTCATAACCATAACATTGCGGACACCGGGCATTAAAGTCTCCTCTGGCTGGCCAATGAGGGAGACATAGGCTGGCTCTACTGCCGGTATGTATCCAAGGCCAAACGTCTGTGGATTTTGCATCAATGCTAAGATACTGCCAGCCGAAGTAGGCCACAAACGCCTTGGGATTGCGGCCCCCTGTCTGGCCAGCCGGCAACTGACTCGGAGGCGCCACAAACGACCAGTCAGAAGCATCTTAGAAGGCAGCCAAGCACACCACATGCACAGATCAAAGCAATAACGGAACAATTGGAGCAAGCATCATCAGAGAGTGCAGAGATCATGCCCATCGTCAGGCTGCAGCGGCGCCAGGCAGGACCGGCAACACAGGGACTCCAGCATTATATCACAGGAGCCCAGTAGAGCCAGGTCATGCGGAACGCCACTAGTGACTTCATAACTCAAACAACCATTACCCCGGTAAGAGGGGCGTAGCGGGGTCAGGTCGAGCAGTGTCTGCAACAAATGACCCGCAAAAACGAGCAGGACACTAGGTGAAGGGAGACACCGCAGGATCAGGTCGAGCTGAGAACGCCACTAATAATCCCAATATAAACACAAAACCAGCTACAGGTAACACAACCAGGTCGAGCCACCGATGGTGTGCAACCTGCTGAAAAACTGTTCTTTCATAACAGATGTAACCTAGAGGTTTATTTTATGATTGTATGTCTATCAAGAGTTTTTACAATTGGGAGGGAGCAAAAACGCGGAATGTTTGTGCCAAAAAGATCCTCCGAAAGATCAACGGCTGAATGCACATGGGGAGTGTTGTGGAAAACGTAAGTAATAGTTATCAAGAAATAAAGTAAAACAATAGAACAGAGTTTGTCTTTACTCCAAAGTGAATGGCTTAATTCTGTTGTACAATCAGAATTAATCCAAGAGGGCGCAGGGACAGTGTCCCTCACAAGTCTCAAGGCCCCCACGCAAAAGGATTCACCTTCTTTTATATACATTATATACAGGTCGAAGAGGTCACATGACATTACATACTTGAACATTATTGGCCTGATGAACAAAAGGTAGAGAGTTGTTGACTGCAGTTACATTCTGATCTTCTGGAGGGAGACAATGCCCTGGCAAAGGCTTGGTGTGGAAGCCCAAAACTAGGCTTGGCCTGAGACTTCCTGGGCACCCCAGCATACAAAGATAGGTCTTTGATCAAAAGGAGACACAGCAGACATGTAAATCAGGAATACGCTAATAGAATGGTCTAGGTTCGAATTGGAGTTGGAAAGTCTATAATGTTACAAAACGTAAGGTCAAAATGATATTTTTCCATAACAGGAGCGATCACAAATGCAAAGTCACACTTGCGCATGCAAAACAAAATTTCTAAATAAAATGCCAATTGTTTCAATTTTTTTTATAAATGTCCATGTGTGGAAAAAGTTTACATGCAAGTCTAGCTCTTTGAATCTGGATTTTGCGTGGATTCAAAGCTGTGCATAAATATTACACAAAATGTGTAAAGTTTGTCTCATAAAAATCCACATTCACAGAGATGAAGAATGCACAATTTTGATAATCCACAAATACAGATTCAACTTCTCGCATGCAAAAGCACAGATTAAAAAAACAAAAATATGTTTTATTCACAAATGGATAGATGCAAATTAGATTTTACATGGATAAATCCATAACTGCATTGTGAAAAAAACTAAACAAAAATTTGGAATGAATTGTTCTTTCTGCATCAATACATTATTATGACACACATTTCACTCCATAATAGAACAACATTTCAATAGAAACAAGAGCCTTTGAGCACTGCTCCATACTCCAGGGTGCAGACTTGTGGGTGCAGACTCTGAACTTGAGACGTTCAAATGCTCGCACTTGGCTCTTTCAGCTTTCTGGACAGGTGGACTTGATAACATCACAGGAAATATAGCTCATGTGGGAACTCGCCATAATAAAAGCCAACAGAGACCCTGTAGAGGTTGTGGAGTAGCCAAAAAATGTACTCCTATTTATAGTAAAGTTATTTCAAAATGATAGTACAAAGTAGTCCCAAGAAATTACTCAAGTAAGAGAAAAAAAGTATTTTGGAAACCTTTAGGTGTAACTGTCTGGAAGTAACATCCAGTGTATACAACTGGAAGGACAAAACAAATAATGCATGCTCAAAATCTGGTATAAAAATGAGAAAAACTATCTAAAGAGCAGTGCAAGAAACACGAATGTTCAACTCATTTTATCTTGTCAACATAAAGCCTTTGTCACTTTGAATGAATTAATGTATTTATTTGAAAACATTCCTTTGATAAAGACAATATGTCATGTACCAAACATTTAAATTTCCATGTCGAGTCCCTGAACAGGTTGATTATAGTTTAAAAACTTGTAGACTTCACTCACAGGGGGAAGGGGAACCAAACTTTTACTCGGTCAGTTAGAGTACTGTTACTTCAATGAAAATATTATAGAATAATATAGTACTAGTAGTGTCAAAAATGTGCTCCAAGAAGTACTTTTAAAAAAAAAAAAGTTGCATTTAGTCACTAATGTGACTGAATGCAAAGATGCATGTGCAGTGCGGACGTGAGTTACGGCGGTCAGCATTATATAACCCCATCAAACCCGTCCCGCAATAAAATGAGAATTACTTGTCCCGCCCCAACTCGCGGGTCAAAAGACTGGTGCAATGGGGCCAAATTTCCCTATTGATTACACTGTATTTTGCCATGAAATATCTCAATGGTAAATTCACAATGTTTAATCTGACAATTACAGTTGATGACTAGACTATTAACCCTTTAAGCGCCAAAGTCGCAGAAATGCGACTCCATCTGTCCTGTACAAGGAACATTATGAAATAATAATAAAAAACAAAAAAAACAATTCAATGGTTATTTTTGTACATCCTTTATTAGCCATGTCATTTCCGGTAAGCAAACAAAATAATTAAATATGGCTCGAAGAAGTACACGTGCTGAATCTCAGTTGCAATATACAGCAGATTCGGATTCTGATGGGAATTATTTGCCTGAGAGTGACCATGGAAGTCCAAGTGGTGATGAAGGGGATTTCAGGACAACGAGGGGCAAGGGAGAGACAAGGAGAAAGGCGGGGAATTAGGGGAGCCAGTTCAACTTGCCCTGACATGAGTGGGGATGAGAGCTGGGATCAGCTGAGAGAAGTTGAGGTATTTCAGGGCATGGATCAAACCGTTTGAAGGGCCTGTTGGCTACACAGGAGAGAAAGATCTGACAGATGCTGAGCCAAGAGATATTCTGTCACTCTTTCTGACAGATGAGTTTTGGACCTTGATTGCTGATGGGACAAACAGATATGCACAGCAGTGCATATCATCAATGCAGCTGAAGCCACATTCAAGATTTCTGGAGTGGTCTGATGTATCAGTCTCTGAAATGAAGGCTTTCCTCGCGTTGCATTTGTCCATGGGCCTTGTTGAGAAAGCTGAAATTGAGGATTACTGGGGAAACATTTTGGCTTACACAAACAACCAGGTTTTGGAAATGTAATGTCAAGAAACAGATTTGAAATCATTCTTTCATTCTTTCATTTTGTCAATAATAATGATTACGTGAGACCAGGTGAGCCGGGGCACGATGAACTTTTCAAAGTCCGTCCAAATAATGGATCTTATTATTCCCAAATTTGCACTCAAGGGTGCTTTCTTTAGATGAGATGACAATAGCTTTCAAGGGGAAGATCAACACTCCAAATATTACAGTCCCAATAAACCGGTATAAATATGGCTATAGAGTGTATGCTCTGAGTGAGGAAGCTGTTCAGGGTACGTGTTGCGTTTGGTCTATGAACA
Source organism: Chaenogobius annularis (assembly GCA_015082035.1). Taxonomy (NCBI): domain Eukaryota; kingdom Metazoa; phylum Chordata; class Actinopteri; order Gobiiformes; family Gobiidae; genus Chaenogobius; species Chaenogobius annularis. The sequence continues at coordinate 128,953 of BJKM01000306.1, read as the reverse complement.
CTGGACAGTACTCAGATAATGCAAGCAACATCAGTGCACACACACGCAGTTGTCCCTGTGCGAGCTAGTGGCTCCATTTACTGGTAAAAGGACATGAGGTTTACATGGACAGTTACTATACTTCACCTGCAATTGCAAATGAATTAGCAGATTTGGAAACTGGACTGTGTGTGGGACCGGTAAGGACTACAAGGAAGGGGATGCCCAAAGGCCTGGGGAAAGTGTGTCTTACAGCTAAAAAAAGGGGATGACCCAGTTTTTTTTTGAGAAGGGAAAACTATTGACATGTACCTGGCAATGACACAAAAAGAGTCACAATGCTGTCCACTATCCATGGTAATGACTGTGTTCAGAAGAGAATCAGGTCCAAGAAAGGGGCAACTGGATTCCGTGCGATCAAAAGACCCGTATGTTGTCAACCAGTACAATGCATTCATGGGGGGTGTGATTACAGCAGACCAGAGAATGAAGACATATCTCTTTCCACATCGCTCTCTAGGAAGTGGTACCATCGCTATATTCAATGCCATTCTCAGCATAAGTGTTGTCAACTCCACACATCATTTACACTAAATCCACCCCAGGCCTCATACAAACCTTTTAAAGGCTTACATTTAGGACATTATCGAGATGCATTACTGGCTGATCACACGAGAAAGGAACAGAGAAAAGGAGGCCGGCCTTCAGGAGAGCAGGGAGTGTTCATGCCACAAGAGGGCTCACAGAACGTCACTGGCTTTGTGAAACAGAGGACCGTCCGGACTGCATAGTTTGTTCAGACCGTTCCCGGTACCAAAGGCAGGCGCCAGACGAAGTACAGGTGCCTGTCAGTGTGTGGCGTTGGCCTCTGTGCTGTACCCTGCAATGAGAGATACCATAACTCTCAAAAACTATAAATGCTGTCATTTAGACATGTGAAAAGTGCACGGTACCTGGACCCTGGAGGGACATAATCTCTGGGATGGATGGATGGATGGATGGATAAATCGAAAACATAATGCAAAAATTAATAAAGTATTTCATAAAAACAAGGTGGCAGTCTCATTTGGTTAGTTCCTTGTAATGCAGGAACAGCTGTACAGTAACATACAGGTGCAAAATCAGGGAAATTCTGATTCCCAAAGTCTGGCCCAGGTCAAAGCACCCCCCTGGGCTAAGTCCTGGCACCAGTCTGGCCCCAAAAAGGACCAGAGGAACCAGGGCAAAGCCCCCAAAGTCTGGCCCAGGTCAAAGCACTCCACTCTGGGCTGAGGCCTGGCACTAGTTCTGGCTCCAAAAGGACCAGAAGGAACCAGGGAAAAGCCCCCAAAGTCTGGCCCAGGTCAAAGCACTCCCCCCTGGGCTAAGTCCTGGCACCAGTCTGGCCCCAAAAGGACGAGAGGAACCAGGGCAAAGCCCCAAAGTTGGCCCAGGTCAAAGCACTCCACTCTGGGCTTAGGCCTGGCACTAGTCTGGCTCCAAAAGGACCAGAGGAACCAGGGAAAAGCCCCCAAAGTCTGGCCCAGGTCAAAGCACTCCACTCTGGGCTAAGGCCTGGCACTAGTCTGGCCCCAAAAGGACCAGAGGAACCAGGGCAAAGTCCCCAAAGTCTGGCCCAGGTCAAACCACTCCCCCTGGGCTGAGGCCTGGCACTAGTCTGGCTCCAAAAGGACCAGCAGGACCAGCAAACCAGGGCAAAGCCCCCAAAGTCTGGCCCAGGTCAAAGCACTCCACTCTGGGCTGAGGCCTGGCACTAGTCTGGCTCCAAAAGGACCAGAGGAACCAGGGAAAAGCCCCCAAAGTCTGGCCCAGGTCAAAGCACTCCACTCTGGGCTAAGTCCTGGCACCAGTCTGGCCCAAAAGGACCAGAGGAACCAGGGCAAAGCCCCCAAGTCTGGCCCAGGTCAAAGCACTCCACTCTGGGCTGAGGCCTGGCACTAGTCTGGCTCCAAAAGGATCAGAGGAACCAGGGAAAAGCCCCCAAAGTCTGGCCCAGGTCAAAGCACTCCACTCTGGGCTAAGTCCTGGCACTAGTCTGGCCCCAAAAGGACCAGAGGAACCAGGGAAAGCCCCCAAAGTCTGGCCAGGTCAAAGCACTCCACTCTGGGCTAAGTCCTGGCACCAGTCTGGCCCCAAAAGGACCAGAGGAACCAGGGCAAAGCCCCCAAGTCTGGCCCAGGTCAAAGCACTCCACTCTGGGCTGAGGCCTGGCACTAGTATGTCTCCAAAAGGAAAAAGAGGAACCAGGGCAAAGCCCCCAAAGTCTGGCCCAGGTCAAAGCACTCCACTCTGGGCTAAGTCCTGGCACCAGTCTGGCCCCAAAAGGACCAGAGGAACCAGGGCAAAGCCCCCCAAGTCTGGCCCACGTCAAAGCACTCCACTCTGGGCTCAGGCCTGGCACTTAGTCTGGCTCCAAAAGGACCAAAGGAACCAGGGCAAAAGCCCCCAAAGTCTCTGGCCCAGGTCAAAGCACTCCTAACTCTTCTGGGCTAAGGCCTGGCACTAGTCCTGGCCCCAAAAGGACCAGAGGAACCAGGGCAAAGCCCCAAAGTCTGGCCATGTCAAAAGTCCTCCACTCTGGGCTAGAGTCCTGGCACTAGTCCTGGCCCCAAAAGACCAGCAGGAAACCAGGGAAAAGCCCCCAAAGTCTGGCCCACGTCAAAGCCACTCCACTGCCCTGGGCTAAGTCCTGGCACTCAGTTCTGGCCCCAAAAGGACCAGAGGAACCAGGGCAAAGCCCCCAAAGTCTGGCCCAGGTCAAAGCCACTCCCCTCCTGGGCTGAGGCCTGGCACTAGTCTGGCCCCAAAAGGACCAGCAAGAACCAGGGAAAAGCCCCCAAAAGTCTGGCCCAGGTCAAAGCTCCACTCTGGGCGTAAGTCCTGGTACTAGTCTGGCCCCAAAGGACCAGAGGAACCAGGGAAAAGCCCCCAAAGTCTGGCCCAGTCAAAGCACTCTACTCTGGGCTAAGTCCCTTGGCACTAGTCTCGCGGCCCAAAAGGCCAGAGGAACCAGGGCAAAGCCCCCAAAGTCTGGCCCAGGTCAAAGCACTCCACTCTGGGCTGAGTCCTGGCACTAGTCTGGCCCAAAAGGACCCAGCAGAACCAGGGAAAAGCCCCCAAAGTCTGGCCCACGTCAAACACTCACCCTCTGGGCTAAGTCCTGGCACCATATCTGGCCCCAAAAGGACCAGAGGAACCAGGGAAAAAGGACCCAAAGGCCTGGCCCATATCAAACCACTCCTCCCTGGGCTAAGTCCTGGCACTAGTCTGGCCCCCAAAAGGACCAGCAGAACCAGGGAAAAGCCCCCAAAGTCTGGCCCAGGTCAAAGCACTCCACTCTGGCTGAGGCCTGGCACTAGTCTGGCCCAAAAGGACCAGAGGAACCAGGGCAAAGCCCCCAAAGTCTGGCCCAGGTCAAAGCACTCCACTCTGGGCTGAGGCCTGGCACTAGTCTGGCTCCAAAAGGACCAGAGGAACCAGGGCAAAGGCCCCAAAGTCTGGCCCAGGTCAAAACACTCCCCCTGGGCTGAGCCCTGGCACTAGTCTGGCTCCAAAAGGACCAGCAGACCAGCAGAACCAGGGCAAAGCCCCCAAAGGCCTGCCATATCAAATCCACTCCTCCCTGGGCTAAGTCCTGGCACTAGTTCTGGCCCAAAAGGACCAGAAGGAACCAGGAAAAAGACCAAAGTCTGGCCCAGGTCAAAGCACTCCACTGGGACTATAGCGCTGGCACTAGTCTGGCCTCCAAAAGGACCAGAGAACCAGGGCAAAGCCCCCAAAGTCTGGCCCAGGTCAAAGCACTCCACTCTGGGCTAAGTCCTGGCACCAAGTCTGGCCCCAAAAGGACCAGAGGAACCAGGGCAAAGCCCCCAAGTCTGGCCCACGTCAAAGCACTCCACTCTGGGCTCAGCCTGGCACTAGTCTGGCTTCCAAAAGGACCAAGAGGAACCAGGGAAAAGCCCCCAAAGTCTGGCCCAGGTCAAAGCAACTCCACTCTGGGCTAAGTCCTGGCACTAGTCCTGGGCCCAAAAGGACCAGAGAACCAGGGAAAAGCCCCCAAATGTCTGGCCCAGGTCAAAGCACTCCACTCTGGGCTAAGTCCTGGCACCAGTCTGGCCCCAAAAGGACCAGAGGAACCAGGGCAAAGCCCCCCAAGTCTGGCCACGTCAAAGCACTCCACTCTGGCTCAGCCTGGCACTAGTCTGGCTCCAAAAGGACCAGAGGAACCAGGGAAAAGCCCCCCAAAGTCTGGCCCAGGTCAAAGCACTCACTCTGGGCTAAGTCCTGGCACTAGTCTGGCCCCAAAAGGACCAGAGGAACCAGGGCAAAGCCCCCAAAGTCTGGCCCATGTCAAAGTCCTCCACTCTGGGCTGAGTCCTGGCACTAGTCTGGCCCCAAAAGGACCAGCAGAACCAGGGAAAAGCCCCCAAAGTCTGGCCCACGTCAAACCACTCACCCCTGGGCTAAGTCCTGGCACCATTCTGGCCCCAAAAGGACCAGAGGAACCAGGGCAAAGCCCCCAAAGTCTGGCCCAGGTCAAAACCACTCCCCCCCTGGGCTGAGGCCTGGCACTAGTCTGGCCCCAAAAGACCAGCAGAACCAGGGAAAAGCCCCCAAAGTCTGGCCCAGGTCAAAGCACTCCACTCTGGGCTAAGTCCTGGCACCAGTCTGGCCCCAAAAGGACCAGAGGAACCAGGGCAAAGCCCCCAAAGTCTGGCCAAGGTCAAAGCACTCCACTCTGGGCTGAGGCCTGGCACTAGTCTGGCCCCAAAAGGACCAGAGAACCAGGGAAAAGGACCCAAAGGCCTGCCCATAACAAACCACTCCTCCCTGGGCTAAGTCCTGGCACTAGTCTGGCCCCAAAAGGACCAGCAGAACCAGGGAAAAGCCCCCAAAGTCTGGCCCAGGTCAAAGCACTCCACTCTGGGCTGAGGCCTGGCACTAGTCTGGCCCCAAAAGGACCAGCAGAACCAGGGCAAAGCCCCCAAAGTCTGGCCCAGGTCAAAGCACTCCACTCTGGGCTAAGTCCTGGCACTAGTCTGGCCCCAAAAGGACCAGAGGAACCAGGAAAAAGGACCCAAAGTCTGGCCCAGGTCAAACCACTCCCCCCTGGGCTGAGGCCTGGCACTAGTCTGGCTCCAAAAGGACCAGCAGAACCAGGGCAAAGCCCCCAAAGGCCTGCCCATATCAAACCACTCCTCCCTGGGCTAAGTCCTGGCACTAGTCTGGCCCCAAAAGGAACAGAAGAACGAGGGAAAAGCCCCCCAAAGTCTGGCACAGTCAAAGCACTCCACTCTGGGCTAAGTCCCGGCTCCAGACTTGCCCTAAAAATACCAGCAGAGCCAGGGGAACTGCCACAAAGTAGTGCCCGGGTCAAAGCACTCCTCTCTGGGCTGAGGCCTGGCACTAGTATGGCTCCAAAAGGACCAGAGGAACCAGGGCAAAGCCCCCAAAGTCTGGCCCAGGTCAAAGCACCCAGACCGGGGTAGTTCCACCTGTTCATCCTCCCCTCAGGCAGCTTCGGGGACAACCAGGCTCTCCTCTCGAACACGTGTACCCACCCTTAAGCACTCCTCCCTGGGTAAAGACCCTTAGCGCAGCCGGCCAGGACTTCGTGCCCCTGGTACCCCACGCAGCACTTAGAAATATTTCAAAGTGCTGAGCATGCCCTTGGTACTCTACCGTAGGGTACCAGGGGCATACAGATTTTTTCCTAAGTCCTCACTCGGACATACGGTACTCCCGCGTCGTACCAGGGGCATACAGATTTTTTCCTAAGTCCTCACTCGGACATACGGTACCAGGGGCATACAGATTTTTTTTTTAGCCCAGGGAGGAGTGGTTTGACATGGGCCAGACTTTGGGGCAGTTCCCCTGGTTCTGCTGGTCGTTTTTGGGGCAACAAACCTGTGCCCCTGGTACCCAAGCTCAGCACAGTGTAAAAAGACAAACAAACCGTGAAGGCAAATCCCAGCCCCGGCTGGGACATATTGGTCCACGCTCCGACACCACAATCCCCAAAAGGTTGATCCACGGCTGAAGAGTGCACCACCGCGGTATGCACACTCGCTTAGCAGGTGCTCCGCAGTTCCAGTTCCAACCCCTGCCACGAGCACCGTGCATGCATGTTCCGTGCGGACTCGGGTCGCTCCTGGGGCTACAGCACCGCCTCTTGCACGTCTCAATGCCTCTCCCGTTGTCCAATAATGTTCTCGGTCCTCCCCTGATTTGTACAGAGTGGCTATTCCCGTCTTCCGCCCTCCCCGGTGCTCTGGGACCGCCCTGCCCCTGTGGGACATGCTCCGTGCGTCAGAGGGCCGCTCCGGACCCAGGCACCCTCCCGGTGCGCCAGCACCGACCCTGGCACGTCCCCGGTCCTCCCCTGATTTTTTGCTAAGTGGCTCTGCCCGTCTCCCGCCCTCCCCGGTGCTCTTGGACCGCCCTGCACCTGTGGGACATGCTCCGTGCGTCAGAGGGCCGCTCCGGGACCCTCCCGGTGCTCCAGCACGGACCCTCGCACGTCCCCGGTCCTCCCATGGCACTTGTGATTTCCCCCTGCTCCTATCCGGGCCCTCCCCGTGTCTCCTGCACCACCCTGCTCGTTGGGGACATGTTCACTGACTTCCTCGGACCCTCTCTGTGTCTGCAGCACCGCGCTGCACGTGGGGTGCTATTTCCGTGCGTCCAGGGTCCGTTCCGGGACCCCGGGCCACTCTGTTCCCCCACTGGCAAAGTCTGCTCCGCTCCATCTCCAGGAGTTGCCTTTCAGACCCAAATAGAACCAGAAAGAGGCCCGTGTGAGGCGGACTTCATATGCCCAGTGAAGGTGCTTGGTCCCCGGCTTGAATAGAAACCGGGATTAGTCGATAGCTCAATCGCCAAAAACGTTCTTCAAAAGCGCCCGGCCGTCCCTTGGAGACTTGCAGATTTGCAAAGTTCGCGTGGAGGCAGCGTAAGACATTTCGCCTGGGGCAGCCTACTCAACCCGGGAGACACTGGGGATATGCTTTTTTCGCACAGATGAAAATATGACTAAGTCCAACAGGCATATGGTACTCTTTGCCAGGATTTTTTCTAAATCCACACTCAGACGCAACAGGATTTTTTCTAAGTCCACACTCAGACGCAACAGGATTTTTTTCTAAGTCCAATGATTTCACAAATATCTATATTTTTATATGTTTTCACATATTATTAATTATTATTATTATTATTATTATTATTATTATTATTATTATTATTATTATTATTTCTTTTTTTTTTCACGTTTTTTTTTTTTTTCATTCACCCCCACAAACTCTGGCGCCTAAAGGGTTATCTTTACAACTAAAATCTTAATTTTAACAAAATACATTTTAGCTGCCCTCCATCTGTATTAAATATTATTGGCCTTTGGAATAATGTGATGTCATCTGAAACCCAGCAGTTACTTAAGTAAAAGTATTTAACAAAGCTTTTGAGAACGTATAGAACCAAATGAGCTTGATAAAGAATTGTACTGATTTTTTTTATTATTAGAAACTTTCTTTTGAACCTGAATATTTCTTTATTTTCCTGGTCATTTTTATTAACTGTAAGAGAAAATACTCTTACTTCTCCTACATCAGATAGCATGTGTCTCTACATTCTACTCCACTACAATTTGAACTGGACTGAAAAGTAAATGTATCCTCTGTGAAATGTACCTACCGGTAAGTAAAGCAGGGACATACTTTACTTAAGTACAGTACTTTTTCTTTTGTACTTTGTAACTTACTTTCCACCACTACTTATCTGTCTAGTGAAAACAAACCTTACTTATCTGTCTAGTGAAAACAAACCTTACTTATCTGTCTAGTGAAAACAAACCTTGATTTTCCAGCTTTTCATCAACAATGAGTGGCACGACGCAGTGAGTGGAAGAACGTTCCCCACGATCAACCCCTCCACCGGCGAGGTCATCTGTCAGGTGGCTGAGGCTGACGCGGTGAGCTCGGCTAAATCTATTATTCCTTATTGTTTTGTAGATGATCTTCCGCATACTGTGGTGCTCATTTTAGTGCTCAGTTGGCCAAAATAAGATCATCATTTTCAAGTGCATCCTATGTAAATTATCACATCTAAATGTGGTGCGTTATTTTTTCACTCCTGTCACACTCTGGGGCAGAATAATGATTTAATGGCCACTGAGTGGAAAGATGTGTCCAAAGAGTAAAGTGGCTCCTGTCCCAAGTCCTACGTTAAATAGATTTCTATCGCTTAAAATAGGTATTTGTCTATATTTATTTATTCATTTTCAGAATCAGGAATTAGTCTGGGAGCCAGTGCCATCCTACGTAATTATTTTGCTAGCTTTTTTTCTATCATTTTTCATTAGTGTAGTTGCATACAGTGTCACACAGTAAATTTGCAATAAAGAAGACTGATGTGATGAGCAATACAGTAATATAACTTTATAGGGGTTATACATTTTCTTGAAAAAAAATAAATCAAACAAGCCATTCTCATGGAGAAATCCTCTTAACATAGTTACATTCCGAAATTGTGGCACAGCATTACTGTTCTATATGCAAACAAATTCTTTATCTTGGACTTCAAATTAAGTATAACATTGTAGAAAAAGATTCAGTTGTAGTCATCTGGACTCTGTTTTAGAAAAAACAAAACGTTTCAACTCTCATCCAAGAGTCATTCTCAATCAGAGAAACAAGTCTGAGAACTCTTGTTTTAAATCCTACTCTGTGAGAGCCCTGCCCACAGGGCGGGACCTCCTGCTAATGGCCCATTGAAACTGGGATGGGCCTATTGTGTTCTATTGTTCCCTGCCTCACCTTGAGTGCCTATTTTAGCATCCGAATGCCCAGGGCGTCTCCAGGGTTTCAGCAGACCATTATAAACAACTGGAAGGTTGAATCTTAAACCTCCATTACGATTTAATGAAGGATTCTCTTTTTTAACAAAGATTGCCTCCTTAACTCCTCTTTCAAACCATCTTTTTTCCCTGCTCAGAATCTCCACCTCACTGTCTTCAATAGAGTGGTTTGTGGCTTTAAGATGAAGATGCACAGCGCTCTGGGGTCCTGAACTTGCGTGTCTTCTGTGCTGATAAAGCCTCTTGTGAAGTGGCTGTTTAGTCTCCCCTATGTACCGCTCTTTACAACTTTCTTCACTGCATTGGATAGAATACACTACATTGCTCTGTTTTTTGTGTCGGCATCTTGTCCTTAGGGTGAACCAGTTTTTGTCTTCTTAACGTGTTGCCTGGTTTGAAATAAACAGGGACTTTCGTGTTGTCTAAAAATTCGTTGCAGTTTTTCTGACAGTCCTGAGACATAAGGGATAGAGACATAAGGGCAGAGACATAAGGATAGAGCCCCCTTCTTCTTGGTTCTGTTTCCCTTTTGTCCTTTTGTCCTGCTTTATTGGTTCTCTTCACTTTGTTCAGAGAGCCCAAGTCGGGTATCCACAGGCTGAGAGAGCATTCCGGACGTGTGTTTCCTCTTTCCTCTTGCCCTCTGAGCTGGTGGGCACACCGCTTGTGCTCTGTGTTGTAGTGTTCTGATCACTCCCAGCTTATGCTGTAGTGGGTGGTTAGAGCCAAAGAGCAGGTACTGGTCAGTGTGTGTGGGTTTCCTATATACTTCTATCTGGAGCTTCCCGTCTTCTTCCTCTGATAGTGGAACAATCAAGAAAGGCCAAGCGGTTCTCCTTTGCATCTTCTCTTGTAAACCTGATGTGCGGGTCCACTGCATTGATGTGCTCTGAGAAGGCTTCCAGCTCTTGTTTCTTAATTGTCACAAAAGTGTCATCCACGTAACGGTACCAAAGACTTGGAGCAATGCCTGAAAAGGAGGTCAGTGCCTTCTTCTCAAAATGCTCCATGTACAAGTTGGCCACTATGGGGAGAGACGGGCGAGCCCATGGACACAGCCGTGGATCTGTCTGTAAAAATGTCCCCGGAATTGAAGTATGTTGGTGTTAAGACAGATGTCTAGTAGTTTGCAGATGTGTTCAGGTGTCAGTTTGGTCCTTTCCTGTAAGGTGGTGTCTTCCTGCAGTCTCGTCCTAACCGCTGCTACTGCCTCAGAGGTCGGGATGCAGGTGAAGAGGGACACAACATCATCATAAACCATCAGGTCATCTGGGTCCAATTGGAGATGTTTCACTTTGTCCACAAAAGTGTGTGTGTTTTCCACATGATGTTCCGAGTTCCCCACCAATGGTGCCAAGATGGTTGTTAAATGCTTGGCCACATTGTATGTGATGGAATCTGTGCTGCACACAATGGGTCTGAGTGGAACATTCTCTTTGTGAATTTTGGGAAGGGCCATAAATGCATGGAATGGCTTCCCCAGGATACAGTCTGTAATACAGAAGCCTGTCTATCACCTCCTCTTTTTCAAGCTTCTGTAAACAGTCTATCACCTTCTTCTTGTAGCCACTGGTCGGGTCTCTTTTCAGACGTTCGTATGTGGCTGTGTCCTCGAGCAGGCTGTGGACTTTGGCTTCATAATCAGCTGTGTTCAGAATCACAGTGCAGCGCCCCTTCTCTGCTGGAAGAATGTTTATGCTGTAATCTTTTTGTAGTGCTGAGAGTGCCTTCCTCTCCTCAGATGTGATATTTGAAGGAGGAGGTTTGGCGCTCTTCAGAGTAGCTGTGACCCGTAACCTCAGGTCTGTAGCCTCAGTTTCTGTCATCTTGTAGAAGTAATAGAAAAGTTGAGCCCTTTGGAGAGCAAAGGGCTCAACTTTTCTATTACTTCTAAACACATCCCTACAGAAGACTACATCACAGCCACAGAAACAGCCATCAGGAACAACAAGATGACAGAAATGTAGTGTATTCTATCCAATGCAGTGACGAAAGTTGTAAAGAGCGGTACATAGGGGAGACTAAACAGCCACTTCACAAGAGGCTTTATCAGCACAGAAGACACGCAAATTCAGGACCCCAGAGCGCTGTGCATCTTCATCTCAAAGCCACAAACCACTCTATTGAAGACAGTGAGGTGGAGATTCTGAGCAGGGAAAAAAGATGGTTTGAAAGAGGAGTTAAGGAGGCAATCTTTGTTAAAAAAGCGAATCCTTCATTAAATCGTAATGGAGGTTTAAGATTCAACCTTCCAGTTGTTTATAATGGTCTGCTGAAACCCTGGAGACGCCCTGGGCATTCGGATGCTAAAATAGGCACTCAAGGTGAGGCAGGGGAACAATAGAACAATAGGCCCATCCCAGTTTCAATGGGCCATTAGCAGGAGGTCCCGCCCTGTGGGCAGGGCTCTCACAGAGTAGGATATAAACAAGAGTTCTCAGACTTGTTTCTCTGATTGAGAATGACTCTTGGATGAGAGTTGAAACGTTTTGTTTTTTCTAAAACAGAGTCCAGATGACTACAACTGAATCTTTTTCTACAATGGAACACTCCTGGACGAATGAGGGATTACACCGATAAGTATAACATTTGCATTAATTTGTCTACGGGACCATTCTATGGAAAAGTTGCTGATTTCAATAATATACACTTAATGAAAAAATAAATAGAAATCTTAAAATTTAAGAGTAAGTGTTGCCTGATGGACGAGGGAGGTGCTACTGCCTTCACCTCCCTTCTGTCTCATCCCCATTTGACACTGGACTGTCCATGGCAAAAGATCTCTTATCGCTATTCTGCAAACATATATAACAAGTAATAATGAAAAATGTATAAAGGAAAGGTATGTAAACCCTGTGTGCCCTTAACTACAGTTGAGATGTCATGTGTTCCAGGCCCTCGGTAGTTGCCGGCCCTCACTGGCTGAGAGGCCAAACTACCAGTAGCGGTTCATGATAATATAACTGGTGCAGGAGAAGCGGGGCTTTGAGGTAGTGACCATTCAGATCAGTGGAAGCTTTCCTGCTTCTGGTTGGAGAATTGTATTGAACCAAAACCCAAAAGTGACGACCATACAGTTAGCCACTAAGAATTATTCAATTTTACCACTTATTCAGTAAAAAACATGTTTTCAGTTTGAACAGATTTACCTTTATCGGGGACGCAGATAGGTCATAAGCAAGGATAATAATTATTGACTGATCTAAATGACTTTTCTCGAAATGATGAACTATTTGAGTAGTGTCTGGGTAATTGAGATGACGTGCAGGCAGATGTGGACCAAGCTGGCAGCAGCGCGGAAAGGCCTTCAGAACTGGGCTCCTCCATGGCGCCGCAATGGACGCGCTGACTGGACACGTGAGCTCGCCAACCAAAGGAACTTGCAGTAAGTCCCCACGGAGCCTAGGCACTTGTGCAAGGGAATTTAGAGGAACCAATCACTACCTTTGCAAATCTTCAAAAAAAGCGTCTATAGATTTAAGATTAGTGAATCTAAAGTTGAGTGAATTTGTATAATTTTTTTAAACTTATATTATTGAATTGTGTAAAAAATCTAATTTTCTGTGCACAACAAGTCAACAATGCACGATTCCCTGGGATCGGATCCCTGAGGAGCCAAAAATGCTTTTAGTCTTGTGGTATAGAACTTATTTTCTCTCAGAGCGGGATGCCTGTGTTAACAATACAACGGAAAAGATTACTAGCATACAGGCTTCCGGAATATCATTGACTGTCTGTCCATGGCAGGAGTTTAAGCCCAAAACTGAGTTCTTAAATCTAATGCGATGCATGTCTAAACAGTTTGTACCTCTCTTGTATTGATTCAGTCCAATACTCAGACAGGACAGTCCCAAAACACGTGATAGTGTTTGCATCCTGACTCCACAGTTCTAACAATCAGCAATTTCCTGAGAATCACATGTGTTAGGGTTTGGAAAAACATGACACATTTTCCTAGCAACATTCCTCTCTGGATCTGTACATACATTTTCCCACACTTCATCTGTAAAAACAGATGAACTTCTCTTTCCATTTGTTTTTAATATATTAGCAGAGTAGTTGTCTAGATATAATGCATTGATGTAATTTAGATATTATTACCCTTGAAAACCTGATTTTTAAGCCTTGATTAAAAACTTATATGGTCAGACTTGGTTTAATTTTTTGATATATTCCGTTACTTTAAATACCTGTTTTCCAGCCAAGATTCTTCAACATATCAAATCTTTCATGTATTATTTTTACAATCTGGTTGAAAAACCTGAATAACGTTCATAAATCCAGACCGAATCTCAGGTCGTCTCTTTGTACAAACCTGTCCACACTAAAAAAAACTTTAGTTTGTACTGGAACTTCCCCATTGTGGACAAATAAAGGTGTCTTATTTTTGTATTAGCTCCTGTTATGGTTCAATACCTAATCATTTTTTTCCCATGCTGTGCGTTACTGTAAAAACCTCGACATATGCTATATTCTGCCCACTTTCTACGTGTGGCCAATAATACAAAAAATAACAATGACTCAGCGAGAAGAGAACAATCACCAAATCAGAGATAGAGAAGAGCCAATGACAGCCAGAGCAGCAATCAGTGCCTCAGAAAAAGGCACACAGCGTTGAGTCCGTCGCCGTGCTCACGAAGCGAGCGAGCCACAGCGCAGGACCACACAGCCACCGGCCCATAAAGTCGTTGCGGCTCCACCGGGAAACGTCCCGACTCTCCCGATAGCCAGCACGCTATCTTGATAAGCAGCTTTTAGAAATTGTTCAAATGAAACTGGGATTACGTATTCTCTTCGCATCCCCTCTCTCCAAACACTCAGGAGCTTGGCCCACTGCCCATTTGACGGATAAGCATAGACCAGCCTGGAGAAAGCGTTTAACCAGCTTTGTCAGGCTGGTCTATGGATCAGTCATCTGTTTTCATTTGCATTCATTTTCTACCACTGGTTACGTTGGGTCGCGGGCCAACCTGTCTCCGGTAATTTGGGTTAGGCGGCGGGTACACCCTGGCAGAGGCCAGCTCGTCGAAGGTTGACACAATGAACCATACTGCTCACATTTCATTCGCTAGGGGCAGTTTAGATTGCATGTGTCAGTTGGACGTGGGAGGAAAGCTGGGAGAACCTGGAAGTCTGGCTGGAATGAAAGGTATTTGCCAATCAGCCAATCATATCGCATGCATTGTTTTGCACCAGAGAAGTCAATATGTCATGTTCTGATCAGCACAAAAGCAGAATCATGCAATACCACAATCTTGCTCGATGTGCAAATAAAACATTTCATTTATTTAAACCAGCAGACCATCCATCCATCCATCCATCCCATCCATCTTCTCCGCTTTATCCGAGGCCGGCGCTGGGCAGTAGTCTAAGCAGGGACTCCAACGTCCCTTGCCCCAGACTTCCTCCAACGTCCTCCCATCCGAGGCTCCGAGGACCGAGAGATAGTTCCCAGACCAGTCCGGCGAATAGTCCCCCCGGGGTCTCCCCGGCCTGGGGGACATGCGAAACTCCTAGTGGGAGGCGTCCAAGGAGGTCATCCCGGAACAATGCCCGAAGCCACCTCAGCTGGGTCTCCTCTAACGTGGAGGAGCAGCGGCTCTCTCGAGTTCTTTGTAATCACATTGTGACTGAGCTCACTCACCCTAATTCTCTAAGGGATAGTGCCCCAGCCACCCTCGGAGGCAAACTCATTTCGAACCGTTTGTATCCGCATCTTGTCCTGTTCATGGTCAGCTACCCAAAGGCTCATGACAAGGAGGGGTAGGACGTAGATTGACGTTAATCGGAGCTTTTGTCTTCGTCGACTAGGCTCCTTCTTCACCACAACGGTCCGATGCTCAGCGACGTCATCTTTAGCGCGCGCATCCGATCCGCCTGTCAATCCTCACGTCCACCTTCCTCATCGTAAACAAGATCACCGAGATACTAACTCCTCCACGTGGGGCAAGGACTCCCACCCACCCCGGAGAAGAGAGGCACCTTTTTCTGTGAGAGATGGCCTGATTTAAAGGTCATATTCTCATCCCCAGTCGCTTCACACTCGGCTGCAAACCGTCCCAGTGACATGTTGCAGGTACCCAGGTTGATGGACCATCAGGACAACATCACTGCAAACAGCAGAGATGGATCCTGGCTCTCCAAACCGTGCACCCCTCGCCCCCTGACTGCGGCCTAAAGAATTCTGTCCATAAAAACAAGAATCAGGAACCGGTGACAAAGGGGCAGCCTGCGAGTCCAACACGCCACTGGAATCAGGTCTACTTACTGCCGGCAATGCGAACACAGCTCTCTCCGTGTCATCAGTGACCGGACATTCCCTGAGCAAAGGGCCCCGGACCCCGTACTCCCGCCACACCCCCCAAAGGCACACCGTGGGCATGCGTCGAAACCTTCTCCAATCCACAAAGCACATAACTTTTTGGGCAAACTCCCATGAACCCTATCGAGCAACACGATGGTAGAGTATAGAGCTGTCCAGTGGTTCCACGACCAGGAGAAAAACCACTCTTCCCTCCGTGAATCCGAGGTTCTGACTTCGTGGATTCTCCTTTCCAGTACCTGAATAGACGCCTTACCAGGAGGCGAGAGAGTGTATCCTCTATAGTTGAGCAATAAAGTTCATTCTTGAACAGACAACAAGCCGGTTCTCGCCTAGAGCACCGACCACCCGAATCCGCACGCATCTGTGAGAGCTTCAACCAAGAATGACATCGAGAGACTTTTCTACGGGCGTATCTCATCCACCCCCTGGATAGCTCTCCATGACGTTGCCACAAACCTCATGATTGCCTTGAAGTGTATAGAATAGTCAGGTTCGAGTCCTCCGCTTATCCTCTCGAAGAGTGCAGGGCGATAGGAGTCCTTGAACTCCTTCACACCGCCGACGAGTCCCCAGTCGAGGTCAGCACTCCCACCGCACCGAACGAGTACACTGCTTACCCTCCTGGAGGGGACGGTTTGAGAATTTTTGTTGGGTCCGACGGATAGTCCTCCTCCAGGGGGCCTCCCCGGCTCCTCCCAGACCCAGGTTTTTGCCCCTAGACAGCACGGCTGAGCCGCCTGGCTCGCCATACCCCTCAACGGCCTCAAGGGTTCCCACAGCCAAGAAGAAGGCTCTTCTTCGGCCTGACGGATCCTTATTCCGGCCCACCGTTCGGGGTGCCGCGCGACAGCTCTGAACCTTCGACCCAGCTCCGAAGCAGCCGTTACATGGAGTCTGGAACAGATCCAAGGACTTATCCCGCCTACCCGATTTGGGATAGTCTTGGTGATGAGTCTGCTGCACAGCGGGCTCCGCCGTGCCCACCCCCTCCTATCGCTTGGGCCTGCCAAGTCGTCCGCACTCCGCCACGGAACAATAATCGTGGGTGAATCGGTTGACAGCTTGCCCTCCTTTACCGAGTGTCCAGACACGCTGCGGAGGCAGATACACGACAAAATAGTCGTCATGACCTGGCTCTAGGTTCTAGTGCCACGTGCACTGGTGACACCCTTGTGCGTGAACATGGTGTTCTATGGACAGTCCGTGACTAGCACAGAAGTCCAAATGAACACCGCTCGTCAATCGGGGGGCCGTTCTCCCAATCACCCCTCTCAGGTGTCACTGTCGGGTGCCACGTGGGCGTTGAAGTCCCCCAGTAGAACAATGGAGTCCCCGGTCGGTGCACTGTCCAGTACCCCTCCCAGGGACTCCAAGAAGGCCGGGTACTCAGCACCGCTGTTCGGCCCGTAGGCCGACACACCACAGTGAGAGAGACCTGTCCCCAACCCGAAGGCGTAGGGACGCGACCCTCTCGTTCACTGGGGTAAACTCCAACACATGGCGGCTGAGCTGTGGGGCAATAAGCAAGCCCACGCCAGCCCGCCGCCTCTCCCCGCAGGCAACACCAGAGAAGTGGAGCGTCCAGCCCCTCTCGAGAGGATGGGTTCCAGTGCCCAAACTGTGCGTGGAGGTGAGGCCGACTATATCTAGTCGGAACCGTTCAACCTCCCGCACAAGCTCAGGCTCTTTCCCCCCAGTGAGGTGACGTTCCATGTCCCCAGAGTTAGTCTCTGCGTCCGGGGATCCGGTCGTCGAGGCCCCGAGGCCCCTGCCGTCGACTGCCGCCCAGATCCCTCTGCACCAGCCCCTTACGGATCCTCCTGCAGGTGGTGGGTCCACGGGAGGACGGCCCCCCATCATACCACTATAGATTATTTGATTTAAGATATTATTAATTTGTAACTTGTGAAAAATAAATAGGCCTATTATAATACTAAGTGGAAAAGTGGCTGAAAAGGCATGAAATTCCGGACTTCGTGAAGAAGAAAACTGTGAAGAATAACCAAAATCCAGACTTGAGAAGTTTCAATGCAAAATGCAGTCTTGATGGTGAGATCCTTACATTTCATAATTATTCAGGTTTTCCCTTTTCGTTAAGATCCACCCTCCGGATCTCAGCTGCATAAACTCTGACCCTTTCTCTCTGCTGCAGTTGTTATTGTGATCGCTAGTTCACCCCATTCCACCTGCTCTGCGCTTCCGAGAGACTGCATATCTGCTCCAACTTTTGGTGGCGGCCCCAAGTGGCATCTTTATGGTAGTTCTCAAACTTCAAGATATAAAGACTTGCCTACTCTGCATTGATTTTTCTGTTAGATAGATAGTAAAATATGAAGTAAAAGAAACATTAATAAACAAAATAATAAACATATAGGCCTTTGCTCTAAAGTTTTAGCATAAACTATAATGTAAAGGAACCCTTGATGTTACACTCTTTTTGAAAAAACTTCATCACTCGGCCTGTGGAGATTTTCTCAAACTGGACCTCTGTTCTAGTTGTTTTCATATCATAATTTCTGTGACTTTAGGGTAGGTTTGGGCCTGTGTACAACATGGTTGGCGAGGCAACAGTTAAGGAATTTTCTTGTGTGATGCCACGTCTATAAAATCAGGAAGTAAAAACTTGGATAAGATGAGTAACATTTTTGCAAAAAGATTGGTTTTCTCTTGTTGACCATTGTTCCACACAACCAATCTTCAAAAGCACAATAATGCTGCTTTGTGTTTTTGTTAAATATGGTGTGTGTGTGTGTGTGTGTGTGTGTGTTTCCCCTCAGGAGCTGGAGACTCTGGACAATGGGAAGCCCTACGCTGTGGCCTACTCTGTGGACCTGCCCAACGTAGTCAAGTGCCTCAGGTTGGAGTCAGTCTCAGAGAATATGCACAAGATGCACAAGTACACACACACGCACACACGCAGTTGGGGCAGGCCAAGAAATTCTCATTTTATTGTGGGGCGGTTTGGGGTGATAACAATTCTGACCGCCGTATCTCACGTCCACACCACATAAATGGGAGAAAAACATAAAGTTGAAATTGTAGAAAAAGATTCAGTTGTAGTCATCTGGACTCTGTTTTAGAAAAAACAAAACGTTTCAACTCTCATCCAAGAGTCATTCTCAATCAGAGAAACAAGTCCGAGAACTCTTGTTTTTATCCTACTCAGTGAGAGCCCTGCCCACAGGGCGGGACCTCCTGCTAATGGCCCATTGAAACTGGGATGGGCCATTAGCAGGAGGTCCCGCCCTGTGGGCAGGGCTCTCACTGAGTAGGATAAAAACAAGAGTTCTCGGACTTGTTTCTCTGATTGAGAATGACTCTTGGATGAGAGTTTTTTTTTTTTTGAAACGTTTTGTTTTTTCTAAAACAGAGTCCAGATGACTACAACTGAATCTTTTTCTACAATGGAACACTCCTGGACGAATGAGGGATTACACCGACATAAAGTTGAAATGTTTGTTGTTCTGTACAGGTACTACGCTGGCTGGGCAGACAAGTGGGAGGGCAAGACCATCCCCATCGATGGAGATTATTTCTGCTACACTCGCCATGAGCCTGTTGGCGTGTGCGGCCAGATTATACCGGTAAATTACAGCTTTAGTCAGGCTGATGTTATTAAACCTGTTACCCCTATTAACCCTGTTCCTATTAACCTAGTGTGTACAGTTTTTCTATTAAACGGCAGTAATTTCCAAACAGTTTTTTTTTTTATATCCTACTGACCTATTTTGTATAATATGGGCACAAACTATTTGCCAATGCCATAATAAAATACAGCTAGGGGGGACCAGAAATATTGGGGACTGTCCTGAATCCCAAATCCTTTCCCAAAAACAGGTCTGAACTGGCCATCTGGAGCATGTAGAGACACGTTGACCAAAGTGGCGCAGCGCGAATGAGGCAAACGGGCGTCAAACCACCAGAACACTGCAGAGGCGTTTGGCGTGGTGGAAGCGCAGAGCAATCTGAACACAGCATTCAGCATGCGACTGGACTATATTAGTTGTGTAATTAGTGTTGAATATTCATAGGCCAAAAACTCTCTTTTCAAGCCCTGAGCTGTAAAATATCACTAATGTGCAATGATGGAAAATGTCTACATGAAAGTTTAATGAGCTTTCTGTTTGGCCTCTTTGCTCCCTAGGTATGCAGTGATTGACCAATCAAATCTAAAACTACCGTGTGTCACAATTATATTTAAATTATTCCAAAATATATCCAAATAAGCCTGTTTTCCCCTCACTTCTGCTGCAGAAACTGGGCTGGAACTCACGGTGCATTTTAGTGGCCTCTACTGGCCGCTGAGCAATATTGCGGGAAGCTTGGTTCTTCTCCCGCAGCTGCTCATTCTGTGGCCGTGTTCAGAGGCCCGTTCATGCTCCGCTCTCTAACATGAGCTGTTAGAACCAGAGCGGACAGCAGCTTCTTTTAGAGCTCTGCACATGTGCTCTGTGGACCACACAGCCTCAAAAGCAACAGCAGCTCCAAGTTTCAACAAACTGACTTAAAAACTATCTTTTAGAGACAAGTCTTTGTTTGTAGCTAAAGCTCTGTTCATGTTTTTAATTATTAGAAGTTAGTTAGAAATACGATCAGTATTTTAGGAACAGAACAATAGTTTGTTTACTGAATTGGTCGGTGAAGTGACACTATTTAATCCATTCAGCATTTTTTGCAGGTAGTTTAGTTCAGTAGGCTAGGCATTCATGCGGCAAGTTAGTTTTTTTCACTTTTGTGTTATCCACGAAATGTTGATGAACACTCCAAGTTAGCTGCTTTGCTCTATTATCACAATTGTTTTATTTGCCCAAATTGAATGTTTAATTTGCCATTTAAGAAAGCCCACTCCCACTATTTCTCCATGTCTTTATAAATATTTTGAATATATCATTTACACATCACACATGAATTGAATTCACATAGAATAATTAAAGAACATGATACATGTGTGACTTAACCTTTTAGAGCCAGTAGAAAAGAAAACAGAAGAAACAATCGTATATCCACAAAAGATGCCTGCATTTACGGCAGACTGCACTTTTATACCTTTTTGGATGAGTGCTCTGCGTTGCGGGGATAAAACAAAAAACACAAGTGACTTCTGCAGGTTTTATACTCGGGGTCTCCTGACACACGAAAGAAGCGCCAACACTAACTACGCCACAGACATAGCTCAGTCCGAACCTCCCGCCACAAGAACCGTTTCTTTCCTTCTGCTGTTGGACTCAAGGACACTTAAAACCTGCCAGTCATTTTTTGCACTATTTTGACCAACTGTAAATTGTGTATATATTCAGACCCAGTCTATTTTATATTATTTGTAAATTTAAAACTTTATGCATGCCCTTTTTGATATATTTTGCTTTTATTATTCATTGTCGTATGTTGCACCTTAATGCCAAAGCACGTTCCTGGTTTGTGAATTCTGTTCACTGACAATGGCAATCAACCCCATTCTGATTCTGAATTATTAACATGAAAACATGATTGATATTTGTGCTCACTTACTTTTAAATTCTATACTTAAATTCTCGAAGCACTAACACTCTTGTTTCACAAATGTAAAGACTTATTGTCCAATCTTGTATACATCATTTGATGCGTCCTGACTGGTGCATCTCTGTTTGTCGGTGCAGGACATGTGTCTGCACTGCGCACAGCCTTTTAAATTTGTTTGAGCTTCTGAGCACTGGACAGAGCCATGATGAGACTGGCATGCTGATTTAATTAGCCTAAATTGTGGCTAAAACAAGTGTGCTGAAAAAGTGTCTGTTTAATCCCTCATTCTTCCAGGAGTGTTTCACTGAAAAAGATTCAGTTGTAGTCATATGGACTATGTTTTTCGAAAAAACAAAACGTTTTGACTCTCATCCAAGAGTCATTCTCAATCTGTGAAACAAGTCTGAGAAGTCCGGTTTATATCCTACTATGTGAAAGCCCTGCGCACAGGGCGGGGCCTCCTGATAATGGGCCCTTGAAACTTACTGAGATGGGCCTATTGTACCCTGTACCATCAGTGTACAATAGGCCCATCTCAGTTAGTTTCAGATTGAGAATGACTCTTGGATGAGAGTGGAAACGTTTTGTTTTTTTCTAAAAGAGTCCAGATGACTACAACTGAATGTTTCTCTACAATGAGCAGAAAAAGGTAAATAATGAACGGAATAAAAGATCGACCTGACAACTCAAGTATCGATGCAATTCCAAAATACCATTTTGGTATTTATATATTGTTATTTCGGCTCGATCTGCACATCCTCTGCACTGAATGTTGAGTTCATATTTAACTTATGATGAACGATATTGATTTAGATGTCGTTTGTTTATCCATGCTAGAAACCAACGTGTGTGTGCTTGCAAAAGCATTTGAGCATTTGCAGTTTGAATTTTGATGGTTATTTGGTACTGACTCAAACTGAGGAATTACATGGATATAACGTTTCCCTGTCCTCCTCCACAGTGGAACTTCCCTCTGCTGATGCAGGCCTGGAAGCTGGGCCCGGCGTTGGCCACAGGGAACACGGTGGTGATGAAGGTGGCTGAGCAGACACCGCTGACCGCACTGTTTGTAGCAAGCCTCATCAAGGAGGTCTGTGCTTTCATACCTCAAAGTTTATTTTCATCCATTAATAGCCTTGTTTTACCAAAATATAGATTGTGAAAGATAAACTAATACTTCTATCCAAAGCAGGCACTAATATCAATACAGTATTACAAAACAGAACATCCCACCTTATGTAGACTTCTGAATGTCTCCTATTTATCCTGCGGTTGTGCTGGGCTCAGGTGGGCTTCCCTGATGGAGTGGTCAACATCCTTCCAGGTATGGGGCCATCAGCCGGAGCAGCCATTGCCAGGCACATGGATGTGGACAAGGTGGCCTTCACTGGCTCCACTGAGGTACTCAACGTTCTCTCAATCTGTTCTCTGGGGCCGCGCAATATATTGCAAAAGTATCTACAGGATATCACTCCAAATTCAATCTGAAATTCTATAGCGTAGTCTATGCAGGGTGAACTAGATAGAAACCCAGACGAGAAGGCAGGACGGAGGCTCTGTGAGGCTCTGTGTAGCTCTGTGTAGCTCTGTGTAGCTCTGTTCTTAATTTTACAATAAACAAGTTTTTGCAGCAGAAGTAGTAACATCAGTATCAGTAGTAGTAACATCAGTATCAGCAGTAGTAACATCAGTATCAGCAGTAGTAACATCAGTATCAGCAGTAGTAGTAGTTTTTGACCCCATTTTCTTTCTCTTACAACTCGGCCATAAAAGAATTTTGGGTTCTATTGTTAGGCTGACTTCAGGCTAATGCAGATACAAAATGTACCTATATATTTGGGGCCAAGAGGCCTTGATTATTTTCCTTTCTTTATTGATTAATTAATTTAGTTAATTGATTTTGGATTTACAATTTGTTCATTGTTTTATAGCCCCTCTGTTTGTTTACAGAGAGCCAAATGGTTTTCCACACAATTTTGCATTTACTTTTGGAAAATGAAGACATTTTCAAAAGATTTGTTTTGAAAGCATAAACATTGAGTTTATGATGTGAGATGATATAATTATATCATTATTGATATGCAATGTCAAATTTGTACTTCTTATGGTCAAGTTTTCAGGCAAATGGATTGTGATCACTAAATTCAAGTGAAATGTAAAAACATTTTTCGAAAATGTTATTTTATAATATCTTTTATAAAAATCTCTTCAAACATGAGTCAAAGTAGTTTTGCATCAGAATTGATGATGTAGGATGGATATATTGAATGTTATTGGCCGTTTGACTATCGCATGCTCTAAACATGAGCTTTTTACTTGCATGATCACATTTGAACTAAACTTTGACAAATATAGGATTAAAATGTGTCAAAACAACATGAAAACATCCTAAATGTTTCTAAAACCACACAGGATAAAAACATGTAAAGAAAAAGGGGCTGATGCAGAGGCTGTTGTCAGGGAACATTTTGGAGCTTTGTTTTTTAAACTGAGGTGTCGGAGGAAGAGCTCTGTCCATGGGTTTGAATTGTGTGTTTTCAGTTGTTTTAAAGCTCCACCCACATATTTACAGTGATATGTCCTGATCCTGTATTTGGCAAAGTCTTACATGACTCCAAACACAAACTGGTCTTCTGATATTTACCTGCAGAGTCAAACACCTGTGAAGATTCAATTCTTTCATCTCACATCATAAATTAGAATGTAAAATGTTAGAATTAGAATGTTTTTTGAAGAGATAAGTGTTAAAAAATGTTTTCTTAAACCAGAGGCACTGTCCGTTATTAGTGAAACATGAGGCTGCTTTTTTGTTTTTTTTTTACCAGATGAGTCGACCATGGGAAGCATACAATAAATATATAATTTAAAATGTAAAACATGTGATTTGTCTTAAAAAACATAATTTTCCAAAATAAAATATGCAGTGGTTTTGGGGCTTTAAAACTATAAAAAAGGGTAAATCTAAAGTCTGTTAAATATTCATGTAAATGCAGTCCAATGTAATGTATATTTAATAAAAGTTCTTGGCCTAAAGTTTAAAATGCTGGTATGAAAATAGGAATCACTGTGTCCTATTGAAATTAATGATGAAAGTGGGGTTTTGTTGAGGTTTTGGGGACGTAAAACAATGGCGAAAAGTAAGTAAATAATATCCTATATAATGTATATTTCATGAATCTTCTCAGCAGGAACTTTTAATTAAGTTAGTATGAAAGATGAAACACAGAATGCTAAGCAGGATTGAGTGAATCCGATTGAAATGAATGGGGAAACAGCTGGGGCCAAAATGCCCCCAGATGACCACCAATGTAATTTTCAAAGAAATTTGTCAAATCCCACTTAGGAATTGGTGCAGGTTCAGGCTCCTCCCCACTGGGGCCAGGTCTCCCCTGAAAAAGAGATGTTGTTGGGACTTTCCTGGTCAATACATAAATAAATTTGAAAGAAATCAAATGGAACTTTTTACAAGACATTTCACTAATGTGAGAAATCTATAAATCTGATCAGACTTTTGGTGTGTGCAGGTGGGCCATCTGATCCAGCAGGCCTCAGGCAGCAGTAACCTAAA
This sequence comes from Chaenogobius annularis, assembly GCA_015082035.1. Classification (NCBI taxonomy): domain Eukaryota; kingdom Metazoa; phylum Chordata; class Actinopteri; order Gobiiformes; family Gobiidae; genus Chaenogobius; species Chaenogobius annularis. Next base: position 104,731 of record BJKM01000306.1, on the reverse strand, counting down.
GAAGGTGACTCTGGAGCTGGGAGGGAAGAGTCCCAACATCATCATGTCTGACGCCAACAGTACGCGCCTCTTTGTACTACGTGTTCATGCACAGAGAACTCTGACTGCACTAAACCAGTGGTTCTTCTCTCGCAACGCAACCGTTTTTTGTCTTTTTAGCATTTTTGACATGTAGGCTATAGGCTAAGGGCGGGTGAGGGGGCGCGAGAAAGGGAGGGCAAGCAAGAGAATGGGGGGCATCAACGCTTTTTTTTAACTTTCACTTTAATTCTGAGGACTTAAACTACTGGCCCTCCACCGCGGACTAGCACGGGTGCTTTTGTTTGTCATCTCTGCTGATCTAAACACAAGTGATATATCTGTCTGTTTCTGGCCTGGTGCAGTTGAAGCCTCCACTCATCTACTCCTAGTGTGATGGGACTGCACTGTTACATGTAACAGGAATCACACACGCACACACACTTCTCCACATTGGGATCTTTGAGATTAGAATCATGACGCCTCAATCGGAGTCCCTCGGTTTACATGTATTTATGGGACAAGCGCTTCTGCTCCTGGAGATGCACAGGTAGAATAATGACATATGCAGACCCTTTGCCTATAAAACTCCACACAGAATGCACAAACTCTGTTCATTTAACATAACCCAAGTTCTATGAGCACGGGCCCTGGTTCAGGGAGTTCTAGCTTGGGTTGGGTTTGGCTGGATGTTTGGGCCTGATCTAAACTCTGCCCCTGTCTGCCTGCAGTGGCTGAGGCGGTGGAGCAGGCACACTTCGCCCTCTTCTTTAATCAAGGGCAGTGCTGCTGCGCGGGCTCCAGAACCTACGTCCAGGCTGACATCTACGACGAGTTTGTCGAGAGGAGCGCGGAAAGGGCCAAGAACCGTGTGGTGGGGGACCCCTTCAACCTGCGTACGGAGCAGGGCCCTCAGGTCTCTCACCGTCTTTATCTACACACTCCTACAAAACGCACTGAAAACACAAAATAGTAAATGCTCAGTGACTTGTGTGTATTTTCCAGCCCACGGTAACTGCAAAGGGATAGAATGTGTTAGTTTGTTTTTGAGGCAGTGGTACCACTTTATAATAACACCTTAATTAGCCTTCAAGGGTACCCAGGTTTTCAGAGTCAAATCTGTTTTGGCCAATCAGAGATATTGTAAAAACTGCTCTTAGGGTCAAAGACCGATGTGCTGTCTGCATCTAATCATAGAGCATTTTATCCTCCACAAAGCAGGAAGTGTGTTGTTAGCATACTAGTTGTTGTTAGCTTTACCATGATCGCAAAACTTGCTTGCTACTCTGACAGTTGGGAAAAGCGTTTTTAAACTCATTGCGGTGAGTAATTAGAATGCAGTAAGTAAAGTAAGTAAAAAAAAAAGGAATCTGCTACAGCACCTTAAATAAAGCCTATATATCTCGCTCTCGCTCGGTCTTTTCCCCCCCCCCCCCCGTGTGTGTATAAAATAATACACAGAACAGAGCACAATTGGAAAGAAAATAAAAAATTACCAAAAGGCTACCAACAAAAGAATCATGATAAAGATTAATTAAAATATAAGTCCCAGTTGGTCCACAGTCGGTCAAATTTGTCAATTTCCAAATGTTATTCTTTCCATTTGTCTACATTGTGTATCAAAGTAGAAAATGATTCCGTTGTAGTAATCTGTACGATTATCATGAGGAGAAATATCACGATTTTACGATTATCAGCAAAAAGAAAGGAAACATCCGCAAACATCTGTTTTAGAAAAACAAAATGTTTCGACTCTCATCCAAGAGTCATTCTCAATCTGTGACACAAGTCTGAGAACTCAGGTTTGATATCCTACCCTGTGTAAGCCCTGCCCACCGGGCGGGACCTCCTGATAATTGGAGTTATTGGTTTCACTTGAAACTACCTGAGAGGGGCCACCTACATCCTATTGTACACTGACTTTCGCTCCCTCCTCACTGAGTACCTGATTAGCATCAGAATGCCTCTGGCGTCTCCAGGGTTTCAACAAACCATTATAAACAGGAAGGTTGAATCTTAAACCTCCATTACGCTTTAAAGAAGGATTCTCTTTTTTTTTTTTTTAACAAAGAGTGCCTCCTTAACTCCTCTTTCAAACCATCTTTTTTCCCTGCTCAGAATCTCCACCTCACTGTCTTCAATAGAGTGGTTTGTGGCTTTAAGATGAAGATGCACAGCGCTCTGAGGTCCTGAACTCGAGTGTCTTCTGTGCTGATAAAGCCTCTTGTGAAGTGGCTGTTTAGTCGCTCTTTACAACTTTCTTCATTGCATTGGATAGAATACGCTAATTTATCACCCCCCAAGGCGAAACAGTCTGGGGGATATCAAAACATGGCATTTTAGAAGAATTCTTACTAATTCAGGTGTTTAGGCTACTTTTGGTTCTTCTTCTTTTTGTTTGCGTACTCAAAACACCAGTGATGGCAGATAAATGTAGATGATGTCAGTAGAAAACTGGCTCCTCCCTTGAGAAGTGCCACCCCATGACATCAGCAGGTGTAAAAGCAGAGGAGAAGCGCAGTACTGAGAGCAGCGTTTGTGCTTCCAGGTGGACCAGGAGCAGTTTAACAAGATTCTGGGCTACATCAGCAGTGGAAAGAAGGAGGGTGCGCGGCTCATGTGTGGGGGAGGCGTGGCCGCTGACCGGGGATACTTCATCCAGCCCACTGTCTTTGGAGACGTGCAGGACAACATGACCATTGCCCGAGAGGAGGTACCTGCTCTCTGTGCTGTGGACAAAAGTAGATTTTGGACCAGTTTAGACCTGTCATCCATGCGATTCAGGGAGATGATTAACAATTTGAAACTAAATCTTGTGAATGGGCAAAAGTCCCCATAATATTGCCTATAAACAGGAAGTTAAAACCCATGAATAGTATAAATATTTTAAAATATTTTCCTAGATGATACTTAACTAAAAAAGATATTTTTACAATCCATCAGAAATGTGGCAGTAAATGTCTTGGTTGAGCTTCTAGTAAGACACAAAAAGTGAAGTGACCATATAATAAACCACAAGTAAAAGTAAATATTACTATATATTTTTGTTTTGAAAGGTTAAACTGGTAAAAGTTTCAACAAGATCAAGTGATATTAAAGTGGCACAGGATTGTGCATTTTCTCCCCCCTTGTGTTTACATTTGGCTTGGACAAAAAGGGTGAACGTTGCTGAGATACACCTTTTGAGAAGCTGCAGTTCCTAAAAGCAGTGCTACAATGACAGTAAAAATGTTACATAAATAAAATATTGTGTAGCCAAAATTGTGAACAGGATTGTACCATTTATTTCTTATAAATTCTGTCAAAATTAGGTTTTATCTTGTCTCTCGTGGACCCAATGTGATGTTTTGTACCACCCATAGATTTTAATACAGAGTATATCTTTAAAAGAACTATTGAGGTTTCATTTAGCTGAAAAATGTCATTATTCTGAGCATGTCTTTTGGCAGATCTTTGGTCCAGTAATGCAGATCCTTAAATTTAAAACCCTGGAGGAGGTGATTGAGCGAGCCAACGACTCAAAGTACGGTCTGGCAGCTGCCGTGTTCACCAAAGACCTTGATAAAGCCAATCACATCTCCAGCGGGCTGCGCGCCGGCACCGTGTGGTAAACCATATGCAAACGCTCACATTCTGACACATGTGCGTGTCTCTGACCCACAGGCCTCACTGTTCTTTTCTTTTATTCTCCAGGATTAACTGCTACGATGTGTTTGGGGCGCAGGCTCCGTTTGGGGGCTACAAAGCGTCAGGAAACGGCAGAGAGCTGGGAGAGTACGGCCTGGAGGGTTACACCGAAGTCAAGACGGTAAGAGCCAGTCTTACTGTTATGATAATCTAAGCGTTGATCATAAGGTTGATCATTGATAAATTTTTAAGAGCAAATGCTTTTTTTATAAATTAATCAATTTCAAACTTAACCAGGACAAAGCACAGAGGTCAACAGCGTGCAAGTGTTTCCAACAAGGAAATCTGGCAAAACATTTCACCAAACTGCAGTAAAGAGACAAACAATTATTTATAAAGAAGCTCACACCTGCACAGTCTAAATGCCCCAAGAAGCTCACTTCATATGAAGAAGATGTGGCCTAAATGTAACCCTGATATTAAGCCCTATATGAAATCAAAACAAATGCCATAAACTGAATTAGGCTACATCGTGAGAGTCCTGACTTGTTGCACCCCTGTTAAAAGCATGAATCTTATTTTCTTTTGCTGTGGCCTACCTGGTCGACTGAGAGATTAGACACAGGTGCATTTTGTAACTTTTCTGGTGAAAAGTCGCACGTCACCCGCTTGCGTCTTTGGAAGACGTTATTACTTTACCCAAAATATTCCAAAGAATGGCATTAAACGTTAATTCAGTTCAGGCTTGCCTCTTCACGGATCTGACTTGTAAACATGGCCTAGTGATGTCACGTGCTTGTCTGAAAATGGAGAGATTTGAATGCCCCACAGAATAGCATTAATCTCCATAGAGACAGAGGGCGGAGCCGCCACCTGAACGTTTTTATAGTGCACCTTTGTGTTTAGTTTTCCAATGGTTTCGAAAACATTTTTTTCTGGCAACCTTTTTTTTTTCTACTTGGTCACACGTTGTGACCCAATTTATTTGCATCTGTACATTTGTGTAAAGTGCACAAACGGACCAGCACAAATGAAAGATCAGTATCCCCCACTGTGCTCTACACCCCCCGTGTCCACAGAGATGTCATTTTACTTCATTAACTTTGCAGTGGAAGACCCACACCACCAAAGCACGCCACACTCAACGCAACTGCTCTTTTAGACTTGGTATTTTAGATTTTATTGCTCAAACTGATATGTATAGAAAACCAGATCAAGCCGTTTTCCATAGTTTGAGCAGGCCAGTGTAGGTGTAACGACGTGGAGTGAAGCAGTAGCTTCAGTTTGATTAGAGTGGTAGTGCTTTTTGAGCTCAGAAGAGAGAGATTATTTAATATTTGTTAGCAAAATGTATAATGGAAAATTAACATTTGGTTTGTCGTTAGGTTACCATGAAGGTGCGCCAGAAGAACTCTTAAACCAGCAGCACTTCAGATATGAACCATTTATGAACCTAATCACTTATGTATGACTGGACACCAGAATAAATTGATTTCACAAACGTGTGTCTCAAGTGTTCACTTTAAGTAATGCCATTTTAGTCTGGTCAAGATTCTGTTCTTTGGATGTTGAGTTTGCGCTTCCAATGAAAGTTGTGTTGATTTCTGTGTATAAGTGTAATATTTTCAAATAAAACAAAACCAAGACAATATACATTGGTGTGGCTGTTTTATTGTTTGACAACCGCACATGGAACAAGCTCTTTTACCTTTTAATATACATCAACTGGTCGCTCTACTCTTAAAAAAAAATATATTTTTTCAGTATACAGGTGGTAAAGGAGAGTCTAATCTTATTACTTCAAGAAATTGTTATCCAATGTATATTTTGGGCATCTAGTTTTTCTTTAACAGTATTCTATTGCATGCAGGCCTTTCAGGTGATCAATCCAATGCTAATCCATGTAATCCAAAACTGGTGGTGTTGAGGCGTTTACAGGTTTAGCACTGACTCTTAGGTTCTGAGCAGAGGTTTGGTTTGTGAGCACACTTTTGTACAGCGAGCTGCTGTGTTGAGGGCGTGTCTTCATGGTGGCATCCTGCTTTTGGCTGTCCCTCTGCATGTCCACCTGTTCGTCTCTATCAGCGAGCCCCAGCGGGCCTAGTCCTCCACTCTTCAGAGACACAGCCCCCTGGTGCTGGTCCTCCCTCAGGCCTGGTCCTCCGCTCTTCAAAGACACCTGGTGCTGGTCCTCCCTCAGGCCTGGTCGTCCGCTCTTCAAAGACACCTGGTGCTGGTCCTCCCTCAGGCCTGCTCCTCCGCTCTTCAAAGACACTTTGGTGCTGGTCCTCCCTCAGGCCTGCTCCTCCGCTCTTCAAAGACACCTGGTGCTGGTCCTCCCTCAGGCCTGCTCCTCCGCTCTTCAAAGACACCTTGGTGCTGGTCCTCCCTCAGGCCTGCTCCTCCGCTCTCAAAGACACCTGGTGCTGGTCCTCTCCTCAGGCTCTGTCGTCTCTCAAAGACACCTGGTGCTGGTCCTCCCTCAGGCCTGCTCCTCCGCTCTTCAAAGACACCTGGTGCTGGTCCTCCTCAGGCCTGCTCCTCCGCTCTTCAAAGACACCTGGTGCTGGTCCTCCCTCAGGCCTGCTCCTCCGCTCTTCAAAGACACCTGGTGCTGGTCCTCCCTCAGGCCTGCTCCTCGCCTCTTCAAAGACACCTGGTGCTGGTCTCCCTCAGGCCTGCTCCTCCGCTCTTCAAAGACAACCTGGTCGTCCGCTCTTCAAAGACACCTGGTGCTGGTCCTCCCTCAGGCCTGCTCCTCCGCTCTTCAAAGACACCTGGTGCTGGTCCTCCCTCAGGCCTGGTCCTCCGCTCTTCAAAGACACCTGGTGCTGGTCCTCCTGCTGCTGGGCCAAGTGCCATGCAGCGCTGCTCACCAGGGAACTGACAGCTGGACACAGAAAAATTACTGGCCAACTCTGATAAGAGAATTTCTAAACAGATTCTTACCACGCCACATTTCCTATTTGAATATCCTAATCGGCGCACAGCAATCAGTTAATAGGCTTCATACTGATTCTTTCCCAGTGCAGTTGAATGCCTGTCATTGTCAGTCAGGAAAATGTTACACAATGGCCCCATTTCATAAGTCAAATTGTGTTATGTGCTTTTGTTGAGTAGGCAGTAGCACAAGCTTATCCAGCCCTACCCCACATTTACAGTAAGAGTATAGTCAGGAGCCAAACTGAGTTTGGTCTAGGTGACTGAAATCAAGTAGTGATGTATCATAGCAATGATTTTGTTTTGTATGTTTTTAATCAAATTATATTTTTACTTGTCTTTTTATGACCCTACCACCTGGGATTAAAATGAGTCACTTGAGTCAAAAGTTATGAATGTTCTTTTGTTGACATTGTTGGTCTTTTACTCCCTATAAACACACACCCACAGCATGATTTTGGTTCAAAGTTATCCTTGCTTACAAACTCCCCCGTTCACTGCTCTTTGGGAGTTTTGAGACAGACACAGACGGACACTTTATCTACAATTTAGGTGCACGGTTTAAAATGACTTAATTGTGAGAGCATTTTTTTCCCCGCCTACAAGTCTCGTAAACACAGGCTCAGAGTTGAGGTTCCACCAGAGAACCTGAATGTAGCCTCTGTTCGGAAAGGCCCAGTGGGGATGACGGCTCTTTTAGATAAATGGTCCATGTTCTACAGTGGAATGCCCATTGCCTTATAGCAAATAGACAGGAGCCTAAACATAAGTGTGAAGTAGTGTGTGTGCAAGAAATGTGGCTAAAGCCATGCCTGGATTTTGTGGTGGCTGGTTATGAGAGTGAGAGACTAGACCGTGTAGATAAGCCTGGAGGAGAATGTGCAATAGTTATAAAGGGGAGGGGTTCAATGTCAAAGATTACCCCTAAACTCACAGGCGGGAACCTTGCTCCAGTGCGAAGCATCCACCTGCACCTGCATCTCAAACTCCAGCCAGTCTGCACATTGTGCGGGTGTACGAAGCGACAGCTTCCCCAGGAGCCATTACACGTAGGAGCCACACTCGTGTTCTACTCTGCCTTTTCTCCCCAGCTGCTGCAACATACTAGAGTTTCGCAATTTCAGGGCAAATGTACAGAAGGCCTTTATCTCCAGACAGAATGTTAGGTCAGTTATAATCAGCTCGGCTATATGCTGAAGTGCAAGCTGATGGGGCTGCCCAAACTGCTCGTTGAGAGCATCCGTGGTATCAGAATAGGGGTACTAACTTGCTACTAACAAGGCTTCCTCCAACTTGAGGTGGTCACAGAGGATCTGATATCTGAACCTTTCTGTGGAGTCCCGTTGGTATTTTACTACTGCAATACGCAGGAGGACAAACTACATGCTATATATGATATCAGAGGTGAGAGAAATGAGGCTCAAGTGATAGTGTAGCTAGTGCAATAAATGTGTTTTGTGACCGACAGGTCCAAGATGTTATCAAAAATAAATGTTATTGTAACAGCAGTATCTGATCAACTAAATTAGAACTAATATTACTTAAAGCAGGCATTTCCAAACTACGGCCCGGGGGCCAAATGCGGCCCTCAGACCGATTTTTGTTGGCCCTCAGGACCAACTTGGCAGGAAGCCGAACTACAAAAAGTAGTACATTTTACAGTAAAATTGGGAAAATTACTTAAAATCAACCTAATATTAAAAAGGTGTGGAGGCTCATTGAAACTATGTCAAACGCAAAATTTCAAATGATTCACTTCATTGTCGGGTTGTCTGTGGCCCCCTGCTCCATATAAAGTTTCAAAATGCAGCCCTCGGTGAAATAAGTTTGGACCCCCCAGACTTAAAGTAACCAACACCACCACTTGATAGACAAGAAAAGTGTAATTATTTTAAAAGGACACAGGTTCGTAGAATTGGCTGAATGGGAGACTACTTATAAGAAATAAAGTCTCCAAACAGTTTATTATTCCATTTAGAAGTTAAATCATTAACATTTGTTAATAAAAATCAAGCACTCTCAGAGTGCAAAGTATCAGAAGCAGGAAATTCAGTGGAATCAAAAAGGGGAGGCTCACGTAGTCCAGATCTAAGAGTGACTAATAGAGATTAGGAATAGCCTACAGATTCTGTTTATGCTTTTAGGTGTTGCAATACACACTAAACACTAAACGCGCCACCTTGTTTTACATCCTGCGCTGACCCCACTCTGCCAAACTAAAAACAAACACTAGCAACATCAACGTTAGTGCGACGATATTAAATTCATAGGTAACGGATGCAACCAACTAAATTTATTTGCGCGCCTTTTTAATTATCATCAGCCTTACTCTCCAGGTGCAATTCCTAAGACTTTTTGAACAACCTCCTTTAATACGTTTTGCTTGCCAAGAATATGTTGTGTTGGTTTGTAGAGGAAAAAAAGAGACGTGCAAATTGTGAAAACTATGAATGTGTAAGAAGAATTTGAATAAGAAGAACTATGAATTTGAAGAGTCTAGGGTTCCGTGACGTAGAGTCAACGTGCTGCCATTGCAATGGGAATCCCAGAGTTGGATCATCCATTTAACCATTACCATTTACGCTGAACCTGAGGAAGAGGATCAAGACGATGTGTGAAGAGATGGTGAATGGGAAAAGAAGAAAGGAGGGCTTCAATCAATCTGTAGAAAAAGTGCTTCTTGGCATTCATTACTATGATTATTAAGCCAGCATACGAAGTGGGAAAGAATTGGCATGGTCCTTGATGCTCCAAAAAGATTCCTAAAGGTGGATTGGATAATAACAAGCTTAAGGAGAGCTTTTGTGCTGTGAACTGATCAGAGAGGATATAATAAACCATATGTATGGTTTTGTTTTAGTTTCTTTTTCATTTATTGAGGTAGCATATCCGCTACAGCAACTGGCAGGAATGCATTTTTTAAAGTTTGCCAACCACAATAAAACCTCAAAAGAACATGGCAACGTTTAGCGTATTTTAGTAGATTTACGGGCAATTTAAAAAAAAACAAAAAACGTGTACATCGAAGCACTTTGTTGTTAAATCCAGAAAAGCTCAGATTTCTTCCCTCAAATACAGTTTTCCCGGCTTGTTCCGCTGTTGAGACGCTTTGACCAATCAGATATTAGCCATGGCATTTCACCTTTTCCCGACGGGTATCGGCAAGAGCCCGTCCAGATTGAACTCAATTCAGAGTGACACACAGGTTGATATTGAAATGGGATGTTAAGTTATTCCTAAATGCCAAATCTGTGTTCTTTACTTTAAAACTTTACACACCATCCTTTTTGTTTGCACTTACGTTTGTATTTGAGCCTTTTGAGTGTAGTAGAACTAACATATAAAGTTATTTTTGACTTGAATAAAGCAATTGATCAACTAACTCAATTAGGCACATTTTATAAACAGTGAGTTGTGATATACATTTTAAATTGATGCTTGACCTTGTGCAAGTGGAAACTGAATTGACTTTATCAAGTAAAATCTACATAAATTATAATGCATATCACTTTTCAGGACACCCAAAGACACACACATTGCATTATTCATTCACTCGACACTTGTTGGTGATAATCTTTTGTAGCCACAGCTGCCCTGGCGCTCGTTTTAAGTGAACTGTCCAATCAGAGCTCTCCTTATGGAGAAGACGCTGGTTAAACGCGGGGTTAGAGGAATAAAACCTGCTCCAGACCCTGTGAAACTGAAAACTCTGAATTGGCCTCTTTTCAGGGTTTACATACTTTAGACTAAACTAATTTCTTAAAACAGGACCATGTGTAGAAGTTTATGTCCTCTTTTGGAAGACAAATTATGGTCTCTCCATCATGGACAAGATAGAATTGAATTATTTTGATCTACCAAATTTTTTAAATGAAAATATACAATGGTGCATAGACACATTTATATAGAACTTTTCTACCTTTAAGGCACTTTTCATCAAGGAACCACACACTAGTGTTCACAGACATTGTGGCGAGGCACGCTAACCCATTGTTAAGTCATTGTGCCAAAGGACACAATGACAGTATTCATCTGTGAGGGCTGGGATGGAATGAGTAATGAGGTGGAGGAGCAGAGGGTACTTACGGTCCTCGGGGGCTCCACACACAGATTCACAGCAGGAGCAAACAGAGGAAGAGGTATCCAGCTCCTGCCACCTGCACAGCACAGCACAAGACAAGACTAAAATTTCAGTTTTTTAAAAATTAATTTCAGAATTATGTAAATAAAATGCATTTGATCCATTTCTTTTTTTTTGAGGGGGGGTCTTATTAAAATGATCGTATCGTATAATATACTATATTATATATACTATATACTTCAACTGTGGTACAGTAATGTATCCTTGGTAAATTAGCCACATACTAACCAAATGGAGAACTGGGATGACCTGGATGCCCAACCAAACCCAGATCAGAACAAGGCAAGGCCAGGTGCCTCGGGCTTTGTGAAATAGCCATGGAGAAACTGTGGCTGTCAAGTGGCTGCTCATTACAATGTGTTTTGGGACTGCCGTAACGTTCATGAATACTGGCCACGTCATTTTACATTAAAACGTCGTATCTCGGATGTCAAAAAATTGAAATAATAGATGGGTACCTGTGGAATGTGCAACAAGGAAATGGATGACAGAGACGGAGCTGACCGACAGAGACGGAGCTTTTTATTCTGTTTTTTTCCCCCACTGTAGCCCCTCGAGGCAACTACTGTTGTGATTTTGGCCATTACAAAAATAAATTTAAGTGAATTAAATTGAATCGACTGTCAAGGACTAGACTGAGATAACTTGTCACAGGGTGTCCTGTTGTGTGTGCGGCGGCCCTGTCCACACTCACCTGCCTGTAGCCCGGCTGTAGGTGCAGCTCTTTGAGGAGGCAGACGGTTGGAGACCCACAGACATGGAGCAATGGAGGAACAGAACCTGAAAAGGGAACATATCTTACGCCAGATTTACACTCAATATGGGCTGCGTTCAGCACATATTTTGAACGTGTTAGTGGCAGACTGCCATTTACACAGACTATGGTGCACTGCAATACGTATTTGACCAATGCACTGTAGATTTACGTGGGTCAACATGATAACAAGATACAGTAAGTACTTGTCTAATAGGATAGATTTTTCTGATAAGTACACTTAGATTTACTATTTGCGTTTTCATTTTTTGATTCTGTTCAAAGTGCAAGTTTTAAACCTGTCCAGGGGAAGTAACAGCCAAACTAAAACAAGAATCACACAAGGCAAGTGCCAAAAGCGCACAACAACATGAAGAGTCCTGCCCATGTGTGCAGCTCACTATACGGCAAATACACAGCCTGTATAGACTATGGCTACGTGGCGTTAGTGATGCGCAGGTCGACGTCTACCGGTATAATGTAGCAGTTAACTCAGTCTACAGGAGTGAGTGGGTCTGATCCAAACACTCTTAGAAAAGTGGCAACTCAGCATAATGAGACTCACATAAAACTTTGGAGCCCTGTTAAATTGAATAAACCCATAGACGCAGGACTTTTGCATTTGCTTAGCTGCGCAAAGAGAGCAACATTACCATAGTATGTGCACATTGAGTCAGAGAAAAACGCATCTGGTGTTCCACAATGCAGGGACGTTATCAATAGGGCATGCACAGTTTGTAATTACATAAGGATGCATGAACAATGAATTCACCGTTTATGGACCGTTTGCTTTGTGCGCTTGAAGATTTCTAAGCCTTGGCTTCTCGGTGCTCTTTGTTTTGTACGTTTTTGTTCGTAAATTGTGTGTCAGCGTGCCCTTACACCCGTGAAGAGCTCTTGTCCATCCGAACCACAACTCCTACAGACCTAGTTCCAGTTTTTTTAGCTTCTGCTGCAGAATTAGCCCTTTTGGCTAAAAGAGTGAGAAGCCACAAACGAGGAAAATGTGCGGGGGTCTTCGTGCGTCTCTGTAGACGCGGCACTCGGACGGCCTTACCCGAATTTTCCTCTCTAATGTTCCCTCAGCCTCTGATCCCCACGTACAGACAGAGGCTGAAGCTCTCCATACCTGCAGTAAGGAAATCTAAGAAGTGGACCAATGAGGCAGTGGAGGAGCTACGTGCATGTTTGGACATCACAGACTGGAAGGTTTTCAGAGCTGCCACAGATAGTTTGGATGAGTACACGGACACTGTGACGTCATACATTCGATTCTGTGAGGACAGCATCATTACAACACAAACCAAAGTGACTTTCAACAATGACAAACCCTGGTTCACTCCAAAACAGAGGCAGCAGAAGGAGGCAGCGCACAGGGCTGGAGACAGGGGGCGCTACAAAGATGCAAAGTATGGATTTGGCAAAGGGGTTTCTAGAGCTAGATCACAGTACAATACGTGTCTGAAGCAGCAGTTCTCTGACAACAACCCTGCCGACCCTGCTACAGACAATAGAAAACTGGCTGAGGAACAACTCATTCTACTCCAGGTTTGATGTGACCACCCCCTCCCCCACGGTGGCCACCTCTGCCAACCCAACCCTGTGAGTTCAGGAAAGTCACAGCCCCCCAGGCCCCCCTCATCATGACAGACTCCCCCATCACCACCGTGGACTCCTTCCGCTTCCTGGGCACCACCATCACCCAGGACCTCAAGTGGGAGCCCTCCATCAGCTCCCTCATCAAGAAGGCCCAGCAGAGGATGTACTTCCTGCGGCAGCTGAGGAAAGTCAAGCTGCCAGCGCAGATGATGGTGCAGTTTTACACGGCCATCATTGAGTCCATCCTCTCCTCCATCACCGTGTGGTACGCTGGAGCCACAGCCAGGGACAAACAGAGACTACTTCTCTGCTGAGAAGGTGATTGGATGCAGACTGTACATCTCCAGGACTCTGGGACGAGCAGGTCGGATCACCGCTGACCCTTCTCACCCTAGACATGGTCTATTTGAACCACTCACTTCAGGCAGGAAGCTACGGTCCATCCGGACTAACCCAGAATCAAACCAGGTCTAAAGCAGAATTAAAAAGGACTAAGCCAGAAAAACCAGCAAACCATGTTTAAACTTGTACGAACCTAGAATTAAACCAGAAAAGAAAATATATATATTTTTATTTATTATTATTATTATTATTATTATTATTATTATTATTATTATTATTATTATTATTATTATTATTATTATTATTATTATTATTATTATTATGAAGATGGGTCGGGCCGGATCAGATTGTTTGGCGGGCCTGCTCTGGCCCTCGGGCCTTAAATTGAATAGCCCCGTCTTACGAGATCTGATGCGATTGCGCACTGACAAGTAGGCATGGCCACCTAAATCTCCCCGTCTCTCCAATCTTTAAGCTTTTGTAGTTTCGACCTCTATAAACATATTCTGAAATGCCTGGGATATTTGGGACTACTTTAGCACAGGGCTGTGTCTAAGGTTGTTTCACTGAGCGTCGCACAGCAAAACATATACAAAGCAGAGGGACATATATTGGTAATTCTTTTCTGATTTCATTAAACTTCAACATTCATGATTTATCCGATCTTACCTGCGCCGCTGTGGTGAAGAGGAGGGAGTCCACAGAGAAGCGCAACTCACCAGGGCCCCGTGAAACAAAGTGAGAGCCGCTGTCCGCCCTCACACTGTCAGTCATACATCTGCGAACACACAGACAGCATCAGACCAGAGGGGGCGCTAAGAAGGTAATTTACTCAATATTCTCACTTGGATGGAGAGAGGGACTGTTTTCAAAAGAAATATATGATATGAAGAAATTGCGAACCTCAGTGTCATAGCACACGTTATAGTTTAATACTGAATATCATGCTGACGCACTGCTCCCTACAGGGTGCACTGCCTTCAACTGGTGAGTATTGGTGCTGCACCCTGAGTCAAATCTCAAACGTGAACATGAACCAGACCATTAAGCGTGAACATGCCCTTAAAGTCAGGTTGCGAGTCCTGATCTGTAGGACAGACACACGGACAGACACACGGACAGACACACGGACAGACACACGGACAGACCTACCCATGGTTTGTGATGATGTCCACTCTGGGGGAGCTGCTGGGGTCCTTGGAGCTGCTCACATGGCAGGAGTCCACATAGAGCATCTCCCCAGCCAACAGTGCACCGGCCTGGGCTACAAAGTACACAGGCTCCCCCAGGATGACCTCGTGTCCCGGACGCAGCACTTCCCACAGGCCTGCCCCACACACACACACACGGCTCAGGGATTTGTTGCTTATTTTTTATTAAGGGTTATTAGGGCCCGAGCACGACAGTGCGAGGGGAGCGAGTCAACAACTCGTCTGCCTTTGTACTAGTGCAAGAGACCTGTTGTAGCAGTAAGACTGAGAGAAATTCAAAACTCAAGTAGTAAATAATGGCAATAGCCCTAAACCCAAGTAAATGGTATGGAAAATGAGTTAGAAATTGAGTGAAGACCCTGAGAAAAAATATTGAAAGACAGCTCAGTAGCGCCACTTCAAATATCAAGTGGCTGCAATGGGAGCTCCGACTGAAAAAAACAAACAAGAGATGAAACTTGGCATTAAAAAAATTAGTCATGTCAGGACATGTAAAAAATTATATGATCCCGCTCCAAACCCAACAGGAAGTTAGCCATATTGGATCAAACTCTGGAATTAAAGTCACAGATGTTCATCTTTTGTCATCAACAATTTATCAAAAACTCTTCAAACGTCAAAACGTGCAATCCGACGGTCACCAAACTAAGGCAGCATCATTAGCACGACTGTCATCATTTGCACAAGTTTCAGGGTGTGGTCATAACAAGCTCTTAACGAAGCAGCAATTTTGAAAACATCGGATTTAGAAGGACCCAGTGTAGCATTTGTGTATTTTGAAGACCTTGACATAATTATGTGGAAATTACAGTTCTATATTTAAAAATGGCTCCACTGCCCCCTGCAATGTTATAATGGGATGGAAACAATAATCTCCAATATGGCACCTACCATTTTTAAAAACATATAAAGCCAGGGTTGGTGGCAAACACTCACTGAAGCGCCCTTCCACGGTCACAAGGATTGCGAGGACCCTTTATCACAGTTTTAATTAAGAGTCAAAATCCTTAGTACTGTATTTATGTTGTTTATGTTTATGTTAGTTAATCATTGAAAATGTGACATCGCCTACTTCTCGTTTGCTCTGTCTCAATTCCAGGTTTGCATGCTCCAAAGGACCCAGCAGACGGAGGCCGGTCTTCCGAGTCGCCTCCGTGGGCCGCAAAGGCCGTGCAAAAATGGGACAGCTGCTGGAGCGGCTCCATCACCTAGCAACGAAGACTCGCTGCTTATGCCAACGCCACGCAAATGGACGTATTAAAAAGAGCACGCAAAGGATAAAATATTCGGACTTTGAGCCCAAGAGATTATTATAGTTCATCTCACCCAAATCTTTTGTCTAAAACAATATATTATGTTCAGCTCTTGTAAAATATAATAATTACTAACGTTCCTGTGATAACTGTCAAAATGATCTAGAAGTTTCAACAAAAGTTATGAAATATGCTGTCTTAATTTCAGAATGGGATTTATAATGACAAGGGAATACAAGAAAGGAATTGAGACACAGCATTTGTCTCCAGTTGCCTCCATTCTGGAATAATGAAAATTTTTGTGACATAGCATGTTGAACAGTCTATTGGTTCCACTGCCATGTCATCTGGAGGTAATCCAGTCCAACCAAATCTGACAGTTTCACGCTCACAGTTTAGGTCGTTAACGCCTACTGAGGTCTGACCAGCTCTTTCCCAGTACTGCCTTAGCATTTGACTGGTTTGATTTCTGTCAAGGTTTTATGAGGCTGTTGTAGACTGAGAGGAGGTTGTATCTCAGACACCCATTCTGTTTAAAGAATCCTCCACAAATAATTTCTGGTGCATGTTTGTGTTTGATGTACTATTTTAGCAACTCATCAACCATCGCATGCCTGTGCTCACTGTTGCAGACGAGAAGACTGAAGATGGCTCTGCTCTGGACACTCTTCAGGAACGAGGTGGGCCGCACCAGAGGTTGGTACCCAACTCTGTACGAGTAATGGAACCTGAGGACAATAGAGGAACAACAATGGATCTGTGCAGTGCATTCAACAAGCTTTCTATGAGATGGGCTAAATTTTGACAGCTGAGAATCATTAGTAGGTGACAGTGGGAGCGCCTGCGGTGTAATGGGAGTACTTTACCTGTTGTAGTGACAGCTGAGGGGCAGGTCCAGAGGAGAGTACTTTACCTGTTGTAGTGACAGCTGAGGGGCAGGTCCAGAGGAGAGTACTTTACCTGTTGTAGTGACAGTGAGAGGGCTAGGTCCAGAGGAGAGTACTTTACCTGTTGTAGTGACAGCTGAGGGGCAGGTCCAGAGGAGAGTACTTTACCTGTTGTAGTGACAGCTGAGGGGCAGGTCCAGGAGGCAGAGTACTTTACCGTGTGTGTAATGGTGACAGCTGAGGGGCAGGTCCAGAGGAGGCACTCTGAGCACAGAGCCCTGGTGAGGAGTGACGTAGGACAGGGAATACCTGTACACCAACTGACCCCCGACCACCTGGAACAGACCTTGTGAACTCAAACACTAGGCTGTCGGTGTCATCTAAATATTCTTACAAACACTTTTTTGGAAAGACTGTTCAAATTATAAAAATGATTCTAATGTTGAATTTGAACATGAAACATTTTAAACATATTTTTTATTTTAGATTTTTAAAAATAGACTATGGCAATTAATCCAGTTATTAGAATTGTCAGATTCTAATACCAGTCCAACCTAAAAAAATGGCAGTTTGCAAAATCTTAACGCCATAATTACACACTCAAAAGTATGGAAGCCAATTTCCCAACAGTAAATACAAAAAAAAAAAAGAACAAAAAAGCCTTCATGATTAAATTCAAAATTATGACTTTTAAACCCAAAAATATAACTTTTAAACTGACAATGACATTTAAACTTGAAAGTATATATAAAAACAAAAAACGGTCTTGCCCAGAGATACAACAAAAATAAGGCAATTTAATGGGACATATGAAATAGGGATGGTCCTATATTGATTTTTTTTTTTAGCTGATACCAATATTCAATATTTGTCTCGCTGTTGTGGCCAATAACTGATATTAAACATTTGAAGAATTTAATACAGGAATCTGTTTTTCAAAAGAGTGCATGCAACAGCTTGTTTTTTACCCTTTTCAAAGCGTACCTCCCAGTCCCTAATATGCACTACCACATTAGGCACGCCTCCAGAATGACTCAAATCGAAGCTATACAAAAGTTTACAAATTAAAATTTTGATTTTGTAAAAATGAATGTATTTATCTGGGATATAAAATGACTTGTTGCATGATTGTGTAAACATTTGAATATAGGTTAAAATATGTTTTGGAACTGTAGAACTAAATCTCACATACATACACATACACTCACATATACATATATGTGTGTATACACATATATATACACACACACACACACACATACACACACACATATATACATATCATATATAATAACAACACACACACATATATACACACACATATATATCACATACCATATATATACACACACACTAAATATATTTAATATACACACACACACATATAATATATATACACACACACATCCACATATATATATACACACACACACATATATATATATACACACAACATACATATATATATATATACACACTTATATTACTAGATACACACATATAACTATATTATATATATATATATAAGCACACACATACATATATATATCACACCAATACATATATATACCACACATACATATATATACACACACATATATATATATATACACATATATATATATATATTACTACAACACACACACATATAATATATATACACAACACACAATATATATTATATATACACACACAATTATATTATATACACACATATAATACACACATTATACACACATATATATATATCACATATATATATATACACACACACATACACACACATATATATACATATATATATATAATATATAACACATATATATATACTATACACACATATAATATATAACAACATACACACATATATATTATATATATACAACACACATATATATTAATACATCATACATAATACATACATAATATATATACATACACATATATATACATACATATATACAACATTCATACATACATATATACATATATATATATCATATATACATACATTATACATACATATATACACATATACATATATACATATATACATACATATATACATATATATATACATACAACACACATACATAATATACATATATACATACATATATACATATATATAATACATATCATATTATATATATATATATATACATAACTACACAGCGCATACATACATACATACATACATACATACATACATACACACACTATATATGTCGGTGTAATCCCTCATTCGTCCAGGAGTGTTCCATTGTAGAAAAAGATTCAGTTGTAGTCATCTGGACTCTGTTTTTTTAGAAAAAACAGAGTCCAGATGACTACAACTGAATCTTTTTCTACAACACTAATATATATATATATATATATATATATATATATACATACATACATACACACATATACACACACACACACACACAGCGTTATTGCTATATTTACAAATGCAACACTTCTGATTAAAATCAATCAATACTGAAAACACAAAGTCAACAGGGACCTACCTGAGGGTCTCTGCCACACTCACCCAGGCCGCGGTGGAAGTACAGGTACCGGGGGCTGGCTGCGCTGACTGGACACGAGCTGAGTCGAAACTTGGCCGGGGAGCTCCAGTGTCGGAGCCGCAGGCGGTCCACACGCACGCTGATCTGCCACAGGCCGCACCACACGTCCAGGCCGAGGGGAGACGCCTGCGTGTACCCGGGCTGCTGCGGCTCAGGGTCAGGGATCAGTAACGAGGCCAGACCGTGTGGAAGTGGACTTTTGTGAGGAACGGGTCTGAACATTTCCCGAGCGACCAGCGGTTGCGGGGCGTGCTTGAATAATGGCAGGTGATGCACGGGGCCTCTGGACTGGACCCGGGACTGGCCCCGGAGAGCACCCGCACACACAGCCCACAGCACGCACATCAGCAGCACCATGTTTGGGTTGAGAGGACCTCCGCCGGGACGTCAGGTGTCTACGGCTGACTCATTAGCGCACCTGCTGCTCTGGACACGGCAACTTGTAGAAAGTCACGCCTCACATTCATTCACCAACACTAACACACAACTTTTGACTGTTTTTAACTCCGTCTAAAACGAACTATAGGCTGCGGAAGAGCATTGGTGACACAAAAACCAAACATCTATGTAGGCTTTGTATTTGGAGCCATTGGCCCAATTTATTAGGCAATCGTTCAAGTTACAATTGAATGGACTGAACACAAAATTGCCTGCTAGGCAGATGGTATTTGACCTAACCAGACATTTCCATACCCATTGGTTCAATGCCTGGATACAAATGAAATGTACAAAAACTGAAATTATCTAATTCCGGCAACCCCCTCTGACCTTTAGAAAGACTTATCAATTTAAAGGATTTTTAACAGATTCAATTTAACAGAATTTCTTAAATATTTGGGTGTGGTCCTCCATAAAGATCTGCCAACAATTTTGGAGAATTACATAGAAGTATAGAGGAGTGTAAATTACACCACCACAGGCATGACATAAAAGAACAACATAGGAATACATAACATTTATTTTGATTATGTTGTTTTGAATTGACCTTCTTTTTACTTGATGGAATACATTTTTGGCAGATTTCAAGATATTTTATTAATTATCACCAATGGACAATACCAATCTATTTACATACATATTTTTGTAATGTATTTTTAAAAAGACAACAAAAAGGTTACAAACATTTTATTAACCAAGAGGAAAGCGATCAAGACTAATCAAAACACATTTTCTGAATTGAATAGTTTCATTTAATTTATTTTTTACCATCCTGTATGTGCCTTTTTTAAAGTCAAATCATTATCACACATGTCTGTCATAATTTATTTATTTATTTCAGGGATAGTGCATACTAATAAACATTTCTGTAAATGTTCCAGAATTTGGCTGTTACAGTCTTTGCTACCAGGGAACGCTGACCGGATCTGAAATCTCAATTAGTAGGAAAATAGTCATAGAAGAGCATTTCAGGGTTGCAGGACATACAGAAACTTTTTACATAAAAAATAATTCCAATTGTGATAATTACTTGTTACTTAGACAGGTTTGAAGATTGACTCCCCACATCCATTCTTAATATTTTTTATTTATTTGATGTAAGACAACATTTTATGTTATGACAATACAATTGTTGTTTAGCAGAAGGATCTAGAATCACCAACAATTCAACCAATATTGTGAGACGAGGTTGCCCTCTCACTCTTCTTGTGGTACACTAATGCTGGTTCCGAGGATGTTTGGAGCTGGTGGGGCCGGTATCTGGAGGAAGACCCCTCTTTCTCCTGGAAAACCTCACATTTAGGGTTTCCACAGGGTGTTCAGATGTTTTGTGAAGAACTGCTGTAGATCTTTCAGCTGTTCGGTTAGCCATAGTAGAACCTCCGGATGGGTTGATGTGATAAACTTTAGACCTTTGTGGTGTTCTTTGAGACGGAGCTCTCGACCTTTGTAATGTTCTTTGTGACAGAGCTGTGAAACCTGAAGACCGTTCAGCTGTTTTTTGAGCTGAAGACTGAAGACTTTTGGATGTTCTTAGAGGCAGAGTGGACCTGCCTGTTTCTCGGTGAGGTGTCGCTGTGGACCTGCCTGTTTCTCGGTGAGGTGTCGCTGTGGACCTGCCTGTTTCCCGGTGAGGTGTCGCTGTGGACTTGCTGCTTGCCTGTTTCTCTGTGAGGTGTCGCTGTGGACCTGCCTGTTTCTCTGTGAGGTGTCGCTGTGGACCTGCCTGTTTCTCTGTGAGGTGTCGCTGTGGACCTGCCTTTTTCTCGGTGAGGTGTCGCTGTGGACCTGCCTGTTTCTCGGTGAGGTGTCGCTGTGGACCTGCCCGTTTCTCTCTGAGTTGTCGCTGCAGACCGTAAGCCTTTTTTTGGCTCATGAAGAGCTGTTGGCTTTGAAGATGGCTGATGTTTCAGGGAAGCAGACTTTTGAGGTAATCTGAGAGGCAGAGCAGGGGAGCTTTCAAGTGTCCTGAGAGAAAGAGTTGTTGACCTTTCAGGTGTTTTGTGGGGCAGAGATGCAGATTTACTTGGTGCTCGGATGAGATGCACGAGAGCTGTGTTAAAACAGTCTGAACACTGGCGTGGCTGGTTCTGAGTGTATCGATTGCATGGCGTTGGAAAGCTCTGCCCGGTGAATGGTCCCTCAGGAGGCTTAGATAATGAAGCAGGACAGGCACATGGGCGTAGCACACTATCCTGCCAGAGCAAAAGGAATATTTTTAATTAAGTTATAGGTCGGTGTAGTCCCTCAGTCATTCAGGTAGGTTCCATACCAAAAGAAAATTTTATTCTGTCAACTGGACAAGCCATTTCACCACTCAAAGTAAGAAAATTTAAATTGGAATTGAACGGGGTTGAAAATTAGCAAACCTGCAGTCTTCCCTCTGTCCTGTCCGTGTTCTGGGCCTTCTGTTGTCGTGTTCCATAAACATGAACCCACCGGCCATTACACAGCGCTTTCTGAGGTTCACCAGGCACTGTCAAACATATCAGGAATCAGGAATCAGGATCAGGAATCAGGATATATTTATTGCCATTGTCAATGAACAGAATTCACAACATAGGAACGTGACTTGATGACAGATGCGACATGAGAGACATGCATAAAGAGCAATCAAAGCCACTACGGGCGGCCGTGTGGCTCCTACTTGGGTGAGACCTCATCAACGTCTGCAGACATGAACACAATCGCAGTATGAAACATAGAACACATCGCATCGACGTATGAAACATGAACACATCGCGGCATTGAAACATGAACAATCGGGATGAAACATGACACATCACATCGCGTATGAAACACTGAACACATCGCGGAATGAAAACAGAACACATCACATAGCGTATGAAACAATGAACACATCGCCGAGATGAAACATGAAACCACAATCACATCGCGTAACTGAACATGAACTTGATGACATCGCGGATGAAACATGACACACATATCACATAGCGTATGAAACATGAACACACACATCGACGTGAAACATGAAATCGCGTATGAACATGAACA
The DNA here is from genome assembly GCA_015082035.1 of Chaenogobius annularis. Taxonomy (NCBI): domain Eukaryota; kingdom Metazoa; phylum Chordata; class Actinopteri; order Gobiiformes; family Gobiidae; genus Chaenogobius; species Chaenogobius annularis. The sequence goes on along the minus strand of BJKM01000306.1, from coordinate 81,933 downwards.
CATCGCGTATGAAACATGAACACATCGCGTATGAAACGTGAACACATCGCGGATGAAACATGAACACATCGCGTATGAAACGTGAACACATCGCGGATGAAACATGAACACGTCATATATGAAACATGGACACATCGCATATGAAACATGAACACATCGCGTATGAAACATGAATACATCGCATATGAAACATGAACACATCACATATGAAACATGGACACATCGCATATGAAACATGAACACATCACATAGCGTATGAAACATGAACACATCACATATGAAACATGGACATCGCATATGAAACATGAACACATTATATATGAAACATGGACATCGCATATGAAACATGAACACATTATATATGAAACATGGACACATCGCGTATGAAACATGAACACATCGCGTATGAAACATGAACACATCGCGTATGAAACATGAACACATCACGGATGAAACATGAACACATCGCGGATGAAACATGAACACATCACGGATGAAACATGAACACATCACGGATGAAACATGGACACATCGCATATGAAACATGAACACATTATATATGAAACATGGACACGTCGCATATGAAACATGAACACATCGCGTATGAAACATGAACACATCGCGGATGAAACATGAACACATCACATCACGGATGAAACATGAACACATCACGGATGAAACATGAACACATCGCGGATGAAACATGAACACATCATATATGAAACATGGACACGTCGCATATGAAACATGAACACATCGCGTATGAAACATGAACACATCATATATGAAATATGAACACATCGCCTATGAAACATGAACACATGGACACATCGCATATGAAACATGGACACATCGCCAATGAAACATGAACACATCGCATATGAAACATGAACACATTATATATGAAACATGGACACATTGCATATGAAACATGAACACATCATATATGAAACATGAACACATCGCGGATGAAACATGAACACATCATATATGAAACATGGACACATCGCATATGAAACATGAACATATCGCATATGAAACATGAACACATTATATATGAAACATGGACACATCGCATATGAAACATGAACACATTATATATGAAACATGGACACATCGCATATGAAACATGAACACATCGCATATGAAACATGAACACATCGCATATGAAACATGAACACATCGCATATGAAACATGGACATCGCATATGAAACATGAACATCGCATATGAAACGAAACATATGAAACATGAACACATCGAACACATATGAAACATGAACACATCGCATATGAAACATGAACACATCGCATATGAAACATGGACACATCGCATATGAAACATGGACTCATCGCATATGAAACATGGACACATCGCATATGAAACATGAACACATCGCATATGAAACATGAACACATCGCATATGAAACATGGACACATCGCATATGAAACATGAACTCATCGCATATGAAACATGAACACATCGCGTATGAGGCGCGTCTCACCTCTGTCTTTCGGACCATCACATGGATCCTTTCCTCGTCTTGCTGAGAGGAAAGCCATGGTCCTGGGGATGGCTGTTGAACCTGGGAGGCATTCATATGTTTGTTTACATTTTACACATTATACTCGGGATGATTTGAGCCATATCTTGATACATGGGTCACGATTTCAATATATTAAAAATGTTGTTGGGCCTCAGAAGAGTAAAAATTTGCTATTTTTTCTGTTCATTTGCTAAATAAAAAAGAACTTTTCAATAAATTAGATAATGTAGTCTACATGTATTTAAGTCAGGGATTTGTTGTTTATTTGGTTTAATGATGAGACTAGTTCTGAAGTTTACTGAAGATAAACGTGTCTCATAAGGAGCATGTGTTCTTGATATATGGTATTTATAGGCTATTATACTTTGCAGCTCAGCTTCTTCATTGACTTTTATTACGCCCGATTGACTCTTGTATAACGGCGTTATGTTCAAGAATGGTAGTATGTATTAATAGTTCGATCTTAGGGCCACTGTTGGTTGTACAGTCTGATAAAGGCGGATGTGATGCTGTGCTTATAACACAGACAAACAAATCCCCTAAAACTTTCTCATTGTCTTTGCCCACAACCCCAATCAAGAGAATGCTAAATAGCAACCTAAAATCTGGTGAGTTTACTATGTCTAACTTTACTGGTATGCCTAGCTCTGTTCGCAGTGTTGTGTGTTTGCCTAGCATAGGGCTGCCGCAGCGGACGTGACGTCGCCGCGAGCGCTTGAATAGCAGCTTACATCGGCAGACTCACAGTTTACTGCGAAAGGACGGCAAGCTTACCCTTTTTCTAGTGCACCAAAATGTCCACACAGTGCACATGCCGCGACACATGAGAATCAAGCCCAACACGCAAGTCTGATTGAACCACCAGTATCAAACCATTCAATACTATTTTGAGGATCATCCCAGCCCTACATTATACTATTTGTTATTACAGTGTGTGTAATCTGATCATACCTCTCAAACAAAGAAAAGACAGGAAGTCTTCCGTCTTGGGCCGACGTCTCGTTAGACTGGTTACCATGGTGATCCTGGTGCACACTGGGAGTCCAGGTGAGTTTGGTGGAGACTGGGCAAACTTCCTCTGAGCCTGCACCTTTGGTCTGAAGCCACAGAAACAATCATAGTACATGGCCTTTACCATCCTCGGTGAAGCTCAGAACCTACCTGCTGTCATCCTGCTCTGTGTTGACAGGGGGCAGTCCAGAGTTTGTCTGCAGGGCAAGTTTCCAGCTGCCTCTCTTGCATTTCGGAACAGTCTCCCCTGAAAAAGGCCCATAAACTCATACTCAATCTATCACTGAAACACCCAAACTGGGTAGCACTTTAAAATACAGCCTGTTACTTAGTAGTTATTTACGGTGGAACTTACTAGACACTTTCAGTGGTGCTTCTAGTGGTAGTTACATTTGTACTTGTACTGACACATACTTCACATGCGCTAGATATATTACTTATGTGGTAGTTTGCGGTACTTATAGTGGCACTTATATAGATAATTACAGTGACATAGCAATACTTAGTGGTACATGTATTGGTACTTATAGCAGTACTACTTAAAGTGTTAGTTACAGTATGTGTTGGTAGGTATAGTGAAAGGTTGGTAGTATGCATTGGTAAATGAAAGTGTTAACAGTGTTGGAATTAAACTTGATTATTATACCATAAGAATGCCTGATGTATAATGAAATATGTATCTGTCACTGTTATGTGAAAGTTATGTTTGTTTGTTTTTAATTGTGTTTTTTTTATGTGAATGATATATTAAAGTCTGTTACAATTGTGGTATTATTAAAGATATGTGTGTGTTGCTTCAGTGTTTCAAATGTAAAATTTAAGACATTCTTATGGTATCTAATAATAATAATAATCTATGTCTCACTAACGGCAGGTGAATATGGACCAGTGGATTCACTCACTGTATCAAACAGATCAGTGTGTGGATGCAGAACAACTTTCTCCAGCTGAAATCATTGTCTTTGGCCCACAGAAACAAAGAGAAAGTGTTAACAGTCACCGCCAGAGTCTCGCTCTAAAACCTACAAATCAAGTTAGAAATCTGAGGGTAATAATGGACTCAGACTTGAATTCTAACAGCCACGTCAGATCAATAACATCAGCAGCTTTTTACCATCTAAAGAACATTTGTCTCTAGTAGATTAGACTACTGTAACGGCCTGCTCACTGGCCTCTCCAAACGAGCTGTAAAACAGCTGCAGTACATCCAGAACGCTGCTGCTCGGGTCCTGACTAGAACCAGGAGGTAAGTACGATTCACATTAGTCCTGTGCTCAGGTCTCTGCACTGGCTCCCTGTGGCTCAGAGAATAGACTTCAAAGCAGCTCTGCTTGTATACAAGTCTCTCCATGGCCTAGCTCCAAAGACTCTGAGGACCTCAGGGCCCGGCCTCCTGCTGGTGCCCAGTAAGGACTAAACATGGACCAGCCTGCTGGTGCCAGAGTCCGTCCGACTAAACATGGACCGGCCTCCTGCTGGTACCCAGAGTCATCACTAAACATGGACCGGCCTCCTGCTGGGCTGCCAGAGTCCAGCCTAAACATGGACCGGCCTCCTGCTGGTGCCAGAGTCCATAATAAACATGGACTGGCCTCCTACTTGGTGCCCAGTCAGGACTAAACATGGACCGGCCTCCTGCTTGGTGCCAGAGTCCAGCCTAAACATGGACCGGCCTTCCTGCTGGTGCCAGAGTCCATACTAAACATGGACTGGCCTCCTACTGGTGCCCAGTAAGGACTAAACATGGACCAGCCTGGCTGGTGCCAGAGTCCGGACTAAACATTGGACAGCCCCTGCCTGCTGGTGCCCAGAGTCATCGGACTAAACATGGACCGGCCTCCCGGCCTCCTGCTGGTGCCAGAGTCCATACTAAACATGGACTGGCCTCCTGCTGGTGCCCAGTCAGGACTAAACATGGACCGGCCTTCTGCTGGTGCCAGAGTCCAGCCTAAACATGGACCGGCCTCCTGCTGGTGCCAGAGTCCATACTAAACATGGACTGGCCTCCTACTGGTGCCCAGTCAGGACTAAACATGGACTGGCCTCCTGCTGGTGCCAGAGTCCAGCCTAAAACATGGACCAGCCTCCTGCTGGTGCCAGAGTCTGGCCTCCTGCTGGTGCCAGAGTCCAGACTAAACATGGGGATCACCATTTCAATTTTTGTTTTAGGATTTTTTGGCCCGTTGGTTTTCTTACACTGGACAACTGAGCATGAAATGGAGATGAGAGAGAAGGGAGGACATGCAGTAAATTGTTGGAGCCGGAATTCGAACTCACGACACTGCGGCCGGCTGCACATGGAGTCTGGCATAAATACCACCATAAGTACCAGCATATGGTCCCCACATTGTAAAGGTAATATTATAGTAATACTAAATAAGTATCACTGTAACTACCCCTGGAAGTACCACTGACAGTATGTACTACTTTTTACAGTAAATATCTATTAAATAACAGGCCGTGTTTAAAAGTTCTTCCCAAGACTGTTTTAGACGTATTTGTGTATTCTCTCTGTTGAGACTGAAACTGATTTTGTTTCATATTGAACGGCATTTGTGCCTTGAACTATCCAAGACCTGTTCAAAATTCTGTAGCCCATAAGAGCAAAAACCCTCCGGGACACAAACCTGCAGGCTTGTTCGTGTTGTCAGCGCTGGCACGGATCTTCACCGAGTGGCTGTTAGCCGTGCTGCTGCGGCTCAGGGCAGGTCTGGGAGGGTTGAGGGCAGTCGTAGTGGTGAGGACGATCCTGGTGCTGAGGGCTGCTCTGGAGGCAGTGAGGGCAGGTCTGCTAGCGGTGAGGGCGAGTGTGCTTGGACGGCCTGCAGTTCTGGTGCTCTGTGTAGTTCTGATGCTCTGTGCCATTCTGCTGGGGGCCAAGGTAGGTCTCCTTGAAGTGAGGGCAGTTCTTTTGGAGGTGAGGCCTATTCTGGTGGGGATGAGAACAGTTCTTTTGGGAGAGCGAGAAGTTCGTTTGGGGGTGAGAGCAGTTCTGACAGGAGCACCTCTGGTGGGGATGAGAACAGTTCTTTTGGGGGTGATGGGTGTTCTTTTGGGGGTGGCAGCAGTTCTGACAGGGGCAGTTCTGGTAGAAGTGTGGGCAGTTCTTTTGGTGGCAGTTCTGGCAGGTGCAATTCTAGTCCGCCTGGGGGGGCTGAGAGTCTTATGGGAGCGCAGTGTTCTACTGGTCAAGGCCTTCCCCTCACAGGTCTTCACACTCCTCTTAGACTGGATAAGTGGTTCCTGGGGACGGGCTGCTGTACGAGACTGTTGGGGGCCCCTGCCTGGGTGCTGCTGGTGTGGGCTCTGTGTGGCTGCTCTGGGGCCAGGAGGCCTAGTCTTGGGAGCGACAGTGCGTCTGACGCTTGCATTCTGAGTGAGGGTGCGTGAGCGCTGGTGCATGGCTCGCTGAGTGTCTTTGAATTCCCTGAGGGACAGAAAGAGCACTTTGCGTACAAGGCGTTCTTCACCCCATGGCATCCCCTCACCGATGTCCTACGGGCAGGACCCAGTGTAATTAGAGAAATGCAAGTCCTAATAAATAGTCATCAATGGAAAACTGAAAGCACATTCATAAAATCTATTGATCTATTTTTTTCAACTAAATTACATTTTGGTAACACCCAAAATCCTTACCTCAATGGACAAGGGAGTACAACTATAGAGGATATACAATTTACAATCTATTCATATATTCACAACTGCTATTTTGGATTGGAGCCCCAGCACTAATAAATGTAGTCAAATTTGATTTGTGCAAAGAATTGGTCTAAGTTTACTTAACGTTCAACATTTGGAAAAACAGCTTGTTCTTATGTGGCCGTCTGTCAGTGGACTATGTGTCCAGAGCTGATCACATGTTCATAAAACAGTTTCACGCCTGGCAAAACTTTAAACCAAACTTTCTCCCTTCAATGTTGACTGATGAGTCTGGAGAAGGTGTGATGTTCTGGGAAAGAGTGAATGATTTGATGTATGTAAAATACGATTTTACGCTGCTGGGAGGACTGGATGTTAATGGTGCTACGGAACTTTTATGATGGTCTGGTTTTTGTAGTGCCATTTCCCTTGAATGTTTGATTTTATGAACATTAACCTTAGCCCACCCAATTACAACAGGTGGAAATGAACACTTGTACAACAACATGGTACAATGTATCTCTCCTGATAAGGCTCATGGATATTGTGCACTGTCTAAATCTAAACTATGAATTGGGTCCACATTATTGATCCCTGTCTCTCTCTCTCTCTCTCTCTCTCTCTCTCTCTCTCTCTCTCTCTCTCTCTCTCTCTCTCTCTCTCTCTCTCTCTCTCTCTCTCTCTCTCTCTCTCTCTCTCGTCTCTCTCTCTCTCTCTCTCTCTCTCTCTCTCTCTCTCTCTCTCTCTCTCTCTCCTCTCTCTCTCTCTCTCTCTCTCTCTCTCTTTCTCTCTCTCTCTCTCCTCTCTCTCTCTCTCTCCTCTCTCTTCTCTCTCTCTCTCCTCTCTTTCTCTCTCTCTCTCTCTCTCTCTCTCTCTCTCTCTCTCTCTCTCTCTCTCTCTCTCTCTCTCTCTCTCTCTCTCTCTCTCTCTCTCTCTCTCTCTATGCACTGTGGTTCCAAGATCTGTCGAAAACGGACATTGACAAGCAGTATGGCCACAATGTCACCTGTTGTGCCTGTTTCATCTTACCCACAAACCCCCGGGAGTCGAACCCTGGACCTGCTTACCTTCTTGCTGTGAAGCCAGAGTTTTTGCCTACATTTTACCATTAGACTCTGGCAAGATAGGCATCATAAAGTGCCTGTGCTGGTACTGTAATTCAGGTGTTATTCAAAAACTACACTAGGCCTGTAAAACGTACCCAGCCCTAAACGAGGAAGGACTTACATATCTCTTCTTGATGCGGATGCGCTTGGGCCGCTCTGCGCTCATGTTCCCAGTCTGCAGGTGAACACACAGACAACCGTGCTGGCCCTGGAACAACAACAGCACTCAGTCCACACGGTTGGTTCATAATGATGCTGAAATAGGTTAGCCAATAACACAATAATAGCAATAACCACTGAATACAACCATGCGAGGCTCTGAAAGCTTACCTATACAATGGAACGTTTAGGAAGACCTAAGCTACGGCTACGCACGGCTAAAGGAAAACGCTCCAATCTGAAAAGAACATGAGTGGTTTTATGCGGGTTTAAGTGCGTTCCGTCAGCGTCTCCGTAGCGCACAGCTCAAACAGATTGTAGTCTAATGGGGGAGGATGTGCACCTGCATCAGGACCAGGACCAGAGTCGGGTCACGTGAGCTACCGTACCGTACGTTTCCAAAGCCGTGTCACGTGCCCATTTGCAGCCTTTGCATATCAATTGGTCCGTCCACTCACCCTGCAGTGCGCATGCGTGCCCACTGTTCGGGATAACCATGGGGACAACCCGTAGACCGTTAAATGAAATACAGTCTATGGGATAACCCGAGATAACCGATTTGGAGAATTGCCCTGTATAGACTATTTATTTTGTAATAGCCTAGGTGTGTTTTTATACATATTTGTATTACAGTGATACTGTGATACCGGATTTTTTGCAATAAACAATGATAATGGGAAAATAAAAACAAATAATAATAATAAAAAAAACCAAATAATAATAATAATAATAATAATAAAGTATTATTCCAATATACAAAAGTATATTAACATTTTATGCCAAAATATATACAAAATAAAATAATAGCAATAATAAAATGTTAGGAAAAACTTTAGAATATTACTTACATCCCCGGCCTATGGGGCTCAGCCCTTTATATTTCATTTGAAATGCTTTTACTATTTTTAAGCCATTTTTTACAGTAACATTACCTGTTTTTCTTCAATAGCTTTTAGGGCATTTGACCCAGTGACCCCAAACCACTTTAGAATATGACTTCAACCTTAAGCCTATGGGTTCAGCCCTTTATATCATTTACAAAAAAAAATTCAAACATTAAATAAAAGCTATTTTTAAAAGCTCAGGCAATTATATCTGCTTTTGATAGCTTTTTGTATTTTTTAAGGAATTCTTTCATTAATTAACAGTTTTTCACAATGAAATGTGACAAAATCAGACAGGTAAAAACAGTTATTTACATTGGGGCCAGTATTATTATTATTAATATCATTTATTTATTTTACAATAGCTTTTAGAGCATTTGACCCAGTGAACCCAACTCAGTTTTAGAATATTACTTTGACCTCAGGTTTGTTTGTTAACAGTGAAATTACCAGGTTTTCTTCAGTAGCTTTTAGGGAATTTGACCCAGTAACCCCAGACTGCTTGAGAATATTACTTACACCTCAGGCCTATGTGGCTCAGCCCTTTATATCCTATTTTAAAAACTTTTACTATTTTGAGGGATTTTTTTAACTGGAAAATTACCGGTTTTTCTTCAATAGCTTTTAGAGCATTTGACCCAGTGAGCCCAAACCACCTTAGACTGTTACGTAGGTTGCTGCTTAAAGCTTAACTACTAAAAGCTTTTCTTTCATCAAAACATTTAATGCTATTACTGATAATCACGCCCCTCTTAAAAGAGTCAGGGTCAACAATAAGAATAATCCCTGGTTCTGTCCAGACGTTGCTGCATTATCTCGAGAACATGACAAAGCCTGGGCAGAAGCCACGGCAACCAAATCAGCAGCAGATTGGCAACAGTTTTGTCATAAGGGCAATAAATATGTCTCTACTGTTCGTAAAGCCAAAACATCTTACTATGTCAATACTTTCACGGACATCCTCGAACCTAGGTTACTTTTGTTATCAGCCCCACTAATAGTAAATTGTTTAACTCGTGTTTTTAATCTCACAATTCGAACTGAAAGTATCCCATTACTGTGGAAAACTGCTTTTGTTCTCCCTTTACACAAAGGAGGCCAGAAAAAATGGTTTGAATAATTTCCGTCCAATCTCAAAACTGTCCTGCCTGGTAAAACTCTTAGAAAAGCTCATAAGTAACCAGGTCCGTGCATTCTTAACCAAATATTCCATTTTAAATAGCTACCAGTCTGGATTTAGACCAGGATATAGCACTATCACAGCTACGACCAAAGTTATAAACGATATTGCTATTGCATTGGACAGCCATGAGGAATGTGCTGCTGTTTTTGTTGATTTGTCAAAGTTTTTGTGATTGTCAAAGGCCTTTGATTCAGTAGATCATTGTATTCTCTATGGAGCGTCTGGATGCTGTTGTGGTTTTCGATACCAATTCTAAAAAAATAGTGTGCCCGATGACCTCAAAAAAGAGCTCAAGCTGTTTCTGCTGGAATAACTTGGCAATCTGAATTTTCTTACCTTAATAAAGGTGTTCCTTAAGGCTCTTGTCCTTGGACCACTGTTATTTACCAATTTATATAAAACTCAATTGGGCATTTAATCTAAAACACAGGTAGCATCCACTTGTATGCAGATGATGCAATTCTGTATGCTACGTCACCTCCTGCGTGCTGGAGCCCCCTGCAGTTCGCCGACAAGAGCCAACAGGCCTGTAAGACAACACCAATCAACTTGGCACTTCATCCTGCAGCATCTGGACTCCCAGGGAACCTACGCCAGGATCCTGTTTGTGGACTTTCAGCTCTGCATTCAACACCATCCTCCCGGCTCTGCTCCAGGACAAGCTCTCCCAGCTCAATGTGCCCGAGATCACCTGCAGGTGGATCACTTGACTTCCTGACGGATCGGAGCAGCGCGTTGCGGCGGGGGAAGAATGTCTCAGAGACTCGGACTATCAGCACAGGAACTCCACAGGGCTGTTGTACTTTCTCCTCTGCCCTTCTCCCTGTACACAAAACTGCTGCACCTCCAGCCAACAACTCCGTAAACTGATCAAGTTTTGCGGACGACACCACCCTCATCAGGCTAATCTCGGACAGGGATGAGAGTGTCTATAGGAGGGAGGTGGAGCCGTACTGGTGTCCTAGTGCAGCGGGTAACAACCTGGAGTTCAACGCCCAGAAGACAGTGGAGAATTGATCGTGGACATTCAGGAAAGTCACGAGCCCCCCAGCCCCCCCTCATCATGACAGACTCCCCCATCACCACCGTGGACTCCTTCCGCTTCCTGGGCACCACCATCACCCAAGACCTCAAGTGGGAGCCCTCCATCAGCTCCCTCATCAAGAATGCCCAGCAGAGGATGTACTTCCTGCGGCAGCTGAGGAAAACCAAGCTGCCAATGCAGATGATGGTGCAGTTTTACACGGCCATCATTGAGTCCATCCTCACCTCCTCCATCACCGTGTGGTACACTGGAGCCACAGCCAGGGACAAACACAGACTACAGCGCATTGTGTGTTCTGCTGAGAAGGTGATTAGCATTCTTTATTTCTAAAGAAGAATGACAATCTGGCTTTAAGATTATTTGTCAGATCTTGTACGTGTTTGTTGAAGGAGAGATTATCATCAATCCAGATGCCCACGTATTTGTAACGGAGTACTTGTTCAATTATATTATCAAGCGTGAAAATAGATATATTTTTTGGGTCAATAGAGTGTCTTTTGGAGAAGAGCATACATTTTGTTTTATTTGAATTCATGAATAATTTTAAATTAACACAGTTGTGTTGGATGGAGTGAAAATCCTCTTGAATATTTTGAATCACTTGTGCACAAGAAGAATCAGAATCAGAATCAGAATCAGAATCAGAAAGGGTTTATTGCCATTGTCAATGAGCAAAATTCACAAACATAGGAACTTACCTTGGCATTAAGGTGCAACACAAAACACTGATCAATAATAAAAACAACATATATTCAATCAAAAGGGCATGCATTAAGAAACAATTTAAAATGACTATAGTATAAAATAAAAATAAAAATAGGCATTACAATGTACACAAGATTACAGTTACATTTAGAGTTGTAGTGCAGAAAGTGACAGTGCAGTGAGTGATTGATTGAATTGCAGTTAAAGTGGCAGGTGTTTTAAGAAGTGTTCATGAGTCCAACGGCAGAGGGAAAGAAACTATTCTTGTGGCGGGAGGTTCTGGTCCGGATGGACCGTAGCCTCCTGCCTGAGGGGAGTGGTTCAAATAGACCATGTCCAGGGTGAGAAGGGTCAGCTGTGATCCGACCTGCTCGTCCCAGAGCCCTGGAGACGTACAGGTCCTGCAGAGATGGAAGTCTGCAGCCGATCACCTTCTCAGCAGAACGCACAATGCGCTGTAGTCACTGTTTGTCCCTGGCTGTTGCTCCAGCGTACCACACTGTGATGGAGGAGGTGAGGATGGACTCAGTGATGGCCTTGTAAAACTGCACCATCATCTGCGCTGGCAGCTTGGCTTTCCTCTGCTGCCGCAGGAAGTACATCCTCTGCTGGGCCTTCTTGATGAGGGAGCTGATGGAGGGCTCTCACTTGAGGTCCTGGGTGATGGTGGTGCCCAGGAAGCGGAAGGAGTCCACAGTGGTGATGGGGGGTGTCTGTCATGATGAGGGGGGGCTGGGGGGCTGTGACTTTCCTGAAGTCCACGATCATCTCCACTGTCTTCTGGGCGTTGAACTCCAGGTTGTTACCGCTGCACCAGGACACCAGCCGGTCCACCTCCCTCTGTAGACAGACTCATCCCCGTCCGAGATGAGCCCGATGAGAGGGTGGTGTCGTCCGCAAACTAGATCAGTTTTACAGAGTTGTGGCTGGAGGTGCAGCAGTTTGTGTACAGGGAGAAGAGCAGAGGAGAAAGTACACAGCCCTGTGGAGTTCCTGTGCTGATAGTCCGAGTGTCTGAGACATTCTTCCCCAGCCGCACGCAAGTCAGTGATCCACCTGCAGGTGGAGTCAGGCACGTTGAGCTGGGAGAGCTTGTCCTGGAGCAGAGCAGGGAGGATGGTGTTGAAAGCAGAGCTGAAGTCCACAAAACAGGATCCTGGCGTAGGTTCCCGGGGAGTCCAGATGCTGCAGGATGAAGTGGAGTGCCAGGTTGATTGTGTCGTCTACCGACCTGTTGGCTCTGTAGCCGAGCTGCAGGGGGTCCAGCAGGGAGGAGGTGAAGGACTTGAGGTGGGGCAAGACCAGGCGTTCAAATGACTTCATGACTACAGACATCAGTGCCACTGGCCTGTAGTCATTAAGTCCAGACTTGAAGCAGGCTAGGACATGGCATGACCCCAGGGAGGTATTAAAAATGTCTGTGAAGACGGGGTTAACTCTCCTGCGCAGTGTCTTAATGTGGCTAACGCCATGCAATTTACGCACATGGACGCATTAAAAAGAGCACATACCAAGGATAAAAAATTCTGACTTTGAGCCCAAGAGATTAGTTTACTATCTCACCCAAATCTTTTGTCTAAAACTAATATTATGTTCAGCTCTTGTAAAATATAATAATTACTAATGTTCCTGTATAACTGTCTAAATGATCTAGAAGTGAAATGAAATGTGCCTTGTTAATTTCAGAATGGGATTTTATATTGGCAAGGGAATACATGAAAGGTAATATGTGCATTTAAGTCACTTTATAAAGAGAGAGATCTGTGTTTCTAGAGAAAATATATTTCATAATCAGAACAGAGCTTGTTTGTCATGTTCACAAAGTCTCACTTATGGCAGTCAACAGAAACCATAATCAAGACTAAACGTTTTTCCTTCCAATTCATTGGTTTAAGTGGTCTCTTTTTATATTAATGTGTTACAGAAAACACATTAAAATTAGCCGCAATTTACAGTTAAAATTAAACTTAACTGATTTTTTTTTTTTAAACAGCAATTGTATTTTCACAAAGTGAATTTTAAAACATTGTATTTTCATACATTCAAATGTAAAACAGGACAAACTGGATATTAAAGCATTGTATTAAAAAAAAAAATCATAATAATTCAAATACATAAATTCAGTATAAAATAAAAGCTTTGGTAATAAAAACACAAAATAACCTTCAAAAACGGAGTCAAATGCCCTAAAAGCTGTTGAAGAAAAACTGGTAATGATACTGTAAAAAATGCCTTAAAAATTCTATAAATTATTAAATCAGATATAATGCACCTCATAGCCATGAATGAAAAGCATTTTTCTAAAGTGATTTGGGGTCACTGGGTCAAATTCATCTCATTTGTGTTAAATGAACTAAATAATTTGCTGATATATAGTATATTTCATCTTTTGTAAAACATTATTTTTGTATTCTCTTCACTTTCCTGTCAAGTAATCAAAATGTCAACTACAAAACTGGCCCTTTACCAAAAAACAAAACAAAAAACAAATATCTGAATATCTGTGGAATGTCCAATATCCAACAAACTTCACCATGGTGAAGATGTTCAGACCAGTGTTCTGACGATGAACAATTTGCTCCTGAGTAAAAAATGTGACAACCAAGCCCGGTCTCCTCCGGTCCCTCCCGGGCTCCCCCGGTCTCCCGTTCACGCTCTTGTCGCCTCCTCCTCCGCGGCAGCAGAGGGCAGCACAGCGCGTCACAAACAATCCTCTGTCATTACGCAGCGTCACGTGGCTCCTCGGCAGCAGCCGACCACTTTATTTTGCTTTGGCCGTGTCCGGTGTCAGCTCGGTGCTTTGGTTCGGTTCTTTATAGGTACTTGAGCAGAAGTGCGATGTTTGAGCATCTGAAGGAGCGGCTTCAGTCTGTGCAGCAGGACTTCAGCTCTGGGTCAGTGTCTGCGTCCATTCCCGCCTCTCAGGGCATTGGGGTTTGTCATGGATCTAGTAAATCCAGCCTGTTTTTACACAGTGGTAAAGGTCAAAAGTAAGACCACACTGTCTGCATTGCGTGAATTGTGCTTTGTTGTGAGTGTCCTATTTAGCAGTTATTCCAGTTATTGTGTGGGACTTTTAAGGAAGAAGAATATAATGCTCTTTAGACATCACAAGTTTGTAAATGAATGCTTTCTAAATTCTGGAAGTGGAACATAATGTGATTTCAATAGAAAAACTCAATTATGTGGTTTTTGTCAGAGTAAAAGCACTGCTGAGCTGCTCTAAACACATTTAACAATTGATCTGACTGCGTTTGGAGGCTGATGAGAGAAGTATTTGTGACAAATGTAAAATCCTTATTTTTTAGGTTTAACCGGACAAATAATCACATCATGTTTGAGTCCACAATACTTTTCCATGTTGCCTCTAGATAAATTACATACTTCACAGCACTTTATACCTTTTAGTGAAGCTCAAACACAATTTTGAGGCTTGAAAAATTGTTTGTTTTTTGTGCCTTCTTTTTTTTGTAATAGAAGAGTAAACCAACTGACATTTCTATCCCTGATATTCAGCGCTTACTTTTTGTTGTAGAGACTTAAAACTATTAGTATTGAATTTTGAAGATTCTGAAGAGCATTTTAAAGGGTCCATACGGTTTGAGTTTGTGTCGTTTTCAAGCCACATTTCCCCAGTGCGCTCAGCTGACCGTCATGTGCCTGGAATTACACAGAGGCTGATTGGTTCTCGTCTGTGGAATTTGGGAACACTATCAAATTCTATCATATGCCAACACAATTCAAAGTCACAGAGGCTTCAGCACGGGCCTATACGATAGACTTTGTATTTTTTCGCACAGGCCTAACTATATTCTCTTTCCAGGTTCAAGACTCTGGGGGACAAGTCAAAAGAGTCCAAAGTTTTAAGGAAACCAAGGTAACTCCCTTATCTATTATTCAAAGGGCGTATGACAAATATGGATTTTTAAAACAAATAAAAATGTATTCAAATATGAATTTCGTGAACATAAACAGTGCAGATTTTTAATTAACAATTACAATTGATCCTCCAAAGTCCGAACTCTGCTCCAAAACACATTAAAAAGACCTAAATGCGTTATTGATCATTAAAAATGACCAAATCTTAAATGTATTTAAATGCACAGCCTTTATATTCTCTTTATATTGACATTGCTGCTGTATCTAATGTGTATCAGCACCAGACCAATGTGGTCACCTCTAGACATACATTGGCCTGGGCGATATAGCACTTTTCAGCATTTCAGCTATTTTTGTTTAAATCTCAGCCTGAGGGGCCGATATTGTATCTGGGCTGACCTGGTGCCTAAAGAACATGCATAGACCTTTATTTGAACAGTTAAGTGTGAAGAGAGAACGGCGTAAAACGGGCCTACACAGCTGTCTTATCTAGTTTGTAGTAAAACAGGGCTGTGGGTGAGTTTGTTGTAAATGAAAATTATATAATTTGGAGAAAATAATTTTATCGGCCATCGATTTCTCTGGATTCTAAACAATCGGCATCATCCGTGGAAACGCCATATTCATTGATCTCTAGTTAGTACCTCTGTGTACTCAAAGGTCCTTTTTAAAAAAAAAAAAAGGAAAAAAAAAAAAATCTCTTTTTAAAAAAAAAAAAAGGAAAAAAAAAAAAAGCACTTTTTATGCTAAAATGTTTCTTTATCAAAAGTATACCTGGAGTTGTACCGTCTCCAGAGCTCGTCCATTTCTCATCTTCTTGTCTTCTTCTTGTGGACCTGACATTGTGTTTTGAATCGACTAGTAGGATTTCTGTCTTGTCCACAAGCGCTCCTCCAGGTTTTCAAAAGGGTACTCATTTGGATACTTCAGCTCAGCCTGCCTTCACTACACAGCTGCCCATGGTCAACACCAGGAGCTTTAGTCACATTAGGACACACCCATTACACTGTGAGACAGCACAGCTCCAGTAATGTCTTGTCCTTGTGTGTTTTCAGGCATGAAGAGCGTCTGGTACACTTCAGCGCTGGACTGCACATCCTCCACAGGTAAGTCTGTCTCTGAAAAACAGAATGACGCTATTCACGATTATTGACACCATTCACACTGTGTAATAGGTCAATATTCCTCCAGTGCCGTGTCTTCCTTTAGCTCCACCCCCTCTGACACACTTATTTTGCAACCTTTTTCATTAGTGTAAACCTCGGGCCATTACAAGTTTAGGGTCTTTTGTTTCAACTTGTCCTCGTTTGGTCCCAGGAACCGGAAAATGAAAATTTGTGTATGAGGTAAAGTGGTGCCATAGTCACAGTGTCACGCAGAAATGAAATGTGGAGCAAAGAATTCTGACATGATGAGCAATACAGCAATATAACATCATAGGGGTTTATGCATATCAGCTTCCAATTATTAGAACATGTATTGGACTGTCTGTGTCAGATTACTCTCTTTATAATTTTTTGTGTACAAATAAACTGATACGGTTTTATGTTTTATTGGCACTGAGCTGCACCCCATTGTCACTGTTTTAGGGACTCAGTATCTTGCGAGAGCGAAAAGGAGCAGCTCTGCCATTTTCATTTTGTAGAAATGGTTCTCAACTCCTGTTGTAGTGTGTGAGCAGCTTTATGAAATCAAACTTGATAAAGATATGACATAAACGGCCACATAAAGTCTATGGCTTTTTCAGAGGGTTAAATATCCATATGTTGCCATGAGGTCTTACATTAATTCTGATTCAGAAAACCTCATTTATCCCTGAGAGTAATTCATTTGTAGCTCCACAGCCGAGATATGAAAACAAACTCTTTCAATGCCATAAGAATTGGTGTTTAGCAGCTTAATAGCTGAAGGTATGAAAGACGGCAAAATTGCATAAAGTGCTGTCACAGACATTAAGCGAACAAAGTTTCCTCTAAGTAAATTCTCTGTGTGCTTTTTTTTCATAATTATGTCAGTTTTGTATTCAATCTTCAGCTGTGAGTCAAATATGTCCACAATCTCTACATTTTCATTGTGAATGGTGCTTAAGCTGCTTGTGTCCATTTATTTAAAATAAGATGAAAGACGATCCTCTAAAATGTGAGGCTACATCTTATTTAAGGCCAAAGAAAAATCTGAAAATAAAATACGTGCATGTGATCTTAGCATCATCAACTCCTCTGAACTATCTGCAGGGGGTCTACTTTGCCATATATCAGTAACTTTTCAAAGATTTTCATAGCCAGGGCTTTAAGTGCTACAATGTCACCCGCTGTCACATTGTAGCATGGCACTTGTCCACTCCTCCCTCCTGTGCGGACGTGTTTTCCTTGGAGGAGCAGCGGCTCTACTCCGAGCTCCTCTCGTGTGACTGAGCTCCTCACCCTATCTCTAAGGGAGCGCCCATTCACCCTGCAGAGGAAACTCATTTCGGCCGCTTGTAGCCGCGATCTTGTCCTTTCGGTCATTACCCAAAGCTCATGACCATAGGTGAGGGTAGGAACGTAGATTGACCGGTAAATCGAGAGCTTTGCCTTTCAGCTCCTTCTTCACCACAACGGTCCGATACAGCGACCACATCACTGCAGACGCTGCACCGAGCTGCCTGTCAATCGCACCCTTCATCCTTTCCTCACTCATGAACAAGACCCCAGAAGGACTCTCCACCCACCTGGAGGGGGCAAGCCACCTTTCTCCAGTTGAGATCCATGGTCTCGGATTTGGAGGTGCTGATCCTCATCCCAGCTGCTTCACACTCATGTTGCAGGTCCAGGTTTGATGGAGCCATCAGGACAACATCATCTGCAAACAGCAGAGATGAGATCCTGTATTCCCCCTAAACGGACACCCTCTGACCCCTGACTGCGCCTCGAAATTCTGTCCATAAAAACAATTAACAGAACCGGTGACAAAGGTCAGCCCTCGCGGAGACCAATATGTACTGTGATAAGGTCTGATTTATTGCTGGCAATGCAAACACAGTTCCTGCTCCGGTCATACAGAGACCGGACAGCCCTGAGCAAAGGGCCCCATACCACATACTCCCGGAGCTCTCCCCAAAGGACACCACATGGGACACAGTCTAACACCTCCAGATCCACAAAGCACATGTGGACTGGTTGGGTGAACTCCCATGAACCCTCAAGGACCTGATGGAGAGTATAGAGCTGGTCCAGTGTTCCACACCCAGGATGAAAACCACACTGTTGCTCCTGAATCCGAGGTTCAACTATCGGTCGGTTTCCCCTCTCCAGTACTCTGGAATAGACCTAACTGGGGAGGCTGAGAAGTCTGATCCCTCTGTAGTTGGAGCACACCCTGCGGCCGTGCCATTCCAGAGGCACTGTCCATAACTGCCGTGCTGTGTTGCAGAAACATGTCAGCCAAGACAGTCTTACAACGTCCAGAGACTTAGGGTACTCTGGAGGGATCTCATCCATCCACCGAGAGAGCCACCGAGGCAAACAACCTCAGTGACTTCAGTTTGGGTGATGGATGAGTCAGCCTCAGAGTCCTCAGTCTCTGCTTATTCTTGGGAAGATGTGACAGAGGTCCTCAAAGTATTCCTCCTTCCACCGTCCGATCCCCTTCTTCAGCCTGATGGCATTACTTACTTCTGGTGCCCACCGGGTTCAAGGGTTGCGACCGTTACCTGCGACCTTGAGAGCAGCCGCATTGACTATGGAGCTTGAGAACATGGTCCAATCGGCCTCAATGTCCCCAGTCTCATCGGAGAGAAACTCTCCCGTAGGTGTGAGTTGAAGACCCTGCTGGCAAAGGGGTCCTCCAGACGTTCCCAACAGACCCTCAGAATGCGCTTGGGCCCGCCAAGTCTGTTTGGTTTCCCCCTCCGCCAACGGATCCAACTCGCTACCAGATGGTGATTGGTTAAAAGCTCTGCCTGAGTGTCCAAGACATGTGACCGAAGGTCAGATGACAACAACATGACAACATGATGACAGTCGATCATTGACCTCCTGCCTAGGGTGTCCTGGTGCCACGTGCACTGATGGACACCCGTTGCCCGACAGTGGGCTCTGCATTGCTGTTCAGCCTGTAAGCGCGACACAACAGACGTGGTTGGAGACGTGTCCCCAACCCGACCCTCTGGTGTACTGGGGTGAACAAGTGGCTTAGCTGTGGGACTATAAGAAAGCCCACACCAGTCTGCTGCCTCTCCTTGCGGGCAATGCCAGACAAGTGGAGCATCCAACCCCTCTCAAGGAGATGGGTTCTATTAGTTAATTAGTGATGTGAATTTATTTTTGTATAGGCCAGAATCACAGCAGCAGCTGCAGCCTAAAAAAAATAATATTGAGGTAAACATTTGTACCATTTGTACTGCTGTGTGTGCAGGTACGAGGAGAGCTGGTATCAGCTGCACAGGAAAACCAAGGACTGTGCTCAGGCGGCTCAGGTACATGCACATATTTCTTTAAATTAAATCCCAAGTCGTTATCATTTCAAGTTGTAAAGCATTATTATTATTTGAGTAGTTTATTGTGTTATATGACCTAATTTCACTATTGTCGTCATTTTATTTTAACATTATATCTTGAAATTGTCTCGCGACCCCCAGCTAATGCTTCATGACCCCCAGGGGTGTCCCGGCCCCCACTTTGGGAACCACTGAACTAGAGCTTACTGAAATTTTGAAAATACAACTACGATTAAAGATTATCGTTTCAGTTTTTTCAGAACAGTTTATTCATAAATATTCTCTATTATCTAGAAGCCTTCAGTCACTATATTTCAACCTTTATTTGGTTAATAATGTACAGTATTGAAGAAGTCTCGATGTGCAATAGAAATCATCTTATTTAATCACTAGTGTCAGTCCTACCACTCACACAAAGCATCTTACCATAAAACACATTGTGATCGTAGATGTCGTCCGTATTTGGCAGTATCCTCAGCCTCCACACGTGTAAGTGTTGTTGCTGTGTCTGTGGTGTCCAGCAGGTGGACGGAGACATGGTCATGCTGTCCGCTGTGTGGGACAGACGCAAGAGCGCTCTGACGCAGCTGGAGGAGCAGCTACAGGCCCTGCCTAGCCTCATCACAGACCTGGACACCATCACCTCCAGCCTGGGTAAGACCCTGTGTTTGGCCCCGCCTCCTGGCGTTATGCAGCTGACGTCACAACATTCACAATCAAAAATGCATGAGAGTTAAAGGTGAGTAAAGAAATGTTCTCCTGTAAGAGCTCAAAATACAACTGTTACAGTCTAAATATTTAACAGGTTGTGGACTTTTATATTTGTTATTAGTTTATACCTGACATCTAAAGGAAGATAATCAAGTAAAGAGAGAAAAGCAGATAAACTACACTCACATTTATTACGGACAGACTTTGGGATCACACACAGTTGAACTGACCTTTGTCTCCTTAAGTAACATGTTTCTGAGTCCGTGTGTTGAGGAAAGTAATTCCTCATTGTGGGGCAATTGAGCTCATGGGATTCTCCGTTAGCCTAATGTTAAACCAATAGAGAGTTGACGTCAAATACTAAACTTAGCATAACTTAACTTGACTTAAACTTTTATTTAAACATATTCTGTATTTACCAGTTGTGGCTCGTAGCGTCTTATCAAGCTCTTCCGCTGCTCTTTTGTTTACTTTTTGCATTGTTTTGGCTAATGTACCTCAATAGACCCTTAGGACACCTGCAACAAACTCTGTTGATGTGAAAATAAGTCAAATACATCTACGCCACGGGGGGACGCCACGGGGGGACGCCACGGGGGGACGCCACGGGGGGACGCCACGGGGGGACGCCACGGGGGGACGACCGCCATGGGGGGGGAACGCCACGGGGACGCCACGGGGGGACGCCACGGGGGACGCCACGGGCCTAAGAACAATATTTATTTTAGCTGCCCCCCATCTGTATTAGATATTGTTGGCAGATGGAATGTTGTGAGGTCACGAGACCACTTATTTATCCAATGCCATCACCATGGAGACGAGCAGGTAACGGCACCAGGCCACGTTCTGTGATACTGCTCACAGTACGAATGCACATTCTCCCAGGTATTACAGGTGTTTTCAGGAATGTAATGGAAGATAGGCATGTTTAATGCCATACTGTGGAACATTCTAGGCCAGGCCTAAGCAAAGCAGTCAACCCCATGGAGCAGGTGGCGTAACTTCCTCAAGAAACGCTTAGAAAATGTGCAGTAGATTGTTTCACACCACAAACCCCAAAGTTGGCTGTTTAACCATTAGCCATTCCATTAGCAATGTATATTGTATGTATAGAGTATTGGGCCAAACACTTCCTCCTCTGCTTTTATATGTGACCCTTTGTGCCTGTTTGAGAGTGTGTAACTAAACAAACCCTGTGACCTTCTCCTTTCGCGAGCAGCTCTTCTGGAGGGTGACTTTGAGGAGATGGAGAGCAGGATGGTGTACCTGGAGACACTGTGCTGTCAGTGTGAGCAACAGACCGTCAAACAGCAGCATCTGAAGGTGCTGGAGAGCTACAGGAGGAAGAAAAGGTAATTTATTTAAAACTGTATGAGAGAAACTTTCTTTTAGACATCATGGAATAAAAGCATGCAAAGCAAGAGCACTGGCATTGTGGATAATCTTTAACAAGTGCTTTGAATTCATTAAAAGGCATGAGATGATCTAATTGAAATGGTCTCCGTTTTGTTCCTTACTCTGTGTTGACACGGTGCAACTGTAATATAAAGCTGTCCTGAGCTCTCAATCTGTGAATACTTTATCTGGCTTTCAACATACTTAATAATAATAATCAGGCAAAATACCAATGAGAGTATAGGCCAAAATCATGGGGACGGGGGTACGTTACCCCCCCCCCTCTGACATTGTATCCCGATCTTCTCACTGACTCGCCATACAGTGAAGTAATTTCCCCCCCATTTAAAAAAAAAAAAAAAAAAAAAAAAAAAATCTTTTTATGTTTCACAATGACAAACCCCCCTCTTTTTGTTCACTTCTTGGTTCAGTCCGCATGCGTGGTACATTCACTGCTGCAGCGTAGTGATGGGCGATACCACTGATTTTTGATTCGATCAGATACAGGGCAATACTATAGCAAATATCGCAATATTGATCTAATACCGATACAAATGAGTTTGTACTAAAATGCATTTAAACTCCTCAAATATGAACAATGTTACGGCCTTAGTTTATTTCTGTCAACCTCAGCTTGAACTAATATGAATATTAGATACAGTGGGGCCAATAAGAATTGGGCAACTTAAAAATGTGCAAGTTTACCCATTTAAAAAGATAAGAGAGGTTTGTAATTTTCATCATAGGTACACATCAAGCGTGAGAGACGGAATGTGAAAAAAAAATCAGAAAATCACATTGCATGATTTTTATACAATTTATTTGTTATTGGCCAATAAGTATCGGGCAGCTTCAAAACAAACAACTCTTCTGTCACTTACAGACCAGTCACTTGCTCTTTAAGAAGTTATTCCGGCCTCCACTCGGTTTGACCTGTTTGAACTGATTCAGTCCACGGGCTCAGAAGCGCCCTCTGCCATGAGTCAGGCGTATTGTTTGCCTCACCGAGTGAACTTTTACTGCTGTTTTTATAATGAATCTGCGTACAGAGCACATCGTCAGGGTGTTTTATTTGTTATATACAGAGGGACAATGACGCATTGTCTGCATCGCATACAGCACAGTTTGTGAGGCATTATACTGTGCACCATGAGGCAGAGTGCCGTGCTGCCTCACGTCACCCCTCCTCCCTGTATTTGAAATTCTGCTATTCTTAATTGAAAAAAATATGGTTCCATATTGGTTTATAATACATACCAGATGACAAATATTAACATTTATAAAATTTTATAATTCATTTTTTTTCTCCCAAGATTGACAGGTGAGACTCTGCCTCCCCTGCCTCCCCTAAATGCACGCCACTACTTATTGGCCAACCATTTTCACAAATAAATTGTTTAAAAATCATGCGATTCATCATGTGATTTCCTGGATATATTTTTTCTTACATTCCGGCTGTGTCTGAATTCCGGGTCTGCATGCTCTGAAGGACCCATCCGACGGAGGCTGGTCTTCAAAGTATCCTCCGTGGACCTCAAAGGCCGTGCCGAAATGGGACAGGCCTAACCCACGGAGCCGCTCCGTCACCTAGCAACCATGACTCGCCTCTTACGCTAACGCTGCGCAAATGGACGTATCAAAAAGAGCACGCACCAAGGATAACATATTCGGACTTTGAGCCCAAGAGATTATAGTTGATCTCGCCCAAATCTTTTGTCTAAAACCAAATATTATGTTCAGCTCTTTTAAAATATAATAATTACCAAAGTTCCTGTGATAACTGTCAAAATGATCTAGAAGTGAAATGAAATGTGCCTTGTTAATTTCAGAATGGGATTTGATATTGACAAGGGAATACATGAAAGGTAATATGTGCATTTAAGTCGTGTTGTGTACCTCTGATAATTACAAACCTCTCTTTTTAAATGGGTTAACTTTCACATTTTAAAGTTGCCCAATACTTATTGGCCCCACTGTATGTGTGCAGAAAACCTAAGATACAAAATGTATTTAAAATCTTTTTTTTTTTTTAAATGTAAAGTATCTATTTTTGCATGCGTATTGATATGTTTCGATACCTTTTGCCACTATCGTTATATTGATATTTGGTTTTGATCTACCCATCACTACTGCAGCACTGCTGCTTCAACTCTCCGCTATAGACTGACCATCATGCTCTGTGGATCCGAGGCTGAAGGTTGTTCCGTGCACAAGGTGCATGGTTTTACAGACGCGATGGAGCAAAACGGGTCTGAATAGTGTCGCTGGCTCCAGTTTGTGTGTGCACATTTCAGCCACATCTGTCTTGCGTGTAAATCATACTGTGGATGTGTTTATAGGGAGTAAAAGACCAACAAACACACAGTAGGTCTGTAACATTAGCAAACATGAAAAAGTAGGCTAAGCATAACTCGTGACTCATTTTAATTCTTGGTTGTAGGGTCAGAAAAATGTTATTTATTAAAAAATTTATTAGGCTTTCCGTCCTTTTTTAAATGTGTATGATTAATAATTCTGATTGGCTATCCTTTAGTTTGTAGTTTGCTCTGGTGCCCAGGTTTTAAATTATGAGTGGAATGTTTACTTCATATTTAAGGACACAGAGTAAATACAGTTTATCAAGTCTTTTCTAAAATTCCTGCTGACATTTCAAAGCAGGGGCGCAAAGACTTTTTTAGTTCCTTCTGCAAATAGGAATTCATGTTTTGATTTAGGCCAATATTAAAACCTGCTGCGTTACTCTAACGTGTGCAAATGAAAGAATGGTTGGGTTATTCAAAGATCTGTGGTAATGGGACTGCTCAATAATGAGATGGATTTGGATTTGTGTAGCTGAACTTCACCAACAGATGGCAGTAGTGGCTAGTTCATTTGTCTGAACTCTGCTCCAAGCCACATGTTTTACTGACTGTAGAAGACCGGTAAAAAGACCCAAGCTGATCATGATTGCGTCGCAATTTCATTTGTGAAGTGCCTCTCCCTTAAAAACAATCGACCTAAACCTTTGTTTTGGTGCCCTCGTGCCCTATTCACCTGATGTTGGACACAGCCTGTCAGCCTAAACTCTGGGCTAAAGACACAACACATAAATCCAAACAGACGCACAAAAGATTCAGTAACCTCCTGATAAGTCTTTTTAATCAGTTTGTTAGTAGTTTCTCCTCAAACTAATCTTTGTTACCCTAACAGCCTTTCTAACAGAACACCTCTGGTTCGGGGGAAATAAAACATTCTATGATGAGACCCCATTTTGACCCTGAGAGCTGCTATTACATCATATCTGTACTGATGAAGAAAATTGGGCAAGGGTAATTTAAGTCATCTGCCACAACAGCAAGACAAATATTGGCATTGGCTCTAAAAGTCCATATTGGAGCATCTCTAATTTAGAGATTTTAAGTTTAGCAACTTCCAAAATCCTCCGTTGACTTTATTCTCACTCATCTTATATACAGAGGCCAAATCTTTTGACGCACACTGTGGCTGCTGTATTGGTGTAGTTCTGGTCTTGTCATTTATACTTTCTAGTGAATCTAGTGATTCCTTTTTTGTTTTCACAGGAAGGAACTCCAAACATTTGAATGTAAGTAACTTGCACTTGTCATTGGTTTACGAGTTCGAATAAAAGTGATTAGTGTTGTTTCTGAAAATGGTTCATGTGATGGTTGTGGTAAAGGGTTTTCAATTGTTTCAATTGTTTCAAAGTCTAAAGACAAAGGCATCACACACCACAGCCTCCCCAGGAGGAGCAGTGTGGTCTAGGCCCGGAAAAATTCTCCCATTGCTCAGTCACAGCTTCCCTTCAAACCATTAATCCATTCTTTCTGTAATTTTCTCCTTCCACATTTGAAGTGTAGCGTCTGTGTCTCTGTCCACAGCGTCACTAATCCAGTACTTACTACTTTGCACTAAAGTGTGCACAGATATGGCACTTGGGCGGCAGTGGCTCAGTTGTTAGATTGCTTGTCCTCTGATCCGAGGACCGAAGGTCGGTGGTTCCCAATTTAAATGTGACTATTTTTTGGCTCTTATTCTCATAGTCTGGATGGCTTGAGCAGGTCACATGGTAACCAGCCGTGCATAATGCCCTGCTAATACCCATTTTATGAAGACGGGGTTATATAATCTATATAAATGTCTGTTATTTGCAAGAATTAAGTCCCATGCGCCACAATAATTAATGAATGAATGATTAATCAACTAATTGTGACTAGTCAACTATAAGAAACCATATTTTATAATAATAATAATAATGGTAAATGTTATCTAGACTGTACAGACTCCAAAACACACACAAAAAGGCCCTTTATTACAAAGTGCATTATTAAATAAAAATGTCATAAAAGATTTCAGGTTTTTATCTATAATACACTTCATGTACACTTCAGTTCCCGTGTTTCAACGTGTATCATGCTTAAAAAAATAAATAATGCTGACAACAAATCAAATAATCGTTGGTTGGAGCCCTGCAATCGACATTGGATTCTTGAATAATGATTGTACATGATCCTGACTGCTTGTTTGCACCTCCTCGTGTCTTGGAGCACTCGGTGCACTGACAGACTGTTTCTCCTGTGCCCTGTGCAGTGGAGCTGAACTCTGAGCACACACAGAAGGTGGCTCACATGGAGCAGATTGTGCAGCAGAGACTCAAGCTGAAGCAGAAGGAGTACGAGGAGGCGTTCCACCAGGACGTGGAGAAGTACCTGTCCTCAGGGTTCCTCACACACACAGGTAAGGACCTGTCCTCAGGGTTCCTCTGATTTTAAGTTCAGTAATGTAACTATGGCCTGTCATGTTTCATAAAGGCTGGACCTACATTAATTTCACTTGCCGCATGTTAAGGAATGTTGTTTTATTTTCTGATAGTCCTTACCATTGATTCAATAGGTTTTAGGTTTACTATATGTGGGGGTATCATGCTTTGTGCAACACGGGGAATGGTGTGTGAGCATCTTCAGCCCTGACTGTGTGACCATATTATCAGTGTAACGCCCGGTTAGCAGCTTTAGCGGTTGTGATGAGGGCAGAGCAGAGCGGAGACAAGTTCCAATGGTGCAGAACCAAGTGCATTTTATTTACAGCGACGATTTACATACAAAAGAAGAGCTTCTAAAAACTCAGCATGTCTCTACGTGTTCACACAGCGCCAACTCTCTAGTAACTGCTACCAGGCACCTTTTATAGGCCACTGGGCTAATTAGACCCTCTCAATCTTAAGGACCAGGTAAGTTCACAATCATTTCATTAACAACAAGTATAAAAGCTAACTGTAGAAAACAGTGCCAATATACATCCTTAACCTTAATACAAAAATATATTCTTTATTTAATTTACGCTGCACATTTTAATCTTTTAAAATACCTAAAACTATTCACCTCCCAGAAACACCCCTCCTATTCTATCAGTGTTCTGCCCAGGAACCTTCTTAAGGCTCCCTGGGGGCTCTTTTGGCCGGAACACCTAAAATTGCAGACCCGTGAGGTAAAGTTGACATTTCAGTTATTTTCTACACTGATAACTGATACATTTTCTCTTCTGTTGCAGAGAGCCTCACAAAACCCAACTCTCAATAAATCTTTTAAAACATTGACTTGTGTTGTTCGTTTATTATAATTGTAAGCCCAAGTAATGGACTGCAACAGTATTAGCTTAGCACCACCTTTTACCCGTGTTTACGTTGGCAATTCAAACATCTTTCTCCCGAGAAGCTAATCTCTTATATGGAAAAATATACTTATTTTCTGGTTTAAAATGTTGAGAATGACTGGATGGACAAAAAATCATTCCCTCATGGGAGCAAAGAAATTGTAGTGTTGTCTGTGAGAGACGCAAAGGTAAACTAAAGGTAAACTGCACTAGGTTTTTGCTCCACTTTACGCACGCTCATCTGTTTTGCACGAGAGCCAAGGCTTCTAATATATTAGGCCATATACTGCATACCAAGCTCTGTATGAATGTTCACTCGGTCAGGTTTACCGTCATTGGACGTCAGGTTTACCGTCATTGGACGTCAGGTTTACCGTCATTGGACGTCAGGTTTACCGTCATTGGACGTCAGGTTTACCGTCATTGGACGTCAGGTTTACCGTCATTGGACGTCAGGTTTGGTAGAACTAGTTGGAGCTTGTTTCATTGTCATACGTGGATGTGGTGAAAATGGTTTTACAATAGAAATAGACCAGATATAGTGAGATTGTTCTTTGTTGTGCAGAAGCAGCAGCCCCTGATGTGGCGGAGCTGGATCACATCACTGTGACCAACACGTCAGACCTACAGGCCCTGGACGACTTCCTCAACTCCTCCAGTGAAGACCTGAGCTCGTCCTGTGGAGAGCAGAGCTGCCGGACCTCGCTGGGCTCTGGTGAGGCCACTACATCAAAAGAATCATCATAATGCATTAGTCTTAATCCACACTTTTCTGGTGTACTCCACTCCACACTCACTGGTGGTAACCCACTATTGTTGCCACAGCTGCCCTGGGACAAACTGACAGAAGTGAGGCTACTGATATTAAGGGCATTGTGAACATGAAAGTCCAGTGCATTTGGACGAGCAGGTATGTGTTATAGGGCTGGGCATTGTGTCCTGCTCCATGTGTATCCTGTTGAACCAGTGTTAAAAGTTTACAAAAACGATGTTTTGATTATGTTGAATAACAAAATGCGTTGGAACTTCATGTTGACACTGCCCTTAATATCAGAACACAACTGTGGTATGAATAAGTGACTGTTCAGCTCAACAAATTCAGCCTTAATGGAGCAGTCACAGGTTATAAAGTGTAGAACTCTGCCAGTTATAATGAATTTATGTTGTTTACACTCCGGGTTCTCCGGCATCCTCCCACCGTCCAAACACATGCATGTGTTAGGTCGAATTGGCAACTGTAAATTGCCCCAAGTGAATGAATGTGAGTGGATGTCTGTGTCCATGTCTCTGTGTTAACCCGGCGACGAGCTGGCCCCTGTCCAGGGTGTACCCTGCCTAAGGCCAAAAGTCACTGGGACAGGCTTCAGAACAAGCGGTAGAAAAAGAATTAAACGTCTTTCATTCATTCAAAAGATGTGTGGCTTATGACAAATGTTTGTCATAAGACAATAATTTAAATGTGTCAAATTTTGCGTTTTAATGAAAAACTGAAATGCCATGACTTTAGCTTTATCTTGGTAAAATTGAGTAAAAAATCTAATCCACAATCCTTTTGCAATCTTAATAAAGAATCCATTCATCAAAAGAATCATCCCTAGACTAATCGATTATCAAATTCATCAAAAATTGCAACCTGAAATGCCCACTATGCTCATTATTTGTTGTAAACGTGGGGAACCTGCCTTTCAGTTTTATGCAGCTAAAATCTGGAACAGTCTTCCTGAAGATGTGAGACAGGTTCTACTCTGACAATGTTCAAATCTAAGCTAAAAACAGTTTTGTTTAGTTGTGCATATGACTAATTTGCACTCTTCTATTTTATGTCTTAAACAGTTTTGTGATTTCTGTATTTAATGCATTTTTTGCATGTGAAGCACTTTGAATTGCCTCGTGTACGAATTGTGCTCTACAAATAAACTTGCCTTGCCTTATTTCACTGAACACTTAAGTCTATATTTGCTCTTTCCAGGTACAGAGGAGACGTGCTCCCCTGGCTGTGTGTCTGAGGGCCAGCAGAGGGCCGAAGCGCAGGAGCTAGAGGAGCAGAGCAGTGAGACTGACTCAGAGGAGCCTGTGGTGGAGGCGGATCATGAGGACATTCACACAGACGCCTCACTTTAACTCTGAGAACCACTCTGAGAGACACACACATTCTGAAACCTTCTTGTGCTGTAATGAGGAGGTTATGATGTCACAAGGAGAAGGAGGGGAGAGAGTGCATTTAGGTCTGTCCTCAAATTTACACCAGGAGCTACAGCAACGTGTAACTGGGGCAAAGCGTGAAGTAGATTTTAAAACTATACAAAAGCGGGCTTCTAGATAGAGAATGATAAAATAAAAAAATAAACGTTTCCATAATTTGTTAATATTACCTCTGTTTTAGTGATAAAGCGTCGTTTTGCATGTGTTTGGAATCTATATAGTGCAGAGAACTATATAGAATTGTTGACACAATTATTCAAGTTAATCGTTACAGCTCTAAAAAACAACCATACAATTCTTGCCCCCATCTCAATTTTGAAGTATTATCTTGGGGCTGTACAGATGATCAAATTTGAATGAAAGCCTGATTTCATTGTTTGCAGATTAGATTGGTCAGTAGTTAACATTTGATTAGCTTAGCCTTTATTGTTCCCTTTTATTAGTATTTATTCTTTGTCTATTAGCCAAACCTGCGGTAGTGAAAACTAACTGTATTTAAGGTGCAGTATGTGCCTCTATGGAGATGTTGGTGCTTGGTCTGGAATATTCCACAGTATGGCATTCTATCTGCGTGGAGACCAGAGCCACGTCTCGACTGGTTCAATGTGGAGGGGATTCGCTCGGTCTAAGTGTCTCCACTGGCATAAGCTGCAGACACATAGGACGGAAACCCGTGAGCGTTATATATGTTAACCCTATGTAGAGGCGCGCTGACGCACAACCAAAGCGGTGCAGCACGGGTCAGGGAGGCAGCGCAACTTGTTTTCTGCGTTTCGGGCGATCAAGGCGAGAAGGGCGTCAAAGCACGACAACATGTGTGATCAATGGATGAGGCATTTAGCACGGTGGAAGCACAGAGTGATCAACGTGAACATAGTGTTCAACATGCGCCTTAATTAAATGCGTTTAATGATCATAAACTCCCCAAATTGAATGTTTAATTAGCCGTTTTAAGACGGACCTACAATTTCTCCATGACTTTATAAATGTTCTAAACGTATATAATTTAGCGTAGCGTTTACATTTAATGCATGGAATCATGAAATGATTTGAGAAATAAAAAAGAACATGAATCTTGCTTGACTTACTATTTAGTCAGTGTAGAAGAAAACCTCATTGTTTATCCACAAACTTCAAGTAAAATTGTCACCATATTGAACATCTTTGTTAGTGATGGTTATATAGGTGTCTGCCATCGCTCCCTGCTGCCTCTGGCTGGAACACCAGCCTTGCTTTTGCCGACACTTTTAATATTTTGCAATGTGAAATGTTTTTGTATGTGATTATACTGAATTATGATAAAGGAAAAAAAAAAAAAAAGCTTCTGCTTTAACACTCTCGTTGGTGTGCTTTTCATGCGATTCTAACAAGTCCATAAGGTTTAGATTCTGCGCCAGGATATTTTATCTGTAAAAAGCAGAGATTGTCCTGCATTTGTGTGCTTTTATACCTTTTGAATGAGTGCTATGTGTCACGGAGCTAGACCACAAACCACTAGTGTCTGCTGCTGAGGTTGAACCAATAATCTCCCTATACCAGATCGGTGCTTTCAAAACTTGATACGAGGTTTATAGACCTACTGGCTTCTGGAGCATTTTAACGCTTTGTGCATGTACCTTTTAAGTGAAGGGCCATGATCATGGTCCATGAGGGGTCTAGCTTCCAAATCGGTCTGGCTCTCTTTAGCTCCAGGTCTGCACAGGGGTGTCAAACTCATTTTGCTGCCTGGCCCACGGGTCAAACATAACGTAAAAATAAAACAATACAAAATATGAGAAATAAATGGCTTTATATAGCCTAGTAATAGTCCATATTCAGGCATCAGCAGCAGGAACAGGAATATGGATCCATATTTCTGATATGAAATGTTGACATCACTGACCTGTGGCTGTTGCTGCACAAATTCAATAGGGGCTCACTATTTTTATAGTTTAAGCTTATGTAACCCTCTTGGACTGTCTGTCTATGTGTGGTCCCAGCTGTCTCAGCGCACCCAGCGTCAGGACTCTGTTTGTGTTTACGAGATGTATGATTGGCAAGATGTGGTGCGGAGAGAAGGCGCACAGGAGACAAGGTGGTTCTTTTTGATTGAGGAACGTGCAGCGAGAGGCATTTTATTTTTATTTTGATGCTTTTCTTTTGGTCAAAGATGACAGGTGTTTGACTTTGCTCATGGAACCTTACGGAGTAAAGACCGGACAAAGAGAGAAAGACACACAAAAAGAACAATTAATAAACTAATACATTGTAGATTGTCATAACCAGCACCACTGGACCTCATGTACCGCTAGCTTAACTTTTAAGTACATCTAAAAACAACAAATCGCAATTGCTGGTCGCCCAAAATGGGACCAGTGATAAGTAAGACGGCTTAGGCACAATATTTAGTGCAGTAAACATGTAGATGGCAAATAATAACAGATATTCATAGATTGTAGTAAGAACAATCGGCCGTGTTACCTTACGGAGTAAGGCTAGGACAAAGAGAAAAAATGCTGTACTGCGCAGCCTCTTTGCGCTGCCGTTATGGTGGCCAACCTTGGACATGAAAGCATGATATGCATGAAAGGGCCAAGAACGCATAATAACGGTCATCTAATGAAAACAAAGTACTAGTGCACCATCCAGTGGTCACTCCCTTAGTGACAAATTGTCGGATTGTGAGTGCATTGTGTTTACAGTGACATTAGTGTGGACACAGTCGGCGCTCACAGCAGCTCCACTTTGTCATGTTCATACTTTATTACACTCTGACCTGTGTTTTTACCTGTGGCTCCTGATCTGTCCAGGTTTGCATTGGTTTGGATGTATTCCTTCCAGGGCATCATCACATAAGTTTGTTTTCATGTTGTTAGCTCCACATTAGCACCAATTTTCGCACAGCCTTAACTTCCACAAAACCGTCTCCTTTCTTTGTTCTATACATTTGAGTTACTGATATGACACATGAATATAGCTGGGAACCCCATGTTTGGTGTTGCGATCATGGTGCATTTGCTCTGTGCCTGGCACATACTTCACGGAGTGCTAATAGTGTGAGATTGGTGTGACGTGATTTAATTTGATCATTACAACGTGCTCCACTAGGAGGCACCACTGTTTTGTGTTGTGGTTTGTCGCTGCTTGTGAACATATGTAAAAAAAAAAAAGCAAGTACATGTTTTACCAAGATGGACACTGATATCTGTCACTCAGTTCAGTCTATTTCTCGCAATAAACTATGTTTAAGTCGACTTCCATGAATACGTGAATTCACGACAATTGGGTGTGCGGAAAATGTTATAAATAACTAGTTACGGCAGAAGAACGTGGCTTTTGAAGGTTGTGTATTCAGTTCTCGACTTGGAGGGCCCTCCTTATAGAATAGACTTCCCTCTTTTATTTGATCTGGAGTTGCATTGATTGTATGTTTTACGGATGAATCCTTTTGATCTTCAGTTTATCTTTTGTCCAGGCACTGTATTGAACTGTAGTCCCTCTGTGACCTCACCTACACCAGGTACACCTGCTGCTTATGCCTCTTACTTGACACTTGTCACATTTGAGGCAACAGAGGCAACTCAAAACTCCACACTTTTTCAAGTGAAATTTCACTATGACAAAAAAGTTGTGTTTCATCCACACAAGCTTGGGACCTTGTACTCCATAATGACCCTGCTAACAAAATGAATAAACTGGCTCCCGGATGGAAAGGGCCATTTGTCATTTTAAAACATTGTACACAAGATGGTCGCCCAGGTGTGACCTATGAGATAACGCATCCTAGGAAAGCACATTTGCGGACATGGATTGTTCACCACAATAGACTCAAAGCATTCAAAGGAGCTTTGCAGCCTGTTGAGAATATGGATAGGGCATTTTCACCCAGACTGATGATTATCCCTCACCTTACAGCATTCGCTGGGGCTCTGCCTTTTTGGACTAGGCAGCCTGAAGTTGCACCTGCAGTAAAGACTACTCCTCCGAGTGCGCAGCCTTCTCCTTGTTCTTCTATTCCCTCTGTTTGTCCTCCACTCTCCTGTTTCCCAGCCCAGTGTATCCTCTCCCTCCTCCCCCATTGCCCACCCGGTTGTGTCCCGTTCTGGTCGCAGGATTTTTCAGTCACATGTCCCTTGAAGTGTTGGTCACTGATGTTTATGGTGCTGTATGTATGTTGCCTGGTATTGCACTCATAGTACTATTTTATGTTACTTTGTTTGATGAGGGTATTGCAGGGTTGTTATGCTGTGTGCTCATGGTTATGGGTGTTCTGTTTGAAATGGGGACATTTCCTTTTGTGGCACGGAAAGACTGGAATATCTGATTTTATTTAACAATTATTTTTATTTAATTTACAGGCATTTAGGGAATTTGTAATTTTATATTAATTTTAGGATTTATATTGTGTTGAACTTATTTATTTTTGGGTACATACAGTACATTAATTTATCCTGCTATATATGGTTCCTATTTGAGTTGTTTTCTCCTTCACTGTGGAACTCCTACAGGTTTCTACTTTTTCCCAAAGAGGTTTGGTAGTTTTTCCTGGCCGAGAAGGAGGGTCTAAGGCAGGGATGTCAAACTCATTTTGGGCCAGGGGCCGCTTTTCGACGCTCAGGCTGGGTCACGGGCCGAACATAATGTAAAAAATAAAACAATAAAAAATATAACAAATGTTATATAGCTTAGTAATAGTTATATGTGGACACTGTTGCACAAATCTGCAGCAGGTCCATATTCATGCACGGCAGGCAGCAGGAACAGAAACATGGACGTGTGAGATGATTTGATATTAAATGTTTGTATCACAGACATGTTAATATTGCTGCACTAACTCAATATGAGCTCACTATTTTTACAGTTTAGCTTATTTTAGTGACAAATTATTCATGTGTGTGAATCAAATGAGAGCTCAAAGCAGCTTCACTCTGTCATGTTCAGACTTTATTACACTCTGACCTGTGTTTTTACCTGTGGCTCATGATCTGTCCAGGTTTTGCACTGGTTTGGATGTTTTCCTCACAGAGTGTCATCAAAGAAGTTTGTTTTCTTGTTGTTAGCTTCACATTAGCGCGCTTTTAGCACAGCTCTAACGTCCACAAAACGCCTCTTTTCTTTATTCCTCGTGTTTCCACGATGCCCTGGAGCAGAGCGCCAGGTGTGAAGCTGTCGCTGGGCGCTACAGGTCATCGCTGCCGGTGTGTGTTCGATTTAAAACCTGCTGCGATGAGTGTCGCTGGTTGCTGTCCTTCGGCACTTGAGCTGGCGGCACACAGCGCCGAGCAGCGCGGGGGAGGGGCCGCGTCTGCAAAGGATTGTGGGAATTGTAGTTCTAGCGATAACAACGCGATATATCTATTGGAAATGAATAATTATAAACTAAGAAATGTTCGGCGGGCCAGATGAAAACGTCTGGCGGGCCACATCTGGCACGCGAGCCATGCGTTTGACACATGTGGTTAAAGGACAGGGGAGCATGGGACATCTGTCTAAGGACAGAGGACGCTGGACATTTCCCCTCGAGGCATCTACTGTTGTGATTTTGGGCGTTACAAAATGAATTGAATTGAATTGAATTTCAGTACAGCGCATTTGATAAGCGCACAGAGAGAGCGCACGACAGACGCTCCTTAAACGGGTCCTACCGTGTTGGAAGGAAGACCGCAGAAAATACATAACATCTAAATCTTAACTGTCACTCGCTCTACCACAGCCTTCATAGACTGGTGAGATCAAGATTTATGGTTTATACTTAATTACAGTGTAACCTATTCTAAAAGGCTGCTCTCAAATTATATTTTTTCAAGCTGTAAAGTTGAAAGGGATGGTATTTTTTTTTTTCAGTCTGTTACCCAAGGGTAACTCAAATGTTCTTTTAGAAATATTAAAAATATACTGTAATGCCTTAATTTTACTTAATTTAAGCAAATTTCTTAAGTTAATTATTTGAAACATAAAGTAAAAATGACAACTACACATAAATAAGGCTTTACACTATTTATTTGCTTAATGTCATGGGCTTGGTGCATGGCACTTGAATCAGAATCAGAAAGGGTTTATTGCATTGTTAATGAACAAAATTCACAAACATAGGAACTCGGCGTTAAGGTGCAACATAAAACACTGAGAAATAATAAAACAACATATTCAATCCAAAGGGCATGCATTAAGAAACAATTTAAAATTACTAGAGTATAAATTAAAATAGGCATTACTATGTACACAGAGTTACAGTTACATTTACAGTTGTAGTGCAGAAAGTGACAGTGCAGTGAGTGTATGAATAGTTGCAGTTAAAGTGACAGGTTTTTGAAGTGTTCATGAGTCCAACAGCAGAGGGAAAGAAACTATTCTTGTGGCGGGAGGTTCTGGTCCGGATGGACCGTAGCCTCCTGCCTGAAGGGAGTGGTTCAAATAGACCGTGTCCAGGGTGGAAGGGTCAGCTGTGATCCGACCTGCTCGTCCCAGAGCCCTGGACGTACAGGTCCTGCAGAGATGGAAGTCTGCAGCCACTTCTCAGCAGAGCGCACAATGTGCTGTAGTCTCTTATTGTAGTCTTTAATAAAAACTTTCTTTCAATCATTCATAAACAGGCCTTCATGGCTGTTTTTTTTTTTTTTTTTTCAGTTTTAGATGACCAAAATATGTATATGGTGATTTCTTATAATGAAAACTCTTCTAAAACTCAGGTGACAGGATTGAGCTAACGGGTAACAAGACTTAGTTTGAGGATCAAAATTGTTCCTTAACCTTAATAGAAATTTGATTAAAATCGGTTGTATTTAAAAAAAATCTATTGGCATAAAAAAAAATAAAAAAAATGGACAGTCCTCTTACTTTAACTGTCCTTCAATCTTCCATCACTTTCCAAACAGCAGCACAGCTTCCATGTGAGCAGCTCGGAGGCACTGCGCACGACACATTAAGTCAGAATATTACAGTTTTATACTGTATATTTTTTTATTTCAATATATTTTAATACGGGGAAATGTATTTGGGTAACAGGACTGATTCAAATTTGAGGAAACATCTTCAGAGTCAATTTTGAATTAAAATAAAATATTTAAAAATCATTGGAAACTGTTGAGTGAGAAAATACATGCCTGCTCACAAACACGCTCACTTACTTTAAAAAAAACTGTGCAGTCAGGTGCCGATCTTGCACTCATTCTTCTCACATTAATCGAACCACAACTTTTTCAGATTCCACCCTCATAAGTGCTTTGAATGCTGCTCCTTTGCAAACGGCAACAGAACTTTAATGGTGTACACATTGGACTGCAGTTGTGGATGTTTCTATATCCATCCATCCATTTTCTACCGCTTGTTCCCGTTAGGGGTCCCGGGTGACTGGAGCCTATCCCAGTGCCTTTGGGCCTTAGGCGGGGTACACCCTGGACAGTGGATGTTTCTATATTAGCACTAAATGCAAAATAAAAGAAAGGTTTGCTGAACACAAGTATGCCATAAGAACAATCTTGACTATCCTACAGTGAAACATTTCTGAATACTGGCCATACATTCATCAACTACCTAAAAGTGATGGCAGTTGAGTCAACCAGAGAAATGCAAGCGGGAGTGACGAATTCAAAACACTGTTGCACCGGGAGACTTTTTGGATGGATCCGTTGAATGCCACCACATTCCCAGGCTTGAATGATGAGATTGACTTCTCTCCCTTCTTATTTTTTTAAAAAATGACTGCGATGACTGTTTATGTATTTTTTGGGGGTCCCACTCAAATCTGTTTCATGCGTATTTGGGTATCCTAATGATTTCTATTAATAATGTCATTGTTGCTCATATATGTGTACAGTGTCTTGTCCTTATTGTTTCCCTTTGCTACATTCTCTAATATATTATTTTATGTCTTTTAAATGCTTTATCTACGTTTTTGTGTTAATGTATGGAGCATCTGGTCTTTATTCGTGAATTCGTACTATGGCAAAGACCCTGTAGGGCGTTGAAACGTGTTGGCAGTCCATTTTACTCCAATAAAGGACTTATCACATGTGAGAGCCTCCAATGTTTTTGGACTAAGTTTAGTATTGCTGTTCACAAACTGTATGTAGAGAGGTTTTCAACACTATCCTGCTAAAATATGCACAAAAATAATATTTTTAGACCATATACGGCATAATATTTGAAGCTTAAGTCTCATCTTGAACTTTCGGACATGTGTACTTGGAGCGGAATGCTTTAAACGAGGAGAAACCTTTTCCTGCCACGTCTCAAAGACACAAAAACTTGGAATGGCCAACTTTGTGAATGGCTGAGATCAGACTTTTTCTTCATATTTGATATATTAAGAAAACATGAGTTATGTTTGGAAGATGTCAGTTGCTCACGTAGCAGAGCTCGTCCTCTAGACCCAGAGCCAGGCCCTGAACATGAAGACTCTCCGGCAGTAGCAGAAGCGTTCTAAAGCACTCTAAAGTGAACCAGTCTAGGGT
Source organism: Chaenogobius annularis (assembly GCA_015082035.1). NCBI lineage: Eukaryota > Metazoa > Chordata > Actinopteri > Gobiiformes > Gobiidae > Chaenogobius > Chaenogobius annularis. Next base: position 43,910 of record BJKM01000306.1, on the reverse strand, counting down.
ACCAGGGCCAGTCGAAATGTGGCTAACGAGATGATGATGATCACTAGGCCAAGTTACAAGTCTGATCTGTGGAGAGGCTAGCTTGCTCACAGTAAGAATGAATGTTTTTCAAAGTAATTTAGAGCTATAATGACACCAGCCATAATGCCATACTGTGGAACACTCAAGTCTAACAAAATTATCTCCATAGAGACTAACGGATGTTTTTCCTTCTTTTGTTTGCCATACTCCCGAGCCTTATATAAACTCAGTCATGACCTGGCATTGAACACAGCCTATTGAATCTGACCTATATTGACCCAAACACACCGTCTCACAGTGTTGAACTCTCAGACTGTAAAGTCTTATCTGAGCCAGGTGTTTTCTTCTGGGGTTGTGTCTGCTTTACAAGTGTGAGCATGGTTCAGAGTCATCTGCAGTGTTATCAAGCGCTTCCTGTTACATGGATCAAATTCATTTGAATCTTCAGGTTTTGTTGCAGTCACTTGACAAGTGCCTCCTGTTAGAACCAGCTTGAATTGAGTATAGTATACTATAGAATACTATATTTTGAGTATAGTATAATATAGAATACTAAATCTGTGTGTAGTATACAAACAGAGGAACAAACACATGCAGCAGAAGCTGCAGTTACTCCTATGCTCTTACATAACTCCATAAAGGTGGGGTGAGACGCTCAAAGGTGGGCTTTATGGTGCACCGTCACACTCCCACACAGGGCAGGGGGTGTATCAAGATGATCCGAGGAGCCGCAGTGGGTGGGTGCTTCTGTCGGCCCCCGTTTGCCCCTGAGAGTGATAGAGCTGTTGGCTGCTGTTTACAGCTACAGTATAGGGCTTGGGCAAAGCCTTGATCTTCAGTGTTTGTCACTTTATGGATTTACTGGATGATAAGGCTTCCTCATCCTGCTGTGAGCATTTAGTGCTTTGTTAGCAGTCATATCACGACATCTTTTCCTCTTCATAAATATTTTACAGTAAATAAATCTCTGACTCACTGCACAGCTGAACCCTGACCCTAGCACAGCCTGGATATGGCAGAGAGTGAAATGTGTGGCTCAGGGCACAAACTCCTTCAAGACACGTTTCTTCTGAAACTATTTCACTTAGAGCTAGAGCTTATACAGAGGTTCTAGTCTGAAGGCACAGCTAACGCTTTCTTCTTACATAGATACATTTCTAAAGGCCAATCACAGCAGGTTATCTGCACACACACCTGGTTTACTTGAAGGTGACAAGCGAATTGGCCCGAAGACCTTCATTCAAAACAAACAAGAAGGTGCCAGTTTGTGTTTTAACAACTAGATAAACAATACAGTTGTTGAAGTCTATTTCAAAGAGACCTAGCTAGTACTTATGTATGACCGTCTGTGTAATAATAATAATAATAATAATTCCTTTCATTTGTTTGCTTTACTTTACAGATTTGCCAAAGCGCTATTTTCAGTGGTGGTAAGACACTACCCCTCACTGTCACTGTTGCCACAGAATGGTTTACTCATGTGAGCCCACTTCCTGTAGAACAAATGAAATTCTACTTGTATCCTTATCCCTATCTTTAGTATGGTCCATAAAAGTTACTGTTTTTCCTCTTGACTGTGATGCAGCTACTGTCATTTCATTCCTACAGTGGCCCCCTGAAGACAGGGGTGGCCTCAAATTATTATTTCATTCTCACAAAATAGTATTCGTGCCAACAGGTTCCCATTATTTAGCCAAATCATTCCCATGTATTAAAAATGGGGCGTTATGCGTTATAAGACATTCACATTTGAGTCCTGGGCACTTAGGAGGCGGAAACCATATTTATGCTAAGATGTCAAAGCTTTTATACATCAGCGGAATGGGGGGGGTGGGGTTTAAGGGCTTAGGGGCCAGACTTTTGAGTTAAAACAAAAGACGATTTGGCTATTTTTAAAATATACCAAAACTCAATCAAATCAATACCCGAGTCCCAGTCTGCCTTTCATTCGCCCATTATCTTTTGTTCATGTTTTCATGTTTAAACTTTATAGATTGAGAGATTGCACAGTCTGTGGTGTTTATAAAAGAGCCTTTTATTTGCCAGCAGCAGTTTCATGTGCAAATGTGTCATCAGGACCCTCTCCTTTGCTCTGAGCACTGATTGGCTGCTTTGACTGTCAGATTGGCTCTTCTCTCTCTGATTGGATGCTGGCTCTCTTTACCCACTGTGTCATTGGTTATTTGTGTTGAGCTGACATATGATTGGCCGCATATAGAAAGTGGGCGGGACCATAGCGCAAGTGGGTGATGTCTGGCCCTTTCCCAATCCATGTCTTCTCCCTCACCCGCATCAAGTGGTTAGTGAAAAGGGCCACACTTATTACCACTTCCATCTTGAGGACGAAAGCCGCATGCTCACTGTGGGCTGTGCAAACGAAAAGTCTCAAAACTAAGGATTCTGTCAGAAGAAGTGTATTACTGTGGTCAGGAGGGACCAGTGGACTTACAGAAATCACTCGGACTGTGGCTGAGTTATTTGTTTGAGGTAGTTAGCAGCTGGCTAATGCCAGTTTACACATTATTGCGTGGCTATGCTAATAAAAGTTAGCCAACTTGCAGAAAGTTTTAACAACCCTAATCTGCGTATTGTCGGCATTCCAAAGGTCACTGAAGGTAAAGATGTCGTCGAGTATATGGAGACCTGGATCCCAGAATATCTCAAACTTCCAACAAGGACTGGGAAAATAAAGATTGACTGTGCACATCGCTCCCTGGCTCCAAAACCTGCTCCGAAGCAGCGTCCAAGACCTATTATACTGAAGTTCCACAACTTCAGTGTCAACGACTACTCAGTGGTCAGAAAACGCAAAGCTTTTGATCTGGTGAAATCACGCCTGCAAGAGAAGAACATGAAATACGTTCTGCTTTATCCTGCAATGCTGAGGATCAACGCGAATGGAAAAATAAAATGATTCACTACAGCAGAAGAGGCGTTGGCATTTGCCAATTCAATACCGGATTTGGTCTGACATTTTCTTTTTTATTTTCTTTATGTCAGTGAAAGCGACCTGGACTTTACAAGGATACATGTGAGTATTTGTCCAATGTGGGCCAGAGTGTTCCAACTTCCACTTTCCTAGAAAATGGTTTCCCCTCCACCCTCTGATAGCTTTTTGTATCAGTATGTGGGCTCTATACATGTTTTTGGCATGAATTTTAGCATGAATTCTTTTTTGCATTTTGTTTGTTCTATTGAGTTTGGTTGTTGCAGTTCCTATGTTTGTGTGTTGTGTTCAACCAGAGAGCTGTGTTGCAAAAGCAGATTTACAAGAACAATTTCAACATGGTTAATACAATGGCATCTGAAAAAATACTAATAGCATATTTTAATGTTAATGGCATATTGGATCCAATTAAGTGGTCAAATATACTGACTGTGATATTATATACCTACATTTACCTGCCATTTAAACGACTTAGAACATCTAAAATGAACTACATTTGGTTATAACAGGGGAGTGGCCATATTGATCTCAAGCAGGTTAGCCTTTGAACAGAGTTTTGAACACAAAGATGAAGATCTTTGAAGAAGATGAAGGAACTATTAATGGAAGTGTGTTTGCTTTGATGAATGTGTATGCTCCACCAGGAAGTGACCTCGCTTTCAATACTGAAGTTGTGGATCTGGTTGCAAATTACTCTGAGGGAACCCTTGTCTATGGCGGAGATTGGAATTTACAGCTGACATTGGATGTCCCAAGCTCACAAAGTAAATGTACAAAACATAACACCTTACATAATGTAAGGTTGATCAATATCTGGAGAGAGATTAATCCTAATGTCAGCCAATATACAAATGTTTCAAACCTATATAACATCTATACTAGAATAGACTACTTTTTTATTTTCAGAACCAAGATGGGGCCAAAATAACAGAGGCCGACATAGGTACAATAGACCTAAATCAGGAGTGTCAGACATGCGGCCCCCAGATGATTTAATCCGGCCCACAAAATATTTCTAATTTAAGTTTATTCATTTCTGATCGATGGAACTTCCTGTCCCACAGTCCTTTGTAGCGCCCGCCCCTCCCCCATGCTTCTCAGCACTGCTGGAGCATCTCGTGCAGTGCTGAGTGCCAACGTACAAAAAACTTGACATATTTGACTTGAGCAGAGGTTTATGAGAGGAGAAAGAGACATGTGGCTTTGGGGAATACGTGGAAGAAAGAAAGGAGACGGTTTTGTGGATGTTAGAGCTGTGCTAAAAGTGGTGCTAATGTGGAGCTAACAACAAGAAAACAAACTGTGATGAAGCTCAGTGGGGAAAACATCCAAACCAGTGCAAACCTGGACAGATCAGGAGCCACAGTAAAAACACAGTAAAGGTCAGAGGTGAACTGATTCACTTCCTCTTCCTGAGCAGGCCTGAGCACATGGTGGTTTCAGGTGAGCCAAACAATTGTAACTTTTGTAATGTTTGAACCTTTTGTAAAAATAACTCACTTGTAATTTTGTATTATACATTTTAAAGGGTCTTAACAGTCCAGTGTTTTAAAGGTATGCTTTTATCTTTGATTTTATTAATGTAATGAAAGTGATACTAACTACACTGTGCGTACAGGCTCAGTGCTGGTTGCCGTTTCTTGTAGTTTATTTTGTACATTTTACTCTGTATTATATAATAGCCCTACAGTTGGTGTCGGTCTTTAGGTTGCTGGGGAGGATTGGGGCTCACTTTAGTGGGTGACTTTATTTATAGTTATCGGGGATGGTGGCACTTGTTGGGTGTTTTCTGTTATGGAAATGGTTTGTTTGTTTTAATCTTGTTTCTTTGTCACTAGTAGCATATCAGGAAACAAATAAGAAGAAATACAATATTTTTGGGAAACTTTCAATTTACCCGCCATGACTGAACTGCAAAACTAAAAAATAGAATCTGAAATAACATTTACTGAAATTCTGAAAAGCTCTCAAAGACACACTTACTCCATTGCTTTGATCAACTTTTAACTGGGCCCTTAAAAAAGCTCAGATCCCTCCGAGTTGGAAGGCGGCCATCATATCCTTAATACCTTAAGAGGGGCAGGATCGACTTGACTGGGCCTCATACAGACCAATTTCAATTCTGAATGTGCAATATCATATATACACCACAATTATGCCCAAAAGAATGGAACAAATATTCCCAACTTCAATTCACAATGATCAAACAGGATTTATTGACAAACAACACACACACAAGAGAACATAAGAAGCTCATAACACACAATGAACTATATACAACGACGACAAAGCAAAGCTGGAAAGAAAGAAAGCTTTTGACTCTGTTAGCTGGCCTTATTTATTTCAAGTGCTAACCAAACTTAAAATAGATGATTTAATAATAGAAAATATTGAGGCTCTTTACGATAGTCCAACATCAAGAATCAAAATTAACAGTTACTTGACAGACTGCTTGGTCCCTCATGTTGTTCGCTTTGTACTTGGCACTATTGGCTCAACACATTAGACAATCAAACAATTTATGGTGTCTGAAATTGATAGGACAGAACATAAAATTGCCTGCTACGCAGATAATGTCCTACTATATCTGAACAAACCAGAAATTTCCATCCCTAATGTGATGCATTTCCTTCATGATATTGGTCCAGTGTCTGGATAAAAACTGAATGTACAAAAAACTGAAATTCTCTCTTACTGGCGACCCGCTCAGTCCTTTAGAAATACTTACCCATTTAAATGGCAGAATCCCTTTAATATTCAGTTGTGATTCTCCATAAAGAACTATCAACAATCTTTGGCAAAAACGATAACCCTCTTTTCTCTACTATAAAGAAAGACCTAAAAAAAATGGACTCTTATCCCATACTTAATTCTAAATCAAAGGGTTGAAGCTATAAAAATGAATGTTTTGCCCAGATTCCTCTATCTATTCCAGACTTTATTTTATCCCCAACCGGCTGTTCGAGTTCAGCTCAAATCAGAGCATTGCTGTACTGTGACCCAGAATATGAAGCTCAATGGAAAAATATTGAGAGTAATGTTATACCGAGGGTTCCTGTACAGGTCTTACTGGCAGATGACAAGTGGTTGAGTCATTTGGAGGAAGTTAAGAATCCCTATGTCAAATCTGTGTTTACAACATGGAAGGAACTAATCAAAACATACAAACTAAACAAAGATGTTAAAATCTTAAACTGGTTAGTTTATGACTAAGGTTTTAAACCAAGCAAAACTAACCTGAGATTCAAGGCTCTGGATTACGAAAGGTCTGATTCAGGTTTTTCCACCAGATTGTAAAAGATAATCACTTGAACAAGCTTTGATATGTTGAAAGAATTCTTTGGCCTTGAAGAACAGGAAGTTTTTTTAGTTTTTTTTTTTAGGTATTTACAAACAAGGAGTTATTATAACCAAATAAATTTAAACAAAGGTAATGACCATTATAACCCTCTGACTGAAATTTTTATCAAGGCTTAATAAATCAGAAGCTTTCAAGGGAGAATAATATCTCAATTGTGTCAATGCATTACTAATCTGGACAAGCTACTCTACTAAATATGTTAAAAACAAATGGGAAAGAGAAGTTCATCTTGTTTCTGACAGACGAAGAGTGGGAAAGTTGTTTGCACATCACCAGTGGAGGACGCCAAAATCGCATATTTGGAGGGAATTTTGTTGGAAAAATGTGTCATGTTTTTTCCAAACCCTAACACCATTATTCTCAGTGGAAATGCTGATTCAGAAGGAATTGCAAACTGTTGGTCCCAACACAGGTTTGCAAACCACTATCACATGTTTTGGGACTGCCCCGTTGCTCAAAAATATTGGACTGAAATTAACAAATGCAGCTGCAAGACTGTTTTTAGACATTCACCATCCCACTTAGATTTAAGAACTATGTATTTGGGCCTTCAAAACTCCTGCCATGGACACAATAAATGGATAACTTTGGAATGTACTTTTGGCCGCAGAAAAAAGGTTATCACAAAGAAATGGATGACACAAACCCCACCGATGATCAAGTACTAGACTGACATAGTAACAGACAAATGACATTCAAACTTAATTTGTAAATGGACAAATTTGACCGACTATGGACCAAATGGGACTTTTATTTGGAATATAATAGTGTAGTTGCTGTCTATTTGTATTTTTATCTTAAAATATCCTCTCCGGTTGTGTTTATCTTTGAAAAAAAAGATTGAAAAAAAAAATAATAATAATAAATGTTTTTCCAATGACGCAGACTAAAAAAGCTAACAGAAATATGGGAACTATTTTTGATGGCTCAAGAGAGAGAATAAAGTCAAGTAAATAACAATGAGACTGCTGGCTGATAAACATATATTTATTATTTAGTTTTTCAAATTTGTTATCAAATAATTGTGCTTGTTTCTTGTATTCATTTGTTAAATAACACCAATCGGCAAAAACGTGCAATAGAAGCCACCGCAAAAATTATAAGTTTTTGCCGTAAGGCTGTAAGATCAAGTTGCACATAGAGAGGATTTAAAAGCGGCCGTGCAATTAAACGTATCAGTAGAACTGACGTAAAGATGCATTAGGAAAGCCCCAGGCACACTAGAGAACAATGTAAGAACTCCACGACAATCGTAGAGCATTGTTTTCTCAAAAATATACTGTAAATGCTTTAAGAAGGCTGTAAGAAACTTACACCACGAACATTTACAAGGTCCTGGTTTTGCTCAACCTGTGAGATTCGTACCAGCAAATCTTTCATACGGGTCATTGTGACCATAGCTTAAATAAGTGTCAGTGGAAATACGGCAGATTGTCACAAGATCAAGTCAGCATCTGGTGAGAATGATTCTTTTCTGTTTGTCTCTTCTTTTTGCTGTCTTGTTTTCATCTGTGTTCTCTCTTGTCCAAGAATCTCGCTCAAAGGCGTTTCGAAGTCAAACATGAGCTAGACTGATTTGGAAGTTACTCTACAGGGTCTGCCTCGGGCACCTTAACTGGGCTGGTACGGTTCAATTAAGAACGTGAGTGGAGACATTTTGGGACCGCCCCGATCTAGTCCAAAGCAAGCCAGTAGAAACAAGCCACATGAGCACTGGGTCTCACGTGTAGGTGTAAGCTTGACAACACTCAACACTTATGATTCTTTCAGTAAATACAAAAAAACAACCAGCTTAAGATGCCAGGACAGATTAGCCTGAGACGCTGCTTTTGCCGCTGCTGGTGGTTCCTTGGTGTTAAGCAGCAGGAGGAGGTTTCTGTGCAGGGTATGTGTCAGTCGCCTAACAGGCTGGATGTAGGTCGGGTCAAAAAGCACCCTGATCGCGATTTGAAAAAGTTGTGTAACTTCTACATTTATGATGCTACATTGTGTTTTGTTTTTATGCTTGTAACTTGTATAAAGACTTCTTGCTGTCGGCAAACCATAAACCCCCCCAGCCAACCGCATTTGGCTCTTTACAGATAAATGTCTGACAAGGAAATATTTACAAGTTAACTACCTCATATAATACACTACTCCAGTCTCCTGTAGGTTACCAAAGGATTTAATGCCTCCTTGAAGCAAACCTACAGTACATATGAAATTATTCCTTTGTGCGCCACTAATAAACATGATTAAATTGTGTACTTTAAACGTAATGTCAGCACTGACATTTTTAAAAAATTCTTCAATAAACCAAAATGGGTCAAAGGTTTTCCAGGCCTCACAAAGGCCTCTATCTGTGATTTCCGAGTCCAACCAACACCAGGAAAAGCCAGAACTCTTAAATTTGCACACCTGTGTACTCTTAATTTCATGCCTTGTATCGTCCCAGGTACTTAACCCTTTGTTCTGACCAGAAGTGGGGTTTAGGCGGAAGACACACTTGTGACACACTTTTTCCCAGCCATTCCATAAACAGTTTAAACTGAAGGACAGACCACAAAGCATCATTATAGTAGTAAACTTTACTCTGTTGTTCTCTCCTCTCAGCTCTGTCCTGGCTTACAAAAGAATTCAAGTCAAAATGGACTCTTATCTTTCTGTTTAAAGGTTAACAGTTTATTATTTTATGGATATTTTGTTGCATCATTAGGGTTCACGCTTATCTATTTATAATTTTGTATTGATTCCAAGTGTTATTTTCTTTATTTCATTGTATAATTGTATCTTGGCTCACAGGGCAGAGTTTAGCTATGAGGAAGATTTCAAATTCTGACTGTTGTCTGGGACAGTGGACGATAATAAACTATAAAATGGCCCTTTAAACCGTCAATATGGATATTTAACTAATTCCTAAGCACATTTTGACGCTACAGGTGGATTTGACCACAAATGAAAGCGTTTCCTGTCTTAAACATGGCAGCTTCTTAATTTTTTCCATCTGTTAGAATAAAAATCCAGTATTAATTACATTAATTACATAAATGTATCATAATGAAGTTGACATTTTCCAGCTGTGATCACTGGAATTTAAAAAACAAAACAAAAGCATTTGTTATTGTTAATGTTATTTATTAAATATAAGAATCTTTTAATAAAAGCTTTATTCGATTCAACGCCGCACTGAAAGTCCTGCAGGGCCAGTCAGAACGTGGCTTATTATGAGTCACAGAATGCTTATATACAACGTATAAAAATATATACGGGCACTACGAGAATAAAGTCATAACATAACAGTAAAGTCTTAATTTTATGAGATTAAAGTCGAAGCCAGAAAAAAGTGTGAGAATAAACTCGTAAATCTATGAGAATAAACTCTTAGTAAAAATAAAGACAGAATTTTCAAGCGACCGAAGACGAATCCTTCCAAAGTGATTCAAAAACACCATTCACTTTCAGCGCCACGGCCAGGACGCAAATGGCACTTGGCTTGGATGAGTTAAAAGATTAGACAAAAGCCCACAGTAAATGTTGAACTTTATAATACGGGCCTTTTAAACATCACAAACAATCATTTCCCCTGTGCAGTGACGCCATGTCCTTCTGTTCTGGGCACTGGACAGGGCACGACCATGCTCAGAGCCACAGCCACAAGCAGGTGAGGGAGTCTTGGACGATTTTCACAAATAATCTGCTGCCTCGACTTCGGCCTCTTCACCGTTCTAAACTGTGTACAAAGTCACATTCACTTGTGGATCAATGTGTACCGCACAAATGACAAATGACATCTGCCTGAACACTGACACGGACAAAGCCTTAGTCTTAATTCTGTTAAATCTGAGTGCTGCTTTTGACTCTGTCGATCATGGGCTCCTCTTACAGAGACTAGAGGACTGAGTGGGCATCACTGGCACTGCTCTAAATTAGTTAAAGTCCTAGACAGGAAGTACTTTGTTGAAATTCGTAACTGTGTCTCAGACTAGATGCCCCTGACCAGTGGGGTGCCCCAAGGGTCAATCCTGGGACCTCCTGTGTTCAACCTCTACATGATGCCCTTAGGTCAGTTGATACGCAGCGAGACTGTGTCCTATCACAATTATGAAGACGACACTCAGATCTATGTTTCCATGACGGCAGGTGAATATGGACCAGTGGATTGACTCTGTCACTGCATCCAACAGATCAGTGTGTGGATGCAAAGCAACTTTCTCCAGCTGAACTCAGACAAGACTGAAATCATCATCTTTGGCCCAAAGAAACAAAGAGAAAGTGTTAGCTGTCACTTCCAGAGTCTTGCTCTAAAACCTACAAATCAAGTTAGAAATCTGGGGGTAATAATGGACTCAGACTTGAACTTTAAGAGCCACGTCAAATCAATAACATCAGCAGCCTTTTACCATCTAAAAAGCATTGCCAAAAGTATAGTGTCTAAACCAGACTTGGAGAGACTTATCCATGCATTTGTCTCCGGTAGATTGAACTACTGTTAACGTCCTGCTCACTGGCCTCTTCAAACGAGCTGTAAAACAGCTGCAGTACATCCAGAACGCTGCTACTCGGGTCTTGACAAGAACCAGGAAGTACAATCCCGTTAGTCCTGTGCTCAAGTCTCTGCACTGGCTCCCTGTGGCTCAGAGAATAGACTTTAAAGCAGCTTAGCTTGTGTACAAGTATCTCCATGGCCCAGCACCAAAGTCTCGGACATGTTAGTGCCATATGAACCATCTCGGACTCTGAGGACCTCTGGGACCGACCGGCCTCCTGCTGGTGCCAGATTCAGGATTAATCATGGGTTTTGGGTCATGGGTTCTATTTGCACTCTCCTCTTTTATGTCTTAAACTGTTTTGTGATTTCTGTCATGTCTTTGTGATTTTAATGCATTTTTCCTGTTGTGTGAAGCACTTTGGCCTAGTGTATAAATTGTGCTCTACAAATAAACTTTCTTTACCTAGAGGATGCTCTTGGTCTTGGAGCAGAGCAAGATCTTGATTTTGTGTTTGTTTTTGGCAAATCTAAGCCAACTCACAGTTGTGATAAGTGTGTACAATGATGGGGTACACGTGTGTGGATCTTGTGTTGTTGGAGCTACGCTCATGCCATGGCTGTTTGTAAGCCCTTGATTAGCTATAGTGTCCTCTCATTGTAGTTATCAGCATGGCTATGGTTGTGTTAGTCTGCTGTAGGCTAAGAAGTGGACCGGGTTGTGTGGCGATGGCGTAAAGGTGCGTAAAACATCCCTTTTAGGCTTTGCCAAATACAATCCAAACGTTAGACAGGATATACTGAGCAAAATAGCATTCATCATTTAGATTCATTCACCATATAGCTTCAATAGTGACTAAAATTAATCTGTTTTACTCTGGCACAACACTGGTGTTACAGCCTGACCACCCAGCACGGGGGGTTCGACCCAAAATCTAGCACCCTGAGACTGTACACTAGTCGTAAGGAAGGAGCCCATGGACTAGTGAGCCACTATCCAGGATGAAACATCCAAGATCCACAAGTACATCAAGGACAAGGGCCCATCAGATGACGTGCTCGGTGAATATCTCAAGAAATGGGGAACAGAGGATTAGGTGCAGGAGGAGGGACCATCATGGAAGGACAAGCCCCTACATGGGATGTACCACCGGAACATAACTGAAGTGACTGATATCAAGAAAGCCTAACAATGGCTTGAGCGGGCCGGTCTGAAGGACAGCACAAAGGCACTCATCATGGCTGCACAGGAACAGGCCCTGAGCACCAGAGCAATAGAGGCCCAGATCTACCACACCAGACAAGACCCAAGGTGTAAGCTGTGCAAAGGGTTTCCTGAGACAATCCAGCACATAACTGCAGGGTGTAAGATGCTGGCAGGGAAAGCATACATGGAGCGCCATAACCAAGTGGCTGGCATAGTGTACAGGAACATCTGTGTGGAGTATGGACTGGAGACCCCAAGGTCAAAGTAGGAAACACCCCCAAAGGCGGTAGAGAATGACCGAGCCAAGATCGGGCCAAGAACCCTCAACCTCCCAGGCCTCTGGTAAAGGACCCAAGCTTAGAAAAAGGGACGAGTTTTTGGGGGTAGTCGCTGTTGGACCACGAGGAATGCTGTTTGATCGTCCGTATGGTGGTCACATGACCTACTTCAATAGAAACATTTACATTCTTACCATCAGGTTTGAAAACAGAGAAAACAAAAGGCCACAGGAAAAGGGGCAGTTGGTCACATTTGCATTAAGTCAGTTAACATCCTTTACAGTTCTTTTAAAAACAATGCCCCAATGCAAAACAATATTAAAGGCCAAATTATATTTTTTCCCTAACAGCTGCTGGCCAGGTGGATAGAGATCCTAGGGCTACAATTTTGGCATTCAGCACCGGGCTCGACACCACAGTAATGATGCCCTGTCAAGGAGGCCATGTGAAGAGAGGTGTTGGTTCTGCCATAGAGTGGAACCGTGGCACCCAGGCACCAAAGTGGTGGCGGCACTGCAGTGTTTGGTGGTGCCGGACATCCAAGAGACTATTAACCCAGAGCAATTTGCAGCATAGCAACAGGACCCAGTCGTATCTCGGATCCATTCCAGGGTGGGGGCTGGCCAACGTACAGAATGGTCAACTGTGTCAGCACTGGATCCAGAGACCAAAGCTCTACATTCCCAATGGCCCAACATCAGTCTGCAGAATGGGGTTCTATATTGCTGGAGTTCCCCTAATGGACAGTTTGAAACCCAAAGTTATCCAATGGGTTATTGGTCAGTGGGAGCTGGATATTTTGGTGTTACTAAGACCCTACAGCGGCTGAGGCAGAAGTTCTACTGACCAGGGTGCAGACGCAACATGAAGATGTTTGTTCATTGAGGTAATGCCTGCACTGCACAAAAAGGGCCTACTAGTCTTCCCCATGCCCCGTTGCAGCAGTACCAGGTGCGGGCACCCACGCAGAGGGTGGGTGTTGACATCTTGGGCCCATTCCCCGTCACAGATCAAGGCAATCGGTACATCCTTGTGGCTATGGATTACTTCATGAAATGGCCAGAGGTGTATGCGGTTCATGATCAGAGTGCTGTCACCACTGCAGTTCCAAAGAAACTCCATAGTGATCAAGGGCGTAACTTTGAAGCTAAGGTGTTCCAGGAGGTGTGTCGGCAACTAGGAGTGAAGAAACCAAGGACCAACCCATTGCATCCACAAAGTGGGCGGTTGGTTGAACGCTTTAACCGAACACTTGCCACAAAGCTTGCCATCCTCACCAGCAATCGACAGCAGTACTGAGAATGTCACCTTCCCTTGGTCCTGTGGGCTTACAGGACGGCTTTACAAGAGTCAACGTGGTGTATTCCTGCTGCACTGATGTTTGGCCATGAGCTACGCACCCCAGTGGACCTTGTCCAACAGAATACGGCATGTGACCTCTGAAGCAAAGGGCAAGATTTGAGTCCGGGCAACAAAGTGTGGGTTTATAGCCCAGTCATGAAGAAGAGACACTCCCCTGAGCTTTGTAGCCACTGGATGGTGCCTTGCACTGCCCTTGAGAGGCTCTTGGACGTGGTGTATCAGGTGTCTCTCTCAGAGGAGTAGGGTAGTAGTTCTTCACAGAGACCGACTTGCTCCTTACCAACCATTGTTCACAGCGGCAGTGCCCTCAGAGAACCAAAACCAGACTTTACTGGGTACCCCCCCTGAGCCAGTGGTGACCTACGGCGTGAGCATCGGAGACAGCAGAGACTCCCCTCACATTTGAGAAACCTTGTGGTGGACAGTTGGATTATTGGGGACAGCTAATCTCACGGGGAGGACATCAACACCATCACAGAGTGAATCACAGACTACTTAAACTTCTGTTTTGAAAACACTGTATCCTCTGCGGTGTTTTCCAAACAAGCCGTGGATTAACCGTGAATTGAAAGCTCTGCTGAGGGAGAAGAAGAGAGCTTTCAAGTCAAGGAACAAGGAGAAGCTGAAGACTGTGCAGAAGAAGCTGAGGAGGAAGATCAGGCAGGCGGAAGCCAGCTACAAGAGGGAGATGGAGGAGCAACTGCAGCAGCAGAACATTCAGGGAGTGTGGAGGAGCCTGAAAACCATCTCAGGCTTCAAAGTCCCCCCTGTCCAGACGGAGGGGACTTAACAGTTGAGTGAATGAACTAAACTCTCACTTCCTGAGATTTGATTAATGGCCCACATCCGTTCCTATTCACACCTCTGCTTCCTTTCAGATCACCACTCCACCTGGACTCACCCATCCCCCCAGCACACAGCTCCCCGACCAACCACTTGCTACCAACAGCAGCACAGGTGAGGAGAGAGCTGAAGAGGAACAAGGAACAAGGAAGGCAACTCCAGCTCCTTAAGTCCGCGCAAATGAACTGTGTGGCGTTTTGGAGCATGTCTTCAACATGAGCCTGAAGCTGAGAGTGGTACCACAGGTCTGGGAACTTCCTGTGTGGTACCAGTGCCCAAGACACCGCACGCCAAAGACCTCAACAGCTTCAGGCCAGTGGCTCTCACAGTCCCATCTGATGAAGACACACACAGCGCGCTCTGGTCCTGGACCACCTCCCGCTCCACTGTGAGCTCCAGCCATGGATCCGCTGCAGTTTCCTACCGGCCTGGCATCGAGTGTGAGGACGGCGTCATCTCCCTGCTGCACCGCTCCTCTCTCACCTGGAGAAGCCTGGCAGCGCGCTGTGAGGATCCTATTTTTTGATCTCTCGCGCCTTCTAACACCATCCAGCCGCTGCTCCTGAGGGACAAGCTGGAGACTGCTGGTGTGGACTACGACCTGCAGAGTGGATCCTGGACTACCTAACAAACTGACACCAGTTTGTGAGAGCCCAGGACTGTGGTCTGACACTCGGACCTGCAGTGTGAGGGCACCCCAGGGCACCGTCCTTGCGCCCTTTCTCTTCACCCTCTAACTGCAGAACCTCAGACGCGACACGGACAGCTGTGTCCTGCAGAAGTTCTCTGATGACTCGGCCTTCATCGGACTTATCACGGGCGACGACGATGCAGAGTACAGAGGACTCACGCAGGGACTTTGTGAACTGGTGTCAACAGAACCATCTCCTCAATCAATGCGGGGATGACCAAGGAGATGGTGGTGGACTTCCGCAGACGCCACTCTGCTGCCCCCTCATCAGTGAACTCCAGAGGAGGGGAACATTGAGAGTGGACTCATACAAGTACCTGGGTGTTCATCTGAACCACAAACTGGACTGGACTCATCACACAGACGCACTGTACAGGAAGAACAGAGTCGACTCTACCTTCTTTGGAGTGACAGGGCCACTCCTGAGGACCTTCTATGACCTCTCTGTGGTGCATCAGCCCTCCTGTACGGTGTGGTCTGCTCGGAGCAGCAGCATCACAGAGAGGGAGAGGAAGAAGCTGGACAAAGTCATCAAGAAGTCCAGCTCTGTCCTGGGCTGTGCTCTGGACTCGATGCAGGAGGTGGGGGACAGAAGGGTCCTGGCTAAACTCACGTGTATGCTGGACCACCCCCTGCAGGACACTCTGTCCACTCTGGAGAGCAGCTTCAGTGACAGACTGATCCACCCTCGCTGTGTGAAGGAGAGGTTTCGCAGGTCTTTTCTTCCTGCTGCTGTCAGACTTTACAACAAACACTGTTAGTCCTGAACATGTCATTCAGCTTTCATAATCATGTGCAATACTGTTATACCCCTGTACAATACTGTTATACTCCTGCAATACTAGATCTTTCTTTTTTTGTAAGTTATCTGTTTTTATTAATATACCGTGCATAATCTGCTTCTGGACCCTTTGTTGCAACAGCGGAATTTCCTCATTGCGGGACAAATAAAGGTGATTTTATCTTATCTTATCATAATAGATGGGGGCTGTGTAGCGTTCTAACTTGGCCGAAATTGTTTTGGGACATTTTTGGGGGGTGGTCACTGCTGAACCACAAGGAAGTTGTTGTTGTTGAAAACCATGTACTGAATGTTCTTGAGGTTGTTGTCGTTAAAAAATAAATTAAAGCGTAACAGGAGCGAACCTGTTTCCCGACTTCTTCACACACTGCTCGTCACAATATATTAAAAAAACATGAACACAATTGGCGCATGCCCCAAAAAGGTATCACCACCAAGCACCACTATGCTTTCCAGTGTGGGCCGTGTTTCAGCAAGTTTGCCAAATCCCAAAAAAGGCCAGAATCGGTGCGTGAAACTGTAGCTTCCCAGTGCATAAGCCGCAACGCTGTAGTAAACGTTATTTACAATGAGCACGTGAAAATGGTGATTGTGCGCAGAGTGCTTACTTAGAGAAACAAAGCAATAGAGGAGCGGAGAAAGTATGAATATTGCACTGAGGCTCCTCCACCTGTCTGCGGGCGGCTGTGGCACGAAACACGGCTGGTGTCTGAGCTCCGGTGAGCACTGAGCAACCTTTTTCCAAAGTGCACTACAGCTATCCCATGGAGAAAGTAAAGAGTGTCTTGTAATCAGCACACACGTGGGACATTGTTATCTTTTCTGTCCTGGCTGTGGTGGCAACCGAGACGTTGGCCCCTAAACATTGAGATGTTGACTTTATGTTTGGGAAATTACGTCTGTATTTGACTACGAGTTTATTCTCATAAATGTATGAGTTTAGTCTCATGCACAATGTTTTATTTTAGTCGGATTAGATATTGTTTTGATAACAAAACCACCAATGCAAAAAGTTTCTCAAATTTCTCCAGTCTCCCCTGTGCACTACTGTTAATCTACCAGCTGGCGGCGCTGCAGCACACATCATTATTCTGCTCTTAACAGGCCTGTAACATGGATCTATTAAGCCGTAACCACACGGTCTGATATGGGGCACAGCGTGAAGTCTCACATGGCCGTTACACAATGGTCCACTACAGGCAGCCCACAGGAGCGGTCCATGAGGCGCTCCCCCAATATGGCCAAGGTCCCAGGGTCACAGGGTCACAGGGTCACAGATATATAACCAGGGATGGGAAGAACCTTTTGTGTGTCTGCTTGCTGACCACTGAGGACCATTGATTCTTTTTTTAATTGTAAAAGGACATTGTTATTTGTGATTTGGTTTGAAACTTTCACATCCACACATTTTTTTTTAACAAAATCACCCTGCGCACGCCAGTGATTAGTATAATCTGAATTGTAAATGATTGAAGAGCATATAACCTACAAAGGCTCAAACTTTACCCATGTTCCCCCCTCCTATGCCTCCTCCTGATGTCCGCAGATGCCCCACTGAAGTCAGCCTTTGTTGCTGTTGTGAAACGAGCTCGTTTTCCTGCGTGTTTCTATAACAGTAACGTTACAGACGCGTTATCATGCGGGCAGAAGTGGGTCACCACCCTCAACGCGAGTCAAACATTCACCTGCGTCCTGGCCCTTCCCACCGCTATATGAGGGCCAGAAACGCGGAGAGCAGGGCCGGGTTCGACCGAGACACACACACGAGCACCGGAGCCTCTGCACAGCGAAGAGAACCGAATCCGGCGTCAGCTCCTGGAGAAAGAAGGAACGAAGACCCTCCTCCTCTTATAAAAGCAGCAGCGCACACCAAAGCCCGCACTCAGACTTTTAAACGCACACCTCTAAACACAGGCACGAGCATGGATAAGTCCGGGCCAGCAGCAGCAGCCAGGCCGAAGTGGGACAGCCCGGTTCAATTCATCTTGGCGTGTGTGTCTTACGCAGTGGGACTGGGCAACGTATGGCGCTTCCCGTACCTGTGTCAGATGCACGGAGGAGGTGAGTGCAGACCGAGGTGCACCTGCTCCGCGCCGATCCAAAGCTCTCCAAAGTGCGTGGTTTTGTGCGTGTGCATGGGGCTATCCATGGCTTTCCTCTTGGGACTCATCAAACTAAACACAAACATACATCATACTCAGACAATAAAGTAGGCGATGTAGAGTTTTTCAAGGATTCTAACATTCTAAATTCCTGGCACACGTGAAGTAGAACATAATGCGATTTGAATGGAGAAACTGGGATTAACCTCAAAATCTAACAAAATATGAACAATCCTGGTGCTTTTGTCAAAGTAAAACCACCAGAGCCTGGAATAAACAGATTTACAGATACTTTCAGACACATTTGTGATGAAGGCAAAATCCAGATGTTTAATTTTTACTGGACAAACGTTGAGCCCAATAGTTTTTATCACAATAAATAGCCTACTTTGACACAAATTATACTTTTGTCAAACTCAAATACACTTTTAGGTTAGAATGAAATTTCCCCCCATCCTTTGTACTGACATGTCTACCCTGGAAATCCAAAATGGTTGCTTATTTTCTGTTATAAAGACTTGTTTTAATTGGATCGGATGTTAGTTAATCATTAAAAATGTATTATGGTCAACTTCACTTTTTGTCCATTCTGGAGTTTTGAACATTCTGATGACAGATTATTTTAAAAAGTCTGTATCCAGTGATGGAAGAAGTACTTCGTTTTGTTTCTTTAGTAAAAGTGTGGGACAAAAAATACTCAAGGAAAAGTATCATATAAAAACACACACTCTGAGAACTATTAAGCATTGAATGATGAAGAATTGTGCTGCTTTTTGGTCAAAGGAAGTGGCTAAATCAATAATTTATCATATGTTTTTTGTGTTCAAAACCCGGTCTTTAGATCAACACCTTTAGGCTGGATTCCATCTGCGTTATAGGTGGGCCATTTAATTTGTAAAGTCCATGATGCTGACCCGCATTGTCAGTTTTCTCCAGAGAGGATTACTAGCGCTACAAATAATTGTACTATGCAAGGGTATATCAATCAATCAATCAAAATTTATTTGTATAGCACCTTTCATATGAAACGAAATTCCAAGTGCTTTACAACTACAAAAACAAATAAAAACCAAAGTACAAAATACTTCACAAAATAAAGAATTAAAAAACATAAATAGTCATGTTGAAATATATAAAAAATAGTCAAATATGGATACAATTTCCTCAGTCATATGCGTAGCTAAAAATAAATATTTTTTACCTGATTAGTCCTGACTCTGGGCACCAGCAGGAGGCCAGTCCCTGAGGTTTGCAGAGTCAGCGTAGGTTCATAAAGCGCCAACATGTCCGTGATGTATTTTGGTGCAAGGCCATGGAGAGACTGGTACACAAGCAGAACTTTTTTTTAAAGGCTATTCTCTGAGCCTGAAGCCAGTGCAGAGACCTGAGCACAGGACTAATGTGATCGTACTTCTTGGTTCCAGTCAAGACACAAGCAGCAGTAGTCTGGAGAGGTCAGTGAGCAGGCTGTTCTAGCCTACTAGAAACAAATGCATGAATAAGCCTTTCCAAGTCTATTTTAGACACTATATTTTTGATCCTGAAATGCTATCTAGCATTACTCCCAAATTTCTGACTTGATCTGACAGTTTTATAGAAAGGGACTGGGGATGTTAACACTTTCTCTTTGTTTCAATTACTTCTGTCTTGTCTGAGTTAAAATGAAGGAAGTTGTTTTACATCCAAACACTAAATCGTTAGGTGTTAGGTGTGATAGGACACACCTCTTACGTATCAACTGCTCTAATGGAAGCATGTAGAGGTTGAATAAAAGAGGTCCCAGGATAGACCCTTCGGGAACCCCACAGGTCAAGGCCATGTGGTCTGAGATACAGTCACCAATCTCAACTAAGTACTTTATGTCTTTCTGAACCAATTTAGGGCAATGCCAGTGATGCCCACCCAGCCCTCTAGTCTCTGAAGGAAGATCCTATGATCGACAGTGTCAAAAGCCGCACTGAGATCCAGCAGGACTAAGGCTGAGACCTTGCCAAAGTCACTGCTCAGTCGGATGTCATTACATATTGACTATTTCAGTGAGTGGTTCTGCCCACTGCTCAGAACAGACTTTAAAATCTGGTGGGCAACACATCGAGGCAGCATGTAGATGAACTATGACTGGGAATAATCGCCTGGACAGTGTTGTCAGCCACAGGTGAAAGATGCAACGGCTCTAGGTGTCCAGCTGGCTGTTCAATTGTTATTTGCATTGTGGAATTGAAAAATTAAAAAATACTGCAAAGTCAAATAGGACTCGAGTTATTGCAGCTACTTCCAATAATTTCAGAAAGATTCTTCTCCCTTGTGCTACACAGTATCTGGTTGTAGAGTAGCAATTTCCCTCTATAGATCATAATAGACTTGAGACTCTTGACTTAAGTCCATTTTCGGGCCACATAAACCACATTGATCTGAAATATTAACTCCCGCTGCCGTATGGTGCAGGCTGCTGCGTTGGGAGTTCAATTCCAACTCCGACCATTTGTCATTCCCCGGTCTTATTCCTGTTCCATGCTGCACTGTCCTGACGAATAAAGCCTGCGGGCCAAAAGAAATTCTTAAAAAAACAAAACACAGCCAAAAAAATAAAAGAAATATTAACCCCCTTTGTGATCAGCAGGTCCAAAGTGTGCCCTTTGCTGTGGGTGTGGTCAGTCACATGCTGAATCAGACCAAAAGTTTCAAGGAGAGACTTAGCGTTTCTATCATAAACATTGTTCACATGCACATTCATGTCACCTGTAATGACCAAACATCAAAGTCTCTGCATACGACTGAAAACATCTCAGTAAGATCATCAATACAACTTTGGTGGTGCTGGGGGGGCTTGTATAAAACTACAAAGAGAATAGTGGAAGAGTGTTTTTGCGCCATCTTTTATGTTTGTTACTAGTCCACAAATCAGCGATTATATTTTCGATTCATCAACTTGTCAAATGATTATTATTTTTGTTGTTCGTTGTTGTTTTCCCAGATAAAGGTGAACATATGCTGACTGAAGGCTTCTTAATAAATCATATAAAAAAATTCAATGTTTTACAAATCAAGTCTGAGATTCTTTGGTGTAATTACTCATTCGTCCAGGAAAATGATTCTCAGCCCAGCTCCTTAGGTTGGAAATGATGAAACATCTTGATTTGTAAAAGATTGTCCAGATGACAATTTGTGATGGATCAATATTGGACCAAGGAGGGATTACACCGACTTGCTTCTAGATAGAGAATATTTAGTGCAATATTAATGAAAATCAAACAATTTATGTATGATATCATCTATGAATTCATTTGGATTTGATCAGGCCGCTGTCTTTGTATAAAAGGTCTTTCGTTGTGTGTTTTAGAGAAAGTGTAGACCAGATAATGATTAACGATTTAAATGACTAAAATCAATTCTTACTGTAATAGTCGATAATTCACAATTATTCAGATTAATCATTGCAGCCCTACACTCTGTGGGTGGATAATGTCACAGTTACATTTACTTAAGTACTGTACATTGACTAGCATACTTTGGAATTTCACCTATCAAATGTGTTGTTTTTTTAGACTTCAAACTTTCCAACAAGCCCACCCACAATGCAAGTATATTGATTACAGATTACGATATTCAAAACCTAGATTTTTTTCATACTGACGTTTTTTCAAAAACAAACACAAAACACAAATTGCACTGCATTTGTGGAGGAAAAGCTGTCTTATGCTTTTCTCAGTTTTGAGTTTTCTTCTTCTGCTGTTGTGATGCTTCGATTAAGTATTTTTCTTTAATGTCTCAATCCCTTTATGTGAAAGCCATTTCAGACTGATTCATGTGTAGAACTCCCTTCAGAGCTGCACATATCAATCTGGTGTGAGGCAGGTCAGAATCAGAATTAAATCAGAATCAGAATCAGAAAAGGTTTATTGCCATTGTGAATGAACAAAATTCACAAACATAGGAACATGCTTTGGTGATTCGGTGCAACATACAACAATGAGCCATAATAGAAACAGCATAAATACAGTCAAATAAGGCATGCGTTGAACAATTTAAATTTACTATCAGATTAAAATAGGCTAGCTATGTACACAAAATGTACAGGTAAATTTACAGTTGTAGTGTAGAATGTGAACATGGCAGTGAGTGATTGATTAAATTGTAGTTAAAGTGGCAGGTGTTTAGAAGTGTTCATGAGTCCAACGGCAGAGGGGAAGAAACTGTTCTTGTGGCGGGAGGTTCTGGTCTGGATGGACCGTAGCCTCCTGCCCGAGTCGAGTGGTTCAAATTGTCCATGTCCAGGGTGAGAAGGGTCAGCTGTGATCCGACCTGCTCGTCCCAGAGCCCTGGAAACGTACAGGTCCTGCAGAGATGGAAGTCTGCAGCCGATCACCTTCTCAGCAGAACGCACAATGCCGCTGTAGTCTCTGTTTGTCCCTGGCTGTGGCTCCAGCGTACCACACGGTGATGCAGGAGGTGAGGACGGATCAATAATGGCCATCAGCTCCCTCATCAATAATCCTCTGCTGGCCTTCTTGATGAGGGAGCTGATGGAGGGCTCCCACTTAAGGTCCTGGTGATGGTGGTGCTGTGGAAGCGGAAGGAGTCCACGGTTGTGATGGGGAGTCTGTCATGGTGAGGGGGGGCTGTCTTTCCTGAAGTCCACAATCATCTCCACTGTCTTCTGGGCGTTGAACTCCAGGTTGTTACCACTGCACCAGGACACCAGCCGGTCCACCTCCCTCCTGTGGACCCCATCCGAGATGAGCCCGATGTGGGTGGTGTCTGCCGCAAATCTTGTTTACAAAATCGTGGTGCAGCAGTTGTGTACAGGGAGAAGAGCAAAGGAGAAAGTACAGAACTAGTACGACACCAATGTTTCAGAAAGTACTTATATTTAGTGTTGAAAAAGGTCAGTCTTTTGTCTAAAATTTAATTTTATGTTTTGTTATGAAATTGAAATTGATATCATGAACCAAAAGGAAAAAAATGCAAACACACATTTCAAAGAATAAAAACTACACGTCGGCTCCTGGACAGTCAAACACAAAGCCATGAATAATAATAGTAAAATATGAATAAAGTGATATGATAATATGACAAATACATGTAATAAAAAGGTGAAAAAAGACAGTGAATGGCAGTGAAAAATTCTCAGTGCAAATAGATGAAGTACGTTGAGTCCCAATTTTTATGTGGTGCTATGACTACGACTATGACTACAAGGGGAAGTCCCTGAAGACTTGTATACAAGCAGAGCTGCTTTGAAGTCTATTCTCTGAGCCACAGGGGGCAGTGCAGAGACCTGAGCACAGGACTAATGTGATCGTACTTCCTGGTTCTAGTCAGGACCCGAGCAGCAGCGTTCTGGATGTACTGCAGCTGTTTTACAGCTCGTTTGGAGAGGCCAGTGAGCAGGCCTGTACAGTAGTCTAATCTACTAGAGACAAATGCATGAATAATTATCTCCAAGTTTGGTTAAGACAATATATTTCATTTTTTGCAATGTTTTTGAAATGGTAAAAAGCTGCTGATGTTATTGATTTGCCGTGGCTGTTAAAGTTTAAGTTGAAGTCCATTATTATCCCCAGATTTCTAGCTTTGTGCGTTTTAAGCCGAGGGAGTAAATGCACTGGTCCATATTCACCTGTGTAGCTCTTGAGTGTCATTTGCATAATTGTGACACATTTTCACTGCATATTACTGACCTAACAGAAGGGGTCCCAAGATTTAACCATTTTAGGGCAGAGTCAGTGATGCCCACCCAGTCCTCTAGTCTCTGTAAGAGGATCCTATGAAATCGACAGTGTCAAAAGCAGCACTCAGATCAACAGAACAGAATTAAGACTGAAGTTTTTCTGTATCAGTGTTTTAACGGGTGTCACTTGGTCTGCACCTGGATTATGGTTTGATTTTATAATTTATAAACCCCAGTGAGGCGATTAATGTTGTGATTTTGGGCTCTACAAAAATGTATTTAATTTATTTGACAGCAAGACATTATGGGCTTTCCACTGTGAAACTGAATGTAACTGTGGTTGTGTTCAGGTGGCTTCCTCATCCCGTACCTACTGATGCTGTTCCTGGAGGGCGTGCCTCTCTTCTACCTGGAGCTGGCCATCGGGCAGAAGATGCGCCAGGGCAGTATCGGAGCCTGGACGGCCATCAACCCGTACCTGGGAGGAGTAGGTGAGTGAGCCCTGCCCCATGGATACAGGGGTACATATTGTGCTTTCTTCAGCCGTTTGGACACCTCAAGACACAGTCAGGGCTAAAATTGTTTTACCGTATTCCAAATATCAATTAAATGTTGAATTGTAAGGTCCACGAAACACTGTATTAATATAAAGGCTACAGTTCTTTTAATGAACAACAACATTGCCTGTGTGATTGCATAATGGCATTTTTTGTAGTAAAGAGGAAAAATGTCAATTCATGCTAATAGATAAGACATTGAACTTTGTGACAGCTTTTGTTTCATGTGGATAGGCCCAGTAATTACAGAGATATGAACCACAAACCAGGTAAAAAATCTGCAATTTGATTTGAGTCATCCAATTGGCCCTTCGGAATGTTAAATATGACTTCGGAAAAAAATAAATAAACAATATTGAAAGTACTTTATACCAGTGACACAATAACCCCTAAACAGGATAAGGATGTGAACTATTTTCTAAATGAAGAATATTGTTTAAAAAAGCATGGGTTGAAATAGCAGATTAAAGCAATTTGGTACTTAGTTAGTATCTACTGTATATAATTAGTTATCCTATTGAAGATTCTTACTTGATCCTCTACAGTTCAAATCTTATTTTACCACAAACTAATATTTTTTATTGAGTGATAAGTAATTATTGTAACAGGCTCAGATACATAACAGCATTCCAAAGGTGAATTGATAGATTACTTGAGGTCCCAAACCCATGATTTCTTTATCACAATGTTACTTTAACTTATAAATATATCTAAGCAACATAACATCATAATTGGAATACCAATGCTTTGGTGTCCAATGGTACAGAGCATATTAGCTGCCCTTTAACAGCCAGCTTCTGTTTGTGTGCGTGTGCGTGTGTGTGTGTGTGTGTGTGTGTGTGCGTGCGTGCGCGCGTGTGTGTGCAGGCCTGGCCAGTGTGGTGACTTCGCTCTACTTGTGTCTCTACTACAACATCATCAACGGCTGGAGCTTCTGGTACCTCTTTCATTCTTTTCAGGTGAACAGCTCCAAACGTGCACTGGACTGACAAGCAAGATATAGTTAGAAAAATCTTACAAAACCTTATCATCAATTTACAGCCAAAATAGATAGATAGACTTGTACTTACATGCAATTATTCAAACAATTCAGATAAAATAAAGAGACACTTACATGTTATTGTTTATTACCAAATGCCAGAAGAAAACCATATTGCTGGCCTCATGGCATTACTGCCTCAGCTATTTGTCTCATTCTACTCTTCTGCAGACCCTGTTGCATCTGTAGGTGTCATTGGCTTTGTACCCTACCAATCAGAAAGACTTTTACAGCCAAAATACTAAATTTCCCTAAGTCATCTTCTTGTCTTATAGGCGGTTTGTGTGCCACAGGAACATGCCACAGGAACAACTATTACTGCAAAAAAAATATATCAGTTACAAAATCAGAAACATCAGTTTTTATCTTCCAATTTTCTATGTTCTAAACACAGTGTAAGTTCCAAACATTTGTGAAGTACCCTGTTCCACCTTTCCAAACAGACCCAAAAATGAATTAAACCATGGAAAGCATTCTACGTGCATTTAGAAACTCTTTACTACACATATTTAGGACATACAAAAAACAAAAAGAGGACTACAGACTGAAGGCGAACTGAATGTCAAGAAACTAATTGGCTCCACTCTACGCACAATTACATATTCTTTTATTTAACCTTTATTTAACAAGGGGAGTCCCAATGAGATTAAAAACGTCTTTTCCAAGTGAGTCCTGGCCAAGAGGCAGCAACCATAGTTAGAAATGAACAACATAAAAACAACACGGGTCATTTGAAACATTTGCACATTATTGAGGAAGTATACATATTGTTGACTGCTCTAATAGAAGTCATCATTAAAAAAACTAAAGAAAAACATAAAAATGTCATGAATTTAATTTAATTTCCCCAAAGAAGCAATTAGGCATTGAGACTAACAATATGTCTTCTTTTACATTGTCAGTGCTTCATAAATATGATTTGCATTTGAAACTAAATATTAATATGATGTTAATAATTGCTTCTATGAACCTTTCTGGTGTGGTGTGCAGCCGGTCCTTCCTTGGTCCACATGTCCTCTCTCAGCCAATCGAACGGAGCCTCTGGAGGAGTGCCGGATAGCCACTCCCACACAGTACTTCTTCTACAGGGAGACTCTGAACATCTCGCCCACCATCGAGACCAACGGGGGCCTCCACATGGGGCAGGCCCTGTGTGTGCTGCTCGCCTGGATCCTCACCTACCTGTTCATCGTCAAAGGAGTCAAGTCCACTGGCAAGGTATGGAGCTCTTACAGAATACTGACAGATCTCTTTTTATTGTTTTTATATTTATACTTCAGGGTAGTGATGGTCATATGACATTTTTCAATTCATGAGAAACTTGCTAAATTCTGCCTGTTAAAGGCTTTGTTAAAGGACTAGATCTTTCAGAATAACACATTTTGAAGTGCAATATATTGCTACAGATTGCGGTAAATGATAATTCTGAAAGTATTATCCAAAGTGGGATGAAATTTGTTCCTGACACCCTTTGTTGGACGCCTATGCATCTTGAAGATAGATGCTTTGGACGCGTGTCCATCCAAGGTGTCCATCGCACACTCAAGGAGTTTTTGTTGTGTTTCTCTGTGGTTAGTCTTTGTGTGATGGCAGACCAGATGGAGCGGTTTTGGTGTATTTGCTTTACATACAGCCACAATTAATTTATCATCCATTTTTGCAGTTTGTTTTGGACCTTTTCCCGGATAATAAAAATATGTAGGTTTGTCACTGAAGTGTAACCTCGGATTGTTGCGTTGGCTGCCAAAAATTCAGATTGGTTCAACTTCCGAGATTCGCTCCGCAAAAACGCTGGATTCCTAGATGCGTGTCCTTTGACTATAACCTCAAAATAACAAATAATTGATATATTGATTATGCTTACAGGCCTGTAAAGGACACATTACATTGAGTAGCCTGAGCGGCAAAGAGAGCTTGCTGAATGTAGAGGAAATCTGAATTATTAGCTTAATTGCAAGGCTTCTTATAAATATTCATTCATTTTTGGATGGCCTAGCCCTTGGAATGTTCTGCTGATTGAAGTCCAGGAGCAGCTCTCTCTTGGTCTACCTCATAATCACACATTTATATCTGCACAACACAATTCCAAAGTCAAGGGTTATGACTTTGAAAACAAAAAAAGTTGAGATAGGTTTGTAATTTATACATTTCCTTTGAAGAGACTTTTAAGCAAGATAAATGCATTTCTGTGAATCCTGCCCATCTGAATATGTACATTATTTACAAGACAGTGGCTTCCACAATTAAAGGTAAAATTGAGTTTGTATTTAGCTCACATAAAGATTGTATACATTGGTTGTTGCTTACGTTTGTCTGCATGGGGCCCTGTGCAGGTGGTGTACTTCACAGCCACTTTCCCTTACATCGTGCTGACCATTTACCTGATCCGCGGCCTCACGCTACATGGTGCCATCAATGGCATCGTCTACATGTTCACTCCCAAGGTAAGGTTTACCCTTGCACCTGCACCAGTGTCTGTGATGTAACCACAGCCCATCGAAAATGTGCAGCAACAATAATTTCCCCACAAACTCAAAAAGTATATTAAAGGTTTGAAGTTGGTCAAGCCTGATTTTATGCAGTTGTTTTTTATAACTGTGCAAATACCAAGTGTTTTGATTTATGCAGGGATTCTACAACATATAGCCCCCTACTTTCACTTCTGCACTTAGTAGTTTTCTGACATAGTATTCTTACTTGAATAGTATTTAGTTTGAAGTAACGATACTCTCCCTTATGTAAAAGCTTCGCTACATCCCAATGTGAGTGTATATTTGTATTGTTTTGTGTCTATTAATTGGATTTCCTGAATCTGTGTATTATTTAATATTTTGTCTGTCTGATTACATTAACTTAAATTAGATTTTAAATAAAATGTATGTCCAAACTGTTATTCAGTACTCAACTAATGATTTATCCAAGTACTTCTTCTATACTCTTAATTGAATAATTATTTGGGTCATTGACTTCTAGTAATTTTTTAAAATAACATTACTTTACATGAGTACTACACTACCCATGTCTGATTAAAACTAAATTAAAAAAGTAGTCATAATTACTCAATTACATACATTCTTGTCAACTAAAATACTGATATATTTTGTTTAAATAATAAAAACCAAGCATGAAAGCAAGGAACTTGTAGAGCCCAGATACAACTTCTACTTTTCAGTCCTGGAGGACCAACCAGACAATTTCTTAACTGCATCAGTTAGTTTCAATGGCCCATTATCAGGTGGTCCCGCCCTGTGGGCAGGGCTTTCACAGAGTAGGATAAAAACCGGAGTTCTCAGACTTGTTTCACAGATTGAGAATGACTCTTGGATGAGAGTCGAAACTTTTAGTTTTTTCTAAAAACAGAGTCCAGATGACTACAACTGAATCTTTCTATAACTGCATCAGACTCTTTCTGACCATGTCCAAATTCAAAGTTATTTCCACTTCACAGCGACTCAATTTAGTTTTGAGCCTGCTAAAGCTGGAGTCATTGCACCCTTTTAAACTTCAGCTATTTTGATTTCCATCCATAAATTATTGTAAGGGCATTATGAAAGGCATTGATAGCTGTGTCCAAAAGCAGTTTAAAAAGCTTGAAGAAATGCTTGACCATTGTGCTGCCCTGGTTCAGATGGAGCAGCTGGCGAACCCCACCACCTGGATCAATGCTGCCACGCAGATCTTCTTCTCCCTGGGGCTGGGCTTTGGTTCGCTTATTGCCTTCTCCAGCTACAACCAGTACCACAACAACTTCGAGAGGCAGGCCATCATCGTGTCGCTCATCAACAGCGGCACCTCCATCTTCGCTAGCATCGTCACCTTCGCAATTTACGGTTTCAAAGCCACGGTCAACTACGAAAACTGCCTAGACAGGTCAGAGATTTTGCAGGTTGTGTCCAGGCTAGATATAGAGCATGGGAATTCTTAGTTTAGCCAATCCAATCATATTGCAATGCTAAAGGTCCCATATAGTCATGATAAGGTTGAACATTGTCTTTGTTTCCTTTTCAGAGTGCGCCTTCTTCTCATGAACACGTTCAGTTTGGCTGAAGACATGATCAGCCAGGACAACGTGCTGGAGTGGATTGAGAAGCTGAACACAAGCTACCCTCTGGAATTTGCACAGATCGCGGACTTAGTGGAGCACTGCGACCTGACCAAAGAACTCAGCACTGTACGTACCTGACCCAAGGACCAAACCCACTCCCCCTACCCAGGTCCAAAGCCTCAATCAAGCAATGATCTATTCCGAAGTTGTTGGAGAATTTCAATGAAAACTTGCCGCTTGACCAAAATGTTTAACACTATAGATATTTAATGTGACCTGACAAAAAGCAACTTCAGCGTGCAGGTTTGTTTGGGGAGGACTGTGACCTGACACCTGCTGGTAGTGAGGAACTTTTTACATTCAAAATGTGAATGTTCCAGTAACTGTTTGCTCTCAGTTCAAAAGTACAGCTTTTCCAGTGCATTTGGAAAATATTCACAGCAGTTAACTTTTCCCACATTATGTTATGTTCATTATTTGCTTCAAAATTCTACAAACAATACTCCATAATGACAACATGAACAAAAAAGCACCTGTACAGGATTATTTACTGCCTTTGATCAATACAATGAAGCACATTTGACACTAATTACAATCTCAAGTCTTTTTGGGCAGTTTCTCCCATGTGAAAATGTGCTGTGAATACTTTCCGGATGCACTTTACAAACTAAGCCCTGACTATACAGAGCTCTGGGGTCATGCTGAATGAAGGAAATGGGTTTTAGACAAAGTTCTCTAGGAGGCATTAAGGTCTACGCTGTCATCTGAAGTGCCCCACAAGTATTGGGGCACTTCATATTTGAATGATTTTCAGAATCAGAATCAGAAAGGGTTTATTGTCAATGAACAAAATTCACAAACATAGGAACTTGTCTCGGCGTTAAGGTGCAACATAAAACACTGATCAATAATAAAAACAACATATATTCAATCCAAAAGGCATTTTATCAGCAGACTGTGCGGCTGTGCAAGGAGAGTGAAGATGTTGGTTTGAACAGGTTGTTGTGAGTTTAGGGAGAGATGAGAGTTTTCCTGCATGGCGAAAAGCAATAGAAGTGCAGGTTCCTTCTCTGCCCCTGCTGCGGTTCTCAAGCGCTATCATAGAAAATGATGGTGGTGCCTATTCCTTGCCGGTGTGCGTTGGCCGAAAGGCTCTAAACTCTCAGTGACGGTGTGTTTGTGCAGGCGGTGGAGGGCACGGGGCTCGCCTTCATCGTGTACAGCGAGGCCATCACAAACATGCCCCTGTCCCAGCTCTGGTCCGTGCTGTACTTCTTCATGCTGCTGCTGCTGGGCATGGGCAGCATGTTGGGCAACGTGACGGCCATCATCACGCCTATGAGGGACTTCAAAATGTTCTCCGGCATCAGCGACGAAGTACTCAATGGTATCAAACTTTGCTATTACCTACTGTTGTTCATAATGTTACCATGTCATTGGGCATGACACTTCACAAAACTTGTATGACTAACTGGTGATGGTTGGAGTAGGTATAAACAGTCACAACCATAGACATTCTTATTCTGGAAAGTGCCCTGAGTGCTTCACCTGGCCAGCCAGATGAATTCTCGACATACTTGTTTCACAAACTCTTGGAAATCATCTGGTCGGGCTCGCACTGTTTTATTTGACTTTGGCCTATTTTAGCAGATTCACGGACTAGTTTGTTTTTCACAAACGTGCACATAGAAACTTTGTGTTTTTCAGGATGATGAAGAAGGCTGTGCTTTTCTCAGCTTGTTCATGTTCTCAGCTCAGTTCATGTTGTGACACTTTGACCAATTAGACTTTACATTCACACTTGAGCCGCCGCCATCCGTTGTCATCCTCCTTCCAGTTGTATTATTTTACATAGGGCTGTCACTCTCAATTCTATTCTCAAACCGCCCAGGGCATTGTTGACTTGTTGGTTCACATGAACATTGAACATTTGTGAACTGAAGTGCCGATCCGTAGCAAAAAGAGTCCTAAGTGGGCGGGGTGAAATAGGAATAGGAATATTTAGTAGCCACAGCGTTTGATGCTCTTGCTATTGATCACTTAGCAACTCGGCTAGTCCAGGAAGATATGATGGACTCTGGAGTCCTCTGTATTTGTTCATATAGCCATACTTTGGACTATAATGCCTAAAGGAGCAACATTTTTATGGAAACAAGCAGGCGGAGGCTCCTCCTTCAGGTCATGTACCGGTAAGTCAATTTTGTGGAGATACAGACTTCTCACAGGTTTTTGTACATTTTTCCAAAATGAAAAATATATATTCAGCCAAAACATAGTGGGACTTTAAGTTGAGATTTCTGATGTTGTGCTTCTGGCATCTAGTGCCACTAAATATTCTCTTTTACTTTAAATGACAAACATCATAAAATAAATTTACCATTCATTTGTAGGTGAAGGAACGTTCAATTTGACCTAACTCCAAGTATCATTGGCCAAGTGTAAGAGTTTGAGTTATAGGCAGTGATTTTTGTGAATAGGCATGTCTATGGTTGCAAGCACATGTCTGTCAGTGTTCCCCAGAGCAGTTTGTATTTGATATATAAAATGTGGAAGTCTATCACTGACCTAGTAGAAATCTCCCAGTCCAATTTAGTAGGAACCACATTGCCATTGTAAAACACATTTTGATAGCTCCTTCCATTCCATCTAAGTCTTTGCCAACACGGTCACATATTTCTCGATGAGCAGCCAGGTACTGTTGTTCCAGGCTCGGTGTGTGTCTTCTGCCTGCTGCTGGGGCTGGGCTTCACCACTCCTTCAGGGAACTATTGGTTCACCATGTTCAACGACTACGGCGCCACCTTCTCCCTGCTCTTCATCGTGCTCATCGAGGTCATTACCGTTAGTTACATCTACGGCCTCAAGAGGTGTGTGCTTTCCAATACTTATACAAGTACATTCAAGGTGATAAATGTGTATTTTATGTTTTTCTCATATATAAATATATTATAGAAATATTTGAAAAAGCTTTTTAAAAGTAAAAAGAAAATTAATCGGCCTAATGTGAAGCTAGAGAGGATTCTAGAAGGAAGGGGGCACGCACAGAAAAGACGCTGAGTCGTGAGGACAACCAACATGGCTCTATTCCCAGAACGAAAGGTTCCGGATGGGACATAAGGCGTGAGTTCAGATGAATAGCATGGTGCCAGTCTTTAAAACTAAGTAAAGACTAAAGTAAAGAAATTTTATAGATAGCCAGTGCAGTGACTTAATATGCTCAAATTTGCGTACACCAGTGAGAAGACGGGCAGCAGCATTCTGTACAAATTTGGATATGATGAATGGCATTTTGGTTGATACCCACATATAGTGCATTACAATAATCGAGGCACGAATGAATAAAGCACAAATCATTTTTGGTAGGTCTAGAGGAGCTAAGAACAATTTCATTTTAGAAATTACTTTAACAGGTTAGAACCACACTGTTTATCTGACTTCTAAAAGACAGATATGAATCAAACGGCACACCAAGATTTCTGACCAGAGGCTTTATATTCAGAGCCAGGTTTGATGTGCTGATTTGTATGTAAATATGCATGTCATCAGCATGGAAATTATAAGAGACATTGTGGGACTGAATTAGTAGCCAAAGTGGTGTCATATAAATATAAAACCTATTAGTGCGGAGTGCCTATTATTAAAAGTCACATTAAACAAGTGATTTAAGATATACAATTTAAGAAGTAAAAGAGCTTTACCTTTGATACTGGTCCAATTTTCAAGCTGATCAAGGAGGATTCCATTGTCATATCAAAAGCAGTTATAAGATCAAGAAGAATTAAAATAGATGATTTACCAGAGACAGCCGACATTAATGAATCATTAGTAACTTTAACAAGGGCAGTCTCTCTACCATGTTTAGCTCTGAATTAATTGAAAGCAATTAAAAACACAAATAACATTCGTAAAATAAGTTGTGAGGCAATAGCTTTGACATAAAACACAGTTTAGAAATTGGCCTAAAATGTTCAAAAACAATGTTTTATGTCAAAGCTATGCTTTTTTAAGGAGGGGCCCATTTAAAGCAGTCTGGAAAATGAGATTGTAATATAAACGTAAACTATTGAAAATATGTAATAAGATGCTTCATAAAAGGTTTATTGCCATTGTCAGTGAACAAAATTCACATTCTAGGAACTTGCTTTGGTGATTTTATTGCAACATAAAACAATGAACAATAATAAAGCAAAATATTATAAAATCATTTAAATTTACTTAAAAATAGACTTGGTATGTACACAAAAGTTACAGGTAAGTTTACAGAAGTAGTGCAGAAAGTGAACAGTACAATGAGTAGTTGTTGATTAAATAATAGTTAAAGTGGCAGAAGTGTTCATGAGTCCAACGGCAGAGGGAAAGAAACTGTTCTTGTGGTGGGAAGTTCTGGTCTGGACCGTGGCCTCCTGCCTAAGGGGAATGGCTCAAATAGTCCGTGTCCAGGGTGAGAAGGGTCAGCTGTGATCCGACCTGCTCGTCCCGGAGCCCTGGAGACGTACAGGTCCTGCAGAGATGGAAGTTTGCAGCCGATCACCTTCTCAGCAGAATGCACGATCCGCTGTAGTCTCTGTTTGTACCTGGCCGTGGCTCCAGCGTACCACACGGTGATGGAGGAGGTGAGGATGGACTCAATGATGGGCGTGTAAAACTGCACCATCATCTGCACTGGCAGCTTGGGTTTCCGCAGCTGCCGCAGGAAGTTTATCATCTGCTGGTCCTCAATTCTGCTGGGCCTTGGCGGAATAATGTCAAGCCCATATGAAGAAGAGCTGGTTTTAAAGATCCATTCTTTCATTTCCAGGAAAGAAAGGGAGAGAAAGTGACAAAAAAGGCTGTCGGTTGGGGGGTGTATCGGGATTGATATTAGCCCTAAACGAATCGATTTTAGTACCGGGGTTGCTTACAAGTAGGCGAAGCTATCCGTGATCTGTGCTAACTTTCTGTGTGGAGTAGCGCTTCCTTTGGGGTGGATTCACACTTTCCAGTTAGTTGTTTGTACAGTTACTGTACAGCTCAGTAGGCTCTTCCTTGCCGAGTCCTTGAAGGGGCTCATAGCTGTTAAATGTGGGTAATGAACAGATATTTTTTGTCATCTAAAGGGTCAAGAAAGGTAGGCAGAAGACTCTCTCTTGTTTTTGCTGGCGACAGAACCCCAGGAGGTAGTGGGCACTCTGCTCTGTAGCCAAAAGTTGTTATAATACATCAGATCAAGGATAACGCCAGCTGTGTCTGCCACTGCAGTTAGTGAGGCTTTATGGCCTGACCCAGGATGACCTTTGATGGTTTGGGTTAATAACTTGTCTGTGTCATTTATTCAGGTTTTCCAAAGATATTGAGGACATGCTGGGCCATGCTCCAAACTGGTACTGGAAAATCATGTGGGGAGGCGTCAGCCCGATTCTCCTCATCGCACTGCTAATCTTCTACATCATCAACTACATCCGGGGAGGAACACCTACCTACCAGGCCTGGAACAAGGAGCTGGTTAGCCTCGCACATCCCACAACATAACATACACTGCAGCTTTATGTTCTCTCACATGGAGCTGTGTTTGTTCAGGGCCAGGCTGTGGTCACCGAGTATCCTGTCTTTGGACAAGCCTTCATCGGGTTGCTGATCGTGTCTTCAGTGAGCTGTGTGCCCGTGGCGGCTCTGTACACCTACTGCAGGAGGAGGAAGCCAAGTGCTACAGCTGTATGTACATAGACTCCAGTCCAAAAGACCCCGAGCTGACCCAAAATGCCTCTTGTCACTGTGACACATTTTTATTGTATATAGACATGAACTTTTTCTAGAGATGGATCTAGCTTTTTATATTTTTGTATTGTTTGTATGTATGATAATATTTTGCCTACAGAGTGGCTTTGTTGTATCTGAGAGGATCCTTACATTCACAGAAAACACCAGGGACGTTTCTAGATCTGTGGGGCCCTATGCAAAATCATGTAAACAACGGCATATGGATCATGCTAAATTTCTTAAGCCCGGTGCACACTACAGGATCATTTGGATCCTTGTAAAGGGATATTCAAGCCGCTGCTGTCCTCATGTGTAGTGTCAGTGCGACTCTGAGCTGCTTTCTGAGATTATTACCATATAACAGGCATGTCCAAACTACGACCCGGGGGCCAAATGCGGCCCTCAGACCAATTTTCGTCCCTGCTAAGTTGGTCCAAACAACAAAAAGTGGTACTTTTTACTGTACAATTATACAAATTCAAGCATTTTGATGTTAAACCAGCCTAATATTAATGTTCCAAGTCTTATTAAAGGTGTGGAGGCCCATCAAAACAATGTCAAACGCTAAATTTGGAATGATTCACTTGTTGGGTTGTCTGTGGCCCTCTGCTCCGTATAAGTTTCAAAATCCAGCCCTCAGTGAAAAAAGTTTGGACACCCCTGCCATAAAACATCACCACTTCTGCAACAGCCAATAAAAAGTCAGAGGCAGAAAGAATGACGGACACAGAGGAACAGGATACAAAGCTATTACGTTAAACTACAGTGTTCTCATCCATGTCCTTTTGTCCAATAAGTCCAATGCTCTGGTAGTTTTGAACGTCTCAAAGTGAGTCACTTAGTCTACATTGGACAGGAAACGGCTGATGCTGTGTGCAGGGGTCAACTGTATGTTCCCCAGTGCCTCCACTGGGAACACAGGTTCCTTCAGGTGATGGAGGTACACATGTTTCCCAGGTACATAGATTTATGTTTACTTATCTTTTGATATTTTTCACAGTAGTTTATATTCAAATGGGTAAAGGGAACACTTAGAACGGTAAAGGTTATGGGTATGGGTTAGGTTTGGGAATAGTGTAGTTTAAGAACAGGCTGGAAACAAGCATATGAGCACTTTTCTGCATGTGCAGATACCATTTCCTATAGATTGAGGGACACAGAATTGGGGAACATGGATTTGCACTCCTAGGGGCCCTAGCATTGTTAATTCATTACTTTTAGCTTGAAGTGTGTGGTCTCTTCTTTGTAGTCTTGGATTGGAGGATCGTAAGTGTAAAATTTCATATGACGCTCCTCTTGTCTGGGGTCTGCACTTTTTCTCTCATGTTTAATGATCACGTAAGACTCCAAAATCCTGTGGTGTTCCGGCCTTTTCTCTCCAACATATTTATTTTACTTGATCTCCACCAATCTCAGAATTATTCCTATTTACAGGTAATCTTCTCAATCTTTAATGTGAGCAAACGTAAGCATGTTGCACCGAATCACCAAAGCAAGTTCCTATGTTTGTGAATTTTGTTCATTGACAATGGCAATAAACCTTTTCTGATTCTGATGTGATATATTGCCAGGCAAAGAGCTCTGGTAAACATAATAAATGCTGTCTCACCTGGTCAGGAGGTTTGGTCTGGATGAATGGGAACTTCTGCAGTGACTTCATAACATCGGCTTATTGATGCACTGAAAATGGTAATGTAACAGACAGAGGGACGAGGCTGAAGACAGTCAGTTATGTTCATACTACAGGTCTTCATTCTCATTACAAATTGTAATGTACATATGCCTAATGTATGCCTAATGTATTTCCTACTTTCATTCTTTTAAATGCCAGTGATTAACACAAATGATGTACATGAAGCCTCATAGTTTTTATCCCTTTTTCCATTCTGGTCAAATGTGATGTTCTTGGCTTGTGTAAATCTTGTACATACACAGTATAGTAGATATTTCTTTTATTCCAAATCTAGCATTTGTATACTGTCATTTGTAAGTGTTGATAAAGTCAACTCCAACACAAATTTCTGCTTTTTGGAGTAGTGATGTGGTTGACACTCAAGGTGGGCTGAAGTGAATTACTTTAGGAGTCACTTCCAAATAATGAACATGTTATAAACTGTATGAATGAGAGTGTATTTGTGACGGTGAGAATGGGGAACAACACATGAGCCCATGACAACAATTCAATGTAAACAGCATGTACAGTATATCATGTCTGTGATTATTGAGATAAAAGAATTATATGATAATGATAACAACAATGTGTAAAGTCAATTTGGGTGAGTAATATTAATTAAATTGAGCACTCAATATGTTACCCTGGCTGGCGAATAATTATTTATTGATGAGAGATGGATGCTGGCGCTCTATGGCAGCTTGAACTGCAGACTGAGAAGCGTTGCTAGAATCTGGTGAGATCCGGAACTAGCCCAAGCTGCTAAACATATTTTAACATTTGCGTTTCTGATTTCAAACACATAAAGGGGGGTACAGGGTACCCCCCCAGGAATATTTGAAAAGAGCAGGTAAAATTTCTCGCATTCTGGAGAATTCTAAGAGCTCTTGGGGAGCTCTCAAGTGTGTGAGTATTTTTAACAAATAAATGTGCCATACAAAGGCCTGATATTGTACTGTATTCTAACTAATAACTGAGGTCTAAAATAGTTTTGCCAGAGTACCCTACTTGTGAAGGGTGCTCAATGTTAGGTTAATAAACATTTATAGCTTAGTATAAGTCTCCATCAGTTCTATCATCATAAGCAAATCATAGGCATAAATAGACTGCACCTATTAGATATGATTTTTACACACCTTCTCCCCACAGACAGTAAATGGCCCACGTTTAGACCGATCTGAGCAAGGGCTTGATGCCCGCATGACTCTGTCAACTGAACTAATCCCACTGAAACAGAGGGAGAAATTTATAACACCAAAAAGTTCATTTACAGACCGTGGTCAGGTCACGCCACTCACATCACGCTCAGCCTCATTCATAAAGTTTTATCAGTGTTGCATTGTTCTACATTGTTAACCCTGCATCGAGCATGCCTCTCTCCAGGGTGTACCTAAGGCCCAGAGTCACTGGGATAGGCTCGTCATCCTCGAGCGGGAACAAGCTGTAGAAAATGAATGAATGAAAGCATTGTTCTACTCACATGGTCAAAGCGCTGTTCCGTAATAATAGGTTTACACTCAGCTGACGCAGAGCTCTCCTCCTCTCATCTCCACCTGCTCTGTCCTCTGTTACAGCAAAAGGTCACGTGCTCTCACACACACACGGGGCGCACTGCTCTGTATCACCACTCAGCAGCGCTCAGTTCTGCGGAGGCTGATGCTCTTTGGGACAGGGGCGCTCCTGCTCGAGGCCATACAAATTCAGCCCATTCCTGCAGCATTTGACCCACTGGAAATCCCATCTGCCAACGGTCTCTAGTCAGGGCCGACACAGCCAAGGCTGCTTGCCAATGCTACTGCGGAACAAGAGCTCGGCAAGCACTGGCCCATTTATCAATCGGTCCACCGGGGAAATCCCCAGTATCCCTGCCTTGCAAGCCTTGAGAGTAACCTGCACGAACAGCGTGGAAAAGCAGCGTGAGCAAAGAGTTGTGCTCTAACAAAAAGGAGACAGTAAATTTGAAATTAATTTTGGAATTAACCTATAGGTTTCAGTCAGCACATAAATACTGTAAACCTTTACGGTTCAGTTGAGACACCATCGAACTGTACCAATCCAAAGTGAAGATCAGTTTAACCCCAAATGCCTGTAATTGGAGTTACGCAAGGGGCTAAATTATAGAAAAAGTTTCAGTTGTAGTTATCTGGACTCTGTATTTAGAAACAGACTATGAAACAGTCTGAAACAGACTCTAAAAACAGAGTCCAGATGACTACAACTGAATCTTTTTCTAAAATGGAACATTCCTGGATGAATGAGAGAAGATGAATTACACCGACACGTAAGGGGCTAAGGCAGTAGTTCCTTCACTCAGGGTTTATTTCCAGTGTGTACACCACAGTCTTATTTAGTAAGTTATTGCACAAGACTGTTAGGTATTGTTCATAATAGTTTTTTTCCCCATGTTGCTTGCACTGGACAGTTACATGACTCTAAAGAAAGTCCAGTAACAGTTGAAGTGCTGAATGCATGTTCCTGCCACTGTATACGGAATAAAGGAGCGCACAAATCCACAGTGACAGGTGCACAAAGAACAGGGGAGGAGGCCTGCAGAGCACCTTTTCCGCCTGAGTGCCCCTCAGCCCTCCCTGTGCCCCGCACTTAGGCCCCCCACAGCTGGACAAGGTTTGCACACATCGCAATGACATTCATGCTCAATTTGTTGTGTAAAATCAAAGCTTTCTGGTCTGCCTCTTTTTTCCTTCCTTCCCTTTGCAGTAGGCCTATGCATTATAGAATTCAATAGCAAATACATACAACACTGTCTTTTTAAATAGATAATAAAACAGATTATGCCTTACACCACTAATGGAAAACAGGCAATGGTCATTTAGCCTTATTTCTGTGCACAAATATACCATTGTCGCCAACAGAGGGTGAATTGGATTTAGGTTAATAAACCTGTGCTGGATGCTTTGAGGGCTGAAATGAGCAAAATAACCCAGGTAGCAGGCACAAAGGGTGTGGCTTCACTGTGATGGACGCAATAAAATCTCAACTGCGAATATGCAGACAGAAAGGTTTTGTTTCCAAAGCATTCATGAGTAAGGATGCACCAAAAACACTTTTTCTGATACCAGGCATTATTTGCATAGGAGTTCTAATAATAAGTCTATGGTTCTAAAACAGTAGTAAATCTCATTCATTCCATTCACAGGTTTCAGAAAGATGAATTAGGACAGTGCATTACCATAGCAAATTAACAATGTAAAACATATAATAATATATTACTTACAAACGAAGCCGAAGATATATAATAGTTTATCTTTTGAATGGTAAAAAGTTCTCAAAATGTTTACTTAAACACAAAGATTCATTTGTAGTCATCTGGACACTTTTTTTTTTAACTTTCATTTAAAAGTCTTGATATTTAACCTACTCTAGGCTGCGTAAGCCCTGCCCACCACGTGGAGCCCCCTGATAATAGCCTATCCTGTTTATCTATTTATTTGTACTGTTT
This sequence comes from Chaenogobius annularis, assembly GCA_015082035.1. Taxonomy (NCBI): domain Eukaryota; kingdom Metazoa; phylum Chordata; class Actinopteri; order Gobiiformes; family Gobiidae; genus Chaenogobius; species Chaenogobius annularis. The sequence goes on along the minus strand of BJKM01000306.1, from coordinate 3,651 downwards.
TAAGATTGCCCTGGAGCTAATCTGCTTTGTTACCCTAACTGATCCGTGTGATTTCCTAGGTTTCCTAAATACTTCTATCTGGAGCTTCCTGTCCTTTCCTCTGATCGTGGAACAATCAAGAAAGGCCAAGTGGTCCCCCTTAGCTGCTTCGCTTGTAAACCTGATGTTCGGGTCCACCGCATTTATATGCTCTGAGAATGCGTCCAGCTCTTGCTTCTTGATTGTCACAAATGTGTCATCTATGTAGCGGTACCAAAGACTTGGAGGAGTGCCTGAAAAGGAGGTCAAAGCCTTCTTCTCAAACTGCTGAATCTGTCTGTAAAATTGTCCCTCGGATTTAATGTATGTAGTGTTCAGCCAGATGTCTAGTAGTTTGCAGATGTGTTCAGGTGTCAGCTTGGTCCTGTCCTTTAAGGGGGTGTCATCCTGCAGTCTCATCCTCACCGTTGCCACTACCTCTGAGGTCAAGATGCAGGTGAACAGGGACACCACATCATAAGACACCATTAGATCATCTGACTCTATTTGGAGATTTTTCACTTTGTCGACAAATTTCTGTGTGGGTGTTCCACGCCAATGGTGCCAAGATTATTGTTAAATGCTTGGCCACATTGCATGTTATGGAACTGGTCCTTGCTGCCCACCAGCTCAAAGGGCAAACTCCCTGCTCCACCGTCTATCTGCAAATTGATCTGTCCTTCTGAGGGAGTCGGATCTCTCTTTCACTGTGGAACTCCTACAGGTTTCTACTTTTTTGCAATGAGGTTTGGTAGCTTTTCCTGGCCGAGAAGGAGGATCTAAGGACAGGGAAGCTTGGGACATCTGTCTAAGGAGACGGGATGCTGTCCCTCCGCACCCCTCTGTCCCTCCGCACCCCTCTGTCCCTCCGCACTCCTCTGTCCCTCCGTGCACCTCTGTCCCTCCGCACACCTCTGTCCCTCCGCACCCCTCTGTCCCTCCGCACCCCTCTGTTCCCTCCGCACCCCTCTGTCCTCCGCACTTCCTCCTCTGTCCCTCCGCGCCACCTCTGTCCCTCCGCACGCCTCTGTCCCTCCGCACTCCTCTTGTCCCTCCGTCACCTCTGTCCCTCCGCACACCTCTGTCCCTCCGCACCCTCTGTCCCTCCGCACTCCTCTGTCCCTCCGCACCCCTCTGTCCCTCCGCACACCTCTGTCCCTCCGCACACCTCTGTCCCTCCGCACTCCTCTGTCCCTCTGCACACCTATGTCTCTCCTCTATCTCTCTGCAAGCCTCTGTCCCTCCGCATCCCCTCTGTCCCTCAGTGCACCTCTGTCCCTCCGCACCGCTCTGTCCCACCGCCACACCTCTGTCCCTCCACACACCCTCTGTCTCTCCTGTCTCTCTTGCACGCCTCTGTCCCTCCGCACACCTCTGTCCCTCCACACACCTCTGTCCCACCGCACACCTCTGTCCCACCGCACACCTCTGTCCTTCCGCACACCTCTGTCCCTCTGCACACCTCTGTCTCTCCTCTGTCTCTCTGCACGCCTCTGTCCCTCCACATGCCTCTCTCCCTCCGCACCGCTCTATCCCACCGCACTGCTCTGTCCCTCCACACACCTCTGTCCCTCCGTGCACCTCTGTCTCACCTCTGTCCTTCTGAGCTTCTGTCCTGGTTTCCTTCACGTTTGTCTTCTCCCTCCACTTTTTGAGTCTTTTAAACTTGCTCCGCTTCTGACCGCTCATTTTGCGATATAAAGCGTATCTGAAGAATATGCAAAGAGAAAGTATGAGCATTGTTTCTTTTCTGCTTTGATCCCATGTACTTTCAAGTGCTGCGGTACAAGTCAGCACTGCGCAGAAATCAGTTTGTGTGCGACTCTGTGTTGTGCCATTTCTTCATAGTTTCATGCACAAACCAAAGAAAGACAAAAATAAATGTCCTTTAGCCTATTTAAACTCTTATTATTATTTCAGGCTAATATGCGATTAAATAGTTGCAATTTGTGTTGTTTTATTTGATCACTTTATAAAGTCTGGAGGCTTTCTTGCTGCTTTGTCTTTTAGCTTTTTAAGACAAAAACTGGTTGAGAACAAGATGCCCACTCAAAAACAGTGCAATGTAGTATCGTCAATCCAATGCATTAAGGAAAGTTGTAAAGAGTGGTACGTACAGTGAGACTAATTGGCCACTGCACAAGAGGCTTTATCAACACAGAAGACATGCTAATTCAGGATTACAGAGGAGTTAAAGACGCAATTTTTGTTAAAATATGAGAATCCCTCTTTAAACAGGAATGGAAGTTAAAGGTTTAATTTAGCGGTACAATAGGATTTCTATGGCCCATTACAGGGTAGTTAGGGTAACAAAAAAGATTCGTTTCAGGGGATATTTAAACAGTACAAACAGAAAAAACAGTACAGGCTTTTATCAGCAGGGTTTACGAAGCTCAGAGTAGGTAAAATATCAGAGTTCTCAGACTAAATCCGCTGACATCCTGATGAAAGTCAAAACGACTTGCTTTTCAAAAACAGCATCCAAATGACTACAACCGCCACTTTTTCTACAATGGAACACTCCTGGGAAAATGAGGGATTACACCACTCTTGAGTGCTAACTGCGGTAGCCACTTTAAGCCTAAGAGGGAGTTTTCTTACTTTTACCACAGCCACACTTTTACCAATATGGACATGCTATACCTCTTTTAAAAGCTTAGATTCCATGCTATTCAGTTGCTGGATTAGATTTTCAATTGCTCATGCACACGCAAAGAGTTGCCAGCACCACTTAGCAAAATTAGATGCTAATCGAACACAAGCACTGCTGATATACTTTGTATAATTATTCAGGAGTCCTACATGTTTTCATGGTTATGTGACTGTCACATCTGGTTTAGGTGATTTAGCCATAAAGCTAAGTTTAATGTGCACAACAGTTTATGGGCCTCTTCATGGTGAATTCCTGCTGCTCAGAGCTGTAGCTGAGAGCCGAGCCCTGGACCTCAAAATGAGACACAGTTAGCGCAGTCACGTGGTATCGGCTCTTGGTATCACAATCACTTTGACTAATACACGTACAGTACATCTGGTATCGAGCCGATATCCTACTACTATACTGGTATCATATTGGTGCAACCCTATTCATTATGATTGTTTATATATTCATTATTATTTTATTATTTAAATATTTATAGTATGTTTACATAGGTAGACTGTTCATTTATAATGGTAATTTTGAACAATATCACAAAACTTACAAAAGCATAGTTTGCATTAGCATTTTAAGCTAACTAAGCAAGCTATTTATTGAGGTTTGTGATCGGTGTAAACAGTGAAATTAAATGTAATTTTACCCGATTACACAGCGCGTTCACTAGTATGATTGGGACTGGAGAGATAATGGGCATGTTGGAAAACTCATAAATAGAATAATCATGAACAAAAGGCCTAACAGTAGACCTAAACAGCACTAATGAGGAGGACCGGAGGAATACACGATGCAGGGTTTGAAGTGAGATAACAGGATGAACAAATCACAAAGATGCACGGACAGGACAGGCAGCTGCACAGAGACGCGATTCGGCCTGGTCTCTTATTTGTGTTTGGTGTGAACATAATACCTTATATTACAGCTTATACTTGCTAAACTAAAAGTACAAAATGTTCTGACCTTGCTCCTATTTCTCTGTA